>VWZI01017142.1:0-51512 GCA_013396835.1 Psilopogon haemacephalus | reverse complement strand
TTCAACAAGGCCAAGTGCAAGGTCCTGCATCTGGGTCAAGGCAATCCCAAGCACAAATCCAGGCTGGGCAGTGACTGGCTGGAGAGCAGCCCTGAGGAGAGGGACTTGGGGGTGCTGGTGGACAAGAAGCTCAACATGAGCTGGCAGTGTGCACTTGCAGCCCAGAAAGCAAACCAGATCCTGGGCTGCATCAGGAGAAGTGTGGCCAGCAGGTCGAGGGAGGTGATTCTCCCCCTCTACTCCGCCCTGGTGAGACCCCACCTGGAGTACTGCATCCAGTTCTGGAGCCCCTATTACAAGAGGGATTTGGACATGCTGGAGTGTGTCCAGAGAAGGGCCACAAGGATGATGAGAGGGCTGGAGCACCTCTGCTATGAGGACAAACTGAAAGAGTTGGGGCTGTTCAGTTTGGAGAAGAGGAGGCTCTGAGGTGACCTTATTGTGCCCTTCCAGTATCTGAAGGAGGCCTACAAAAAGCTGGGGAGGAACTTTTTAGGCTAACAGGACTAGGGGGAATGGACCAAAGCTGGAGGTGGACAGATTCAGACTGGATGTGAGGAGGAACTTCTTTACCATGAGAATGGTGAGAGCCTGGAATGGGTTGCCCAGGGAGGTGGTTGGGGCCACATCCCTGCAGGTGTTTAAGGCCAGGTTGGATGAGGCTGTGGGCAGCCTGATCTAGGGTAGGGTGCCCTTGGGCATGGCAGGGGGTTTGGACCTAGATGATCCTTGTGGCCCCTTCCAAGCCTGTTTGATTCCATGATTCTATGATCTCGACCTACTTACCACAGCTCTTCTAATCCATCCCAAGATGCCCTTGGCCTTGGCCACAGGAGCACATTGGTTGCTCATGTGCATTCTATTGTCCATGAGGACTCTCAGATCCTTTTCCCCAGAGCTGCTCTCCTTTCTCTGTTGTTAGAAAGTTTCTCTGCATCAACCTTAATGTGCTTAACTGAGCCTTGTCATGATTTATCCTTGGAGCTTAACAGCTTCACCTTTTTTACAAAGCCCTCCACCCAAAAGCAGAAAACCTGGTACTTGACCCAAGTACTTAGCAAAGGTGCCAACTCCTCCTGAGCCTCTAGGGTTCAGAGTAACTGATATTTTTATTGAGAATTTAACATGACTGTCACAGCATCTGTCCACTGAAGTAAATAGTCCAAATTAACTTGGCCTCTTTACCTATGATATCTTCTTCTTACACAGGTTCAGGTATTTGAGTTAAGCTCTCACTTAGACTAAAACAATTCCTTCCTCACATCCAATCTAAGACTGCTCTTCTCTCATTTCAAACCATCACCCTTCATTTTATCACTGCAGACCTTTGCAAACAATCTCTCTCCATCCTTCCTGTAGGCCCCTTTCAAGCTACTTGCAGGCTGCTCTTAGGTTTCCCTGGAGCCATCTCTTCTTCAGGCTGAACAACCTCAGCTCCCTCAGCCTGTCCTCACAGCAGAGATACTCCAATCCCTGAGCATTCTGGTGACTCTCAGGACCTGCTCCATCAGGTTCCTGTCTTTCTTGTGTTGACCTCCAGAGCTGGACACGGTAGCTCCCACTGAAGGGGAATAATTCCTGGTGCCTCTAGGCTGTTTCTGTTCCCTTACTCAATAAATGAGGCTTTTTGTAAGATCAGAATTTTACCTGAGATAAATAGCGATCTGCAGAAGGAGTACAAACGAAAGAACATCTATAACCAGACAAACTTAGCACTAAAAGAATCCTTCATACAGACAAAAAGCCATCCCTGTGAGCAGACCCATCTACAGGCACACATCCACTGCCTCAGGCTCCAGCAGTCATACGCAGGTGTGTGATGTCTTAGGGAGGATGATTCAGAGAATGTAACAAAGAAGATGAGAGTCCAGTGCAAGGATCACATTTTCCAGCTCTGATTCTCTTTCTGCACTAACATGCTGCCATCCCAAGGGCCTCTTATGAGGGGGAAGGGTAATCAAAGGAAGTTAAAAACCAAAAGGTAGAGGAAAGACAATCTGAGAATCACACACAAAAATACAGAAAGTTGGGGGCTGGAAGGAACTTTGAAGGATCATCTAAGTCCAACCCCCAGTAGTGCCTCCAGCCCTACTAACTTAATCTGAAACCGAGCAATGCTCAGACTGTGATGTTCATACAGATTTCTGTGCAAATCACACTGAACCGCCCCCAGTACACACATCAGAGTAAGGACAATTTGGTAAATTCTGCTGTGAAGAGTGTCTGCACCGTTGTGTCCCTCGAACTTCCTTGAGTGGCTGCACCTCTGTGTCCCTCAAACTCCCTTGAGTGGCTGCTCCTCTGTGTCTCTCCGACTGCTGCACCTTTGTGTCCCTCAAACTCCCTTGAATGGCTGCATCTTTGTGTCTCTCCCACTCCCCTGACACAATCTCTCAAGTATTCCTGGAACATTTCAGTTTCCTGAAGAGGTTTCAATGCTGAGCACAGCTTTTGTGTGGGTTTTTTTTTTCCCTTCCTTGTCTTTTTCTCCCTTCCCTCCCCACTGTTTCCCTTTAAGCCTGAGGACGGGATAAACCCTCAGTGATTAGCTTCGTTGCCGACCACAAGCCGGATTCTTTCATGGAGCTGCTCTGCATCTCAGCTTTGTTTTCATTCTTATTTGCATTGTGCAGCAGATGACTAAGAGATAGTCAAAAGATCAAAGGTTTCCTTTGATGGTTTACACCACGGAACCCTGCTGTATTAAAAAAGATCTCAGGTCAGGACATTCTTGTTCACATGCAGATCTGAACAAGGGGCTGCACGGGGTGATCAAACTGGCTGAAGGCCTGAATGCACCCATCAAAGGGCTGACCACACTGGTTCAAACAGAAGAGGAGGTTCTACCTCCATAACCATCACATTACTGACAGATGTCTCCCCGTGGCTACTGCTTTGATGTGCCAGGACTACGGAGAACAGGGAGAGGTTGCACTTTCCACATCACTCTAGAACTGTTTTATAAAGAAATAATAACCATCATTCTTAAGGAGCAACTTCCAATATCAAAGGGGTTTTGTTCTTCATGGAAGGACATAGACAGGCCCATCCTGCATAACCAAGCCTCACATGTGTCAGGTCACAATGTGCATCTTTCAGACATTGCTGATCATTGCAGCACCTCTGTCAAATACCATTGTGCACAGAGGGGACATGGGCATATCAGACTGAAAGAAAGACCTAGCAGAAGCCCACCCTCTGCAGACAGCTTCTCCACCCCTGCCAGGTGTCTGGATTGATGAAAAGCTCAACATGAGCTGACAGTGTGCACATGTGGCCCAGACAGCAACTGTGTGCTGGGCTGCATCAAGAGCAGTGTGGCCAGCAGGGCAAAGGAGAGGATTCTCCCCCTTTACTCTGCTCTCGTCAGACCCCACCTGGAGTACTGTGTGCAGTTCTGGAGCCCCCAGCACAGGAAGGATTTGGAATTGCTGGAGTAAGTCCAGAGGAGGGCCACGAAGATGGTCAGGGGGCTGGAGCACCTCTGCTATGAGAACAGGCTACAAGAGTTGGAGGTCTTCAGCCTAGAGAAGAGAATGCTTTGAGGAGACCTTATAGTAGCCATCCAGTATCTGAAAGGGACCTACAGAAGGGCTGGGGAAGGACTATTCACAAGGTCTTGTAATGACAGAATGAGGGAGAATGGGTTTAAACTGGTAGAGGGGAGATTTAAACAGGATGCTAGGAGGAAGTTCTTTACAGTGAGGGTGGTGAGACACTGGAAGGGGTTGTCCAGTGAGGTTGTGGCTGCTCCCTCCCTGGAGGTGTTCAAGGCCAGGTTGGATGAGGCCTTGGGATACCTGTTCTAGTGGGAGGTGTCCCTGCCTATGACAGGGGGTTAGAACTGGATGATCTTTAAGGTCCCTTCCAACCTATGATTCTATGATTTAGGAACTGCTGCCCAGAAGCATCTAGGTGGCAGTTTGGTGGAGTAGGGAAGAGGCCATGATCTGCACAGTATGAACAGGGCATGAGGCCAAGGAAATCCTAGGCAAAGGGGAGCCTGCCCCACTGCCAGGTATGGCCACTTCCCTAGCCCTCAGCAACACTGCCTCCAGGACACGATTCACATGCTGCTGGGTTTCCCATTTCATCAGTCAAGGTGTTACTTTCTCCTACACTGAGAGACATTTACTTGGAAGGGGTGCCCAAACCTACATCTATCTCCAGAGCAAAGCAGAAAAAACGCAAACCTTCACCCTCAATCTTTGTGCCAGGTAATGTTTGCTTAAATTAGGACTTTTGCCAGGCTAAGTGCTGTCAGAAATGACCTCCTGCCTCTGAAGAGTATTAATCTATAATTAAAAACTCTAAGTGTGGACTTGCCCTAAATTTTACAGACCATCATCAGCTGCCACTCCTTGCAACAGCAGCATGGTTACCTCTCAAGGGGTAGGACTCACCTCTGAATATGACATGTGAAGAGAGGCTTCTAACCTGAATTAAGTGTTGAAGCCACCTGTTTCATGTTAATAAGGCTCCTCTCTCATAGCAGTGAACTCATCACACTTGCCTAGCTGTCACAGCACTTCCAGAGAGGAGTTCATTTTGCCAAACCTGCCATCTGTGCTATGAAGACCTGTTGACAAATTCTGCATGGACATTAAACATCAAAGCTTAGGCAAAACTCATCCCACCATAACACACGAAGGCTTTGCTCTGTGCAGCTGATGGCACAGGTGGGAGTTTAGGAGGAATCTTGGCTTGGGGGTTTTGTCTTCCTTTAAAAGTTCTCACTCAGATCATCCTAAATTGGACTCCTTATTGGAAACTCTCTTGGCTGATTTCATGTTTCAAGCAGTGTGTATCTGATAGTGACTTTGAGACAGGTTGTTCAAGCACCTTCCATTCTGTGCCTTTAAGAAAACAGCAAATGATAGAGTTTAAGACCCTCCAGATGTTAAGAGGGTTCAAAGCAAGCTCACTGCCCAGAGAAGTGCAACAGGTTGGTGAGGGGGTACAGGCCCTGCAAGGAGAGGCTGAATAGGCTGGGGTTGAATGTTCAGCCCAGAGAAGAGGAGGCTCAGGGGAGATCTTTTTGTTCTCTTTGACTACCTGAAAGGAGGTTGTAGCCAGGTGGGGGTCAGTCTCTTCTCAAGGAGTCAGGCAATCAGTGACCAAACAAAGGGATGCAGCCTCAAGCTGCGCCAGGGTAGGTATAGGCTGGATGTTAGGAAGAAGTCCATCACAGAATGAGTGATTGGCATTGGAATGGGCTGCCCAGGGTGGGTGGTGGTGTGGTGGAGTCATTGTCCCATGGTTTAGTTACTTAGAAGTATGAAGTGATAGGTTGGACTCTATGATCTCAAAAGTCTTCTCCAACCTGGTTAATTCTTTGATTCTGTGATTTCAAGAGGGCAGGCTTCATCCTCTCCAGGGATCTGCTTGGCAGAGTGTCATAGGATAAAGCATGGAGGGAAGAGGGGCCCAAGAAAGCTGGTCAACATTGAAATCCCATCTCCTCTAAGCCCAGGAGGAGTATATCCCAAGAAGGAAGAAGACAGGCAAGAGCCCAAGAGCAGGAAGTAGATGATCTTCAAGGTCCCTTCCAACCTAACCCATTTTATGACTCTAGTCTCCTGAGGTTTTTTTGTTTGTTTTTTTTTAATTGTTGGGTGTAGGCCTCAGAGTTACAGTGCTGTTTGCAGAGAGAACTCCTGGCAGAACCAGGAGGGCCAAAGCACAGCTGTGCATGCCCAGGCTTGTCAACAACTTGGAACAACCTGCACTAGGTGCCAGTGCATCCATCACTCTGTTCAGTGTCTTTACTTCCAGTTTGTCTTCTCACACCATCCTGCCTCTAAGCACTTCAGAAACACCACCAGGCTACTGGGTTTTGTTTCCCACTAACACCACACCTTTATATTTTGGAAAGGTTGCTGAAATATAAACAGTACAAGAAAAACTTTCCTGGTAAGGGTCTCTGCACCTCACTGTGGCAGAGCAATCTGCCGGGGTTGTTTAGTGTCCGCTGCACAGAGTGTGTTTGAGTGGCAGCCTGAGAAATGGGCTTTTAAGCACTGAAACCTAAACAAGGAGTGGATTGAGCAAACTCACAACCTGGACTGGCTCAAAATGACATATCAGGAGCATTTTTCAGTGGCCAGTTTCCTGCTGGATGAATTAACTGCAGTTTTATCTCACTGTGCATTAGCTGGTTTACCTCACCTCCACCAAATCGCTTTCTTATCACCACAGACACTGCTGAATGACTCCCAACTGCCAAAGTGGCACAACTCTGCTGGCCAACCCATCAGGGCAATCCCTGGATTTTGTTTTCTCAGCTCTTATTGTATTTCAAACCATCTCAACAGAAGCAAGTCAACAAGCCCGTATTTTATCCTGAAGTGCACAAATGGTTACATGGAACTTTAGGGAGAAATAGATGCCAGCCAAATACAGGAGGGAAAAGGAGCCTTTCTCAAGCTTTTGGCAGGTTTAGGTGGCTCAAAAACAAACACATTACCATGCAGCCCTCTTCATCCTTTTTGTGGTTGTCAAGCTGACATCCAGGGGAGACTGAAGGAAATGCACTGATACCAGTTTGAGGCTCCCTAGTTCAGGAGAGACGGAGATCTGCTGGAAAGTCCCAGGGAGGCTACAAGGATGACTGGGAGACTTCTATGAAGAAAGGCTGAGAGACCTGGGTCTGGTTAGCCTGGAGAGAAGACTGAGAGGGGATCTGATCAATGTCTATAAATATCTGAGGAGTGGGAGTCCAGGTGAAGGTGCCAGACTTTTTGTGCTGGTGCCCAGTGATTGGACAAGGAACAACAGGCACAAGCTGGAACACAGGAGGTTCCACCTCAACACAAGGAGACACTTCTTTCTGATGAGGGTGCCAGAGCCTTGGAGCAAGCTGCCCAAAGAGGTTGTGGAGTCTCCTCTGGAGACTTTCAAAACCCACCTGGAAGCATTCCTGGGTGGCCTGCCCTGGGCACCTAGAAATGAGCCTGAGTGTCCATAGTCTTGTCTGCTATGCTAACTTAAGTGAAAAGACTAATGCTTATACTTTGAGAGGTTAAAAGAAGAAAAAGGATAAAAGCATGACCCAACTGCCCAAGAGGTGACTGTGCCAGCACACTGCAGGCAGCATCTTCAGAAAACTTCCCTGATGTACTCAATGGGAGCCAACCAAGTGGTAGGAGCCAAGCCAGGACAGATCTCCCTGAATTCATCCTCTTATTTAAGAATACAGAAATTGGACAAGAAAAGAACAAGGAAAAATGCTTGGACCTCAATGTAGGTAATTTCTGAATTTGTGATGTGCCATACAACTTGCACACAGCAAGGTCAGTGACAAATGGGAAGGGTAGAAGCATTGGCACTGCACAATTTAGACTCTATTCAACATATCAACATTGGCCTTGAAGGGGAAAAGAGACAGAAGAAGGAAATCATTGTGAACATGTAAGGAAAATACAAAGAGAAGGCTTTAGGGAGTACTTAGAGCAGCCTTCCAGTAGCCAAAAGAGGCTACAAGAAGGCTGCAGAGGGACTGTTTGCAAAGGCCTTCGGTGATAGGATAAGGGACAACGGATTGAAACTTGAGGGGGGCAGATTTAGGCTGGAGATTAGGAAGAAATTCTCCCCAGTGAGGGTGGTGAGACAATGAAACAGGTTGCCCAGGCAGATTGTGGATGTCCCCTCCCTGGAGGCTTTCAAGGCCAGGTTGGATGAGACCTTAAGCACCTTGGGCTAGAGGAAAGTGTCTGCCAATGGTAGGGGGGGTTGAAACTGAATGATCTTTAAGATCCCTTCTGACCTAAAGCCTTCTATGGATCTAAGACTTAAGAAATGTATTTCAGTGTAATTACTGATTTATAATCATTGTAACTCAGAGGCAATATATTTTTATTTTGTTTGCCTGAACTGACACCAGAGGACAGTGAATCCTGATGAAATTAAAGTCACTGTAATTTTGAATAACAGCATCTACATGAGATCATGCCTTTTAGCTTCAGTGCATTTTACTCCACTTCTACGCTTGTTAGTTTGCATTATTTCTCCTAGGGTTTCTCATAGTTAAAGCCTAAATACAACTGTACAGGTATTTATGCAGGATCTAGGACTTGTCTTACTCTCAAGCCAGAGAAAGGCAGAGGGACATCTCTGTGTCTGGTTTTGACACAGAACAGGAGCTTTGTTTTCACAGTCCTGCCTTTTATTTGCAAATAGCATTTTTGTTCTCCCTCTCCTTGCAGCTGAAGCCCCTAGCAAAAGGGAAAGAATGAAACGAGACCAAAAAAGCATCTGCTCTGCATGGAACTGGGCCAGTCCAGTCAAGTTTTAAGACTCTGAATCGTTTGAGGGGTATGAGACTGGCAATTTACTAATGACTACAACTTATTAAAAAGGCATGAAAAGCTCTCTAATTACACATTTGGATGCTAAGTAGCCATTCTCAGCATCAGAGGCAGCCTGACTTTCTCTTTCAGTCTTGCCCCCGACCACACATTAAAGGAAACAGGCATCAGAAAGAGGCAGGAAATTCAGACACTGAAGACTAAAATATTACACAGGAGTTAACCAGACTCTTACTTGATGCTTCAGGCTACTCTCTGGTTTAACTCTTACTGAAGGCTAAAAACTTTTGGTCATGTTACAGTATATCCATTTAAAAGTATGTAGTAAATCCTCCTGAACTTGATGAACATCCTGTATCTTTCAAGAGCAACCTGGTACATTGATCTCAGCCACCTTTTCTCCCCTACCAGGCTAAGAGAACTGGATCATACTGAAGTCACTCCTGCAAAGCATAGAGGTAGAAAGTCAGGCATTCACGAGCTTGGCAGTGACAGAGTTAATGTTGACCGCAGCCTTAATTCAGCTTCCTTGTGGGTATTAATTATGAGAGAGTCTTTAATTACATGATTGCATACTCACTTATCCACAGCAACCCTGCCTCATTCAGTACACAAGTTCATTGGAGCTCAACACAGGGGAATCTATTTACTATTTCTTCTCTGCAAATTACCCTGTGTCTTTATTTACTGCACATCATCTACAGACAGCACTAAACATACAATTATTCATTTCCTCAGCACTGCTTTGTGTTGGCTTTGCTGGTTTGGGTTATTTTCTTAAATAACGTATTGACCTAGCACCAGACTTCTCTATGAACAATCTTTAGTCCATCTGCAAAGGTACCCTTGAAAGATGGCAAAAGTCTTACATCTCAGTTTTCCAGGATTTACCCTTTTCCTTCTCTCTCACAGACTCACAGAATGGTTAGGATTGGAAATTACCTCCAAAGGTCCAACCCCACTGTAGTGAGGGATTGTGGAGTCTCCTTCTCTGGAGACATTCCAAAACCACCTGAATGTGTTTCTGTGTGACCTGCCCTAGGTGCTCAAGCTCTGGCAGGGCGGTTGGGCTGGATGATCTGTGGAAGTCCCTTCCAACCCCTTACATTCTGTGACTGATTCTGTAACCCACCCCATGTAACCCAATCCATTTGGAAGACAGGTGTGTAGCTGAAGTTATCCTTCCAGATTCACTCCATCAACAGTGGTCATGACATCTCCCAGGAATGCTTCATCCTACCTTCTAGACTATAAGCAGCCAAACTGTCTGAAGCAGAGCCTGTACAAGTTGACCACAGTCAATTAAACTAGGATCTGAAATGTGTCTGCTGGCTTTCTTCAAGCCACAGAGTAGTGAATGCCTAAAACGTGAACAAGCCATAAGAGTGCAGCCCTCCTACCAGAGCAATTCCATTCATGAAGACAGTGACAGCACCAAGGCTATTTGCTGCTGTTTGCATTGTTTACTTTCAAAGTCTACCACCAAATGCAGAGCCAAGTGCACTAAAATTGTGAGAGGAAGCTGCAAGGGCAACATGAAGCCCGGTAGCTGTACTAGTACCTTATTCCTTTTATAGCAAAGAAAGGACTGGTAAGGACTTTCTGAGTAACTGAGACCTGCCACTCAAGGGGTGGTGGTGTCACACAAATCCAAACCCATCTAACACAATTAGTTCAGCTCTGCTTAACATCTTTATCTATGATTTGGATGAGGGGATCAAGGGCACCCTCAGAAAGTTTGCAGGTGACACTAAATTGATTGGCAATCTTTAGCTGCTGGAGGGAAGGTTCTGCAGAGAGATCTGGACAGATCTCTCTCTGGACAGATCCCCTCCATGGGCTGAGGTCCATGGAATGAATTTTAAGAAGGCCAAGAGCTGATTCGTGCATATGGGTCACAACAACCCCAAGTAATGCCACAGGCTTGGGGCAGAGTGGATGGGAAACAGCCCTGTGGAAAAGGATCTAGGGGTGCTGGTGTGTGGCATAACATGAGCCAGCAGAGTGCCCAGATGACCAAGAAAGCCAAGGGCATCCTGGTCTGTACCAAACCCAGTGTATCCAGCAGGAGTAGGGCAGTGATGTTGCCCCTGTGCTTGGCCCTGGTGAGGTCACAGCTTGAGCACTGAGTCCGGTTCTGGGTGCCACAGGACAGAAAAGACATTGAGGGGCTGGAGGTTGTCCAGAGAAGATCAGTGAGGCTGGGGAGGGGTTTTGAGGGCATCATATGAGAAGAGGCTGAGGGAGCTGGGGTTGTCGAGTCTGGAGAAGAGACAGCTGAGGGAAGATCTCATTGCTCTCTACAGCTACCTGAAAGGAGATTGGAGTGAGGCTGGTATTCATCTCTTCTCCCAGGTAACCAGTGACAGGACCAGAGGAAATGAGTTTGAGTTGTTTCGAGGGACGTTTAGGTTGGACACGAGGAAAAACTTCTTTAGCGAGTGTGGTGAGGGGTTGGAACGGACTGCCAAGGGAGGTGGCAGAGTTGCCATGCCTGGAGGTGTTCAAAAAGGTGTAGATGTGGTGCTTTAGAAGGTGGTTTGGTGTTCATGGGAGTTGGGTTACAGTTGGACTTGATGATCTTAAAAGGTCTTTTCCAACCTTCATGATTCTCTGCCTCTAATATTGAGAAAGGATTACTCTATATAGCAATAAAATCCCTCAGTGCCATGACCTCTTCTATCACACACCTCTCCAAGAATTCCTACAGATAATTCCACAAAGACAAGCTAAGGGCTGGAAAGCAGAGCAGATGGATGACTGGCTGAGCTCCTGATTTTGTCAGCAAAGCTGCTCCTGAAGTTCAGACATTTAGCACACCATTTTCAGGCATTTGCAGTCTTCCAAAGAAAAACAGACTTTGCCAGTCACAGAAGGAAGACACATGACAAGGAGGTGGAGCACTGAGATGGGGCTGAGTTACAGCTGAGTACCTCCAAGGAGAGAGGGGTCAGATATCAAACCTGAAGTGATTCCTATGTGGTCAGGCACAGTCTGAAGCCACCCTTCTGTTCTGGATAATGCTTTGGTAAATCTCAACAAAAGCCATTTGCTGTTATACCAACAAGGGACACAAACACTCAGCACTGTTCCAGCTGATAGAAGGACAATGGAGAAACAATAACACAGCTCACAAGGGTTGCAGGCTGACACTTCCATCAACCCGAGCCAAAAATCACAAGGAAAAGAATAGCTGCTTGCCTTTGTCCACATAAAAGGATTCTATGCTCAGCAGCACTTGAGAAAAATGACCAGATTGTGATGATATAACCCAGGATAGAACTGGGTGACCAGCACAGTCACGTCAAACCAGGATGCATTGTTGAAATAGCAGGGAAGGATGAAAGTGTTCACCATTGGACAGAATCCCCCTACATCTCCCTGCCTGCTAACCTGCTCTCTTCTTTTCTCCTTGGTTGGCTCTGTTGATGGGCTGGCTCTCTCACTGTGCCCGAGGAATTATCAGCAATAGATAGTGACAGTAGATGAATGGCAAAGGAAAGACTTCAGTCACTATTTCTCCTCCCTGCCTTTGCCAGAAGCTTGCATCTTCTCCCCTATTAGGAAGCTGGGTTATCTCTTGCTCCTCTCACAGAGTCACAGAAACATGCATGTTGGAAAAGAGCCTTAGGATCACCAAGTCCAACTGATAACCCTACTCTACAACGTTCACCCTAAACCATATCCCTAAGCACCACATCCAAATGACTTTAAAACACATCCAGGGTTGGTGATTCCACCACCTCCCTGGGCAGCACATTCCAATGCCTGACCACTCTTGCTGGGAAAAAAATGTTTCCTAATGTCCAGTCTAAACCTACTCAGTTGCAGCTTGAGGCCATTCCCTCTTGTTCTACCCCTATTTACCTGTGAGGAGAGACCAGAACCAACCTCTCTACAATGTCCTTTCAGGTAGCTGTAGAGAGCAATGAGGTCTCCCCTCAGTCTTTTTTTCAAACTAAACAGCCCCAGGTCCTTCAGTCACCCCTTATAAGATTTATTGTTATCCTCAGACCTCTGCTCATGCTTCTTTTCTTTCATTCATACGCAGAAGCATAGAATCACAGAATGTTAGGTGTTGGAAAGGACCTCCAGAGAGCATCCCATCCAAGCACCCTTCCAGAGCAGGAGCACCCAGGACAGGTCACACAGGAACACATCCGGGGGGGGGGTTCGGAATGTCTTCAGAAAAGGAGACTCCACAACCTCTCTGGGCAGCCTGCTCCAGGGCTCCAGCATCCTCACAGTGAAAAGGTTTTTCCTTATTTTCCTGTGGAACATCACCATCCTTTCTTCCTAAGATGTAGTCTGAACCTTGTCTCCCTCATCTTCAAACCGTTCCAACTTGTCCTGTCTCTAGACACCCTCATGAAAAGTCCCTCTGCAGCCTTCTTGTAGGATCCCTTCAGGTGTTTCTCCTTTGTGTATGCTTTTCTGTTTCTTATTTCCTCCTAGAAGCTCTTTGTGCAGTCAGCAGCACACTGGACTGCTTCAGAAGGAAATCACACCACAGTGATAGAAGGCAGCACAGTGATATTTCAAGGGGTAAGCCCGAGCACTTCTAGCTGGAGAGGCAATTCCGTATTGGCTAGGTCTAAAGAACATCTTACCCCAACCCTCTCCATTCTCCTTCCCACCTTTTTTTTTTTTTTAAAGTACTTTCAGTGCTTTTCTTGGCACCCCCTGACATTCCAGCACCCTGGCAGCAGAGCAGCACCTCACTAATGCATTACCTGATTCCATTAAGCGCTTTCACATGTGGAGTTTTGCACATCCAGTACTCAACCAAGGACAGTAACAAATTGGGTATTAATGACCACCAGAGTGATTAGAGACTTACAGTACCAGTGTCTGCAAGAACTGTTCCAAAGAGAGTGTCCTGGGATGGGGGGAATCTGTAGCTCAGGGTGCCTGCAAAGTAAGCTCTGCTCTTTCTCAGCTGCATGCCATTTGCTAAGCACTAATGAGGTTAACAAGGCAGAGATAGAATCATAGAACTGTAGACTGGTTTAGGTTGGAAGAGACCTCAAAGATCATCCAGTTCCAACCCCCTGCCATAGGCAGGGACACCTCCCACTAGATGAAGCATTTGAAATGAACCTACCTTTTCCAGAGGGAATCACCAGCAGCAAAGGGCAAGGTGATGAAGCAGTTTGCTTACCCCACAATGTCTGGAAGCCACAGCAGAGGGAGCCCAGCCAGCTACATGAGAAAAGCTTTTATTTCCTTCTTGACATTCAATTTGATTATTTTATTATGCTTCACCACACTTTGACTGAGCAATTTGCTTCTAGATATTTTTTTTTTTTTAAACCCAGTGACAGATCAGATGGAAGTCCCTCCTACATCAGGCCTTTAGTTCAAAGAAGAAGTTGATTAAAACGTTACACATGTAACAAAAAATATTGGCATCCATTCCCAATCTGACAAATTAGTTATGGTTTGTCTAATCCACCACCAGCTCTAGAACATAATTCATCAGACATGCTCCCCTAACAAAGGGTATTGAATTCCTAATTCAGTTCCCTCTGTTTGACACTCTTGTAATCTGCAAACATAGATGGATTGCAGTTTTTAATTTCTTTCCTGATAGAAAATTCCAACCTGCTCAAAAACAAAACCTGCTGATTCTGAAAACTGTTTGGCCTTTATTTTTATTTCAAATTATATTTTATCTTCCTTTCTCTGTCTCTGTCTCTCTCTCCTTTTTTGCATCTGTGTTTATTTTCTTCATGCTACACACAGCTTTGTACCTGGATTTCAGCCTGGAGAAGAGAAGACTCTTGGAGAAACCTTAGAGCTGCTTTCCAATAGCTGAAGGCATCCTACAGAAAGGTTGCAGAGGGACTTTTTCTGAGGGTGTCTAGAGACAGGACAATGGGGAATGTTTTGAAGCTGAGGGAGAGCAGGGTGAGACTGGAGCTTAGGAAGAAGTTCTTCAGTATGAGGGTGGTGAGACTCTGGAACAGTCTGCACAGGGAGTTTATGTCTGCCTCCTGCCTGGAGGTGTTGAAGGCCAGGTTGGATGAGGCCTTGAGAAGATAATTCTAGTTGAGAGATGTCCCTGCCCATGGTGGCGAGGCTGGAGTAGATGAACTCTGAGGTCCCTTACAACCTGAGTCATTCTAAGATTCTGTGATGGTTCTATGACTAAACAATTGGCTTGCTGAGGAAGTCAACTGAAGTTTAAATCAACTGCCTCTCCAAATGTCTCTTCAGCAGGCAGATGTTTAGCAAATAGAAAACTCCGAGGCACAAAATAACCAGAGAGCAAGCAAGGAAGCAAGAGGGAAGAGTATGAGAAGCACAGGGGTTTCTGTGAGGAGGGCAGAGAGGCTTGGATTATGAGAGGTATCTGCCACAGTTAAGCTTATCCAGAACATATCTGTAGCTCTGAAGTTAAGAGAGTGCTACAGAATAAAAATCATGGGCAATCTTTATCCAAATAATGCTGCTGAGTGGTGAGAAAACTGAAGGGAGCATTTTCTGCAGTTTGTTATTTTCATGTCACAGAGAGAGAAAATACCATTTCAGAGTGCTGTGCACAGCCTCTCTGCTCACTGTCAGCACTGACCAGCCAGTGTCCCTGAAGAAGACTACTAGCCAGAGGAGCCATAGCTCCTCGGGACACTCAGAGTCCAAATCAGATCTAAGACAAGCTGTCCTCACCTGTGAGTACTTCTTTCCAAGCAGTGCTAACACATCCTGCCAAGGCCAAGCAAAGAACTAGTGCTAACAACCCAATGGCCTCATGTGCTTCAGGGGAACTGATGACAGAGGTCTGTCCTTAGTAGCACTGTGGCTGAAGAGTGAGGACTTTGAACTGCAAGCAGCAAAGAGAAGGCAGATGAGGCTCTATGGGCAGTGGTACATCAAGAGATGGATCTGGGAGAAGCAGAAGTTCTCATTCTTTGCTTTTGATGCAATTAGACCTGAGAACTTCTTGCCTATCCCAGTGGCTTCCTGGGAGGCAGACAAGGTGTTGTCTGTCTGAGAGACACTAACAACTGCCAGGTGCTGGCCAAGTTACTGCCTGTAGCAGTGAATTCTGATTTTGGAATGAAAACCCTAACATGGCATGGTCATGCTTGATGGCTCAGTCACTTCTAGCTTACCCAGAGAGGATGCAGGCCCAACAGTGCATTAAATGGCTCAGAAAGGAAGCTAAGTCACCTGTGCAGCAACACTGCCACACTTGCTCCTTAGCGAATAGTAATCTGCCTTCACTGCTGCCCTCTGCCCTGAGCCACCTGTTCCTAAGCATTTCCTTCCTCTGTCTCTCCTCTCCTTCAAGGCCAATGTTAATATGGTTTTCAATGAATCACAGCATTGTGGAATGGTTTGCATGGAAGGGACCTCCAAAGCTCATCCAGCCCAACTCCTCTGAAGTCAGCAGGGACGTCCTCCACTAGAGCAGGTTCCTAACAGCCTTGTCCAGCCTCACCTTGAAGCCCCCTGGAGGCATGGGGCTTCAACTACCTCCCTGGGCAACCCGTTCTAATGTTCCAGCACTCTCATGGTGCAGAATTTGTTCCTCAAGTTCAGTCTAAGTTTGCTCTTCTCTCACTTCAAACCATTGCCCTCATCCTGTCACTGCAGGCCTTTGCAAATGGTCCCTCTGTAGTCTTCTTGGAGGCTCCCTTCAGCTACTGGAAGGCCACTGTTAGGTCTGCCTGGAACCTTCTCCATGTTCTTCTCACATGTTCCCAAAGATTTCCTCCCTCTGCCTCTTCTCCTCTTCCAGGCCAATGTTGGTATGTTTCCCAACGCTTCTCCCTTGGTTTTTCTTTCCTGCATTCTCTGGTGCTTTCCCTTTCTACCATCATCCACTTCTCATTTTCCCATTTGCTGGTTGCCTTTGTTGCACTCTGCTCTTCCTGGCTCATCCTGTCACTGCTGCTGCCAGCTCTGCAGATCTTGTTACAGAGAACATCCAAATTATCTACAGATCCTCTCATAAATTTTATGCTCTCTTTTTATTTGGGTCTTTTTCCAAAATCCAGTTCTCTTTTTGTTCCTGGGGTGTTATGTCTAATAAATGCAAAGAAACTGCCATGTTAAAAAAATTACCTCATCTTAAAATCTGAGCCATTTCAGGATACAACGGAAATAAAGAAGAAAAGAACTTCAGGTCCCCAGCAGTCAGAGCAAGCCAAGAGCTTAAACAGAAGAGTCCTTTTTGTGCTGTGTGGTCTTTGTTCCTCCTTAAACTCCACAGGCCAAAATCCCTGCATGTGGATGAAATACAGCATCTCCTGAGTGGCAGCTCAGAGCTTCTCCTCCAAGAGTGCTCTACACCCACAGATTTGGACAGATGTCAAGGCACCTCTGAGAAGCAGGTTCTCCAGCTGCAAGTCATGGCCTTCATGGGCTAAGGTCAAGACAGAGTTCTCATGGGGTCACAAAGCATTAGAAAAAGCTGAAGAAATCTTGAAGCTGAAGTTTTCTCTCATCTAGTGAGGAGGGACAGAAGGAGCAGAGCTGCACACAAACAGATGATCCAAGGATGCTGACTGTTTCCGAAATCCTGACTTGAAATACTGGAAATAATACATCTGAGAGTGGTTCTGTGGCCCATGTGCAGGGGACATCCTTTCTCTGTGCACTTGGATTTTTTTGTTTGTTTGTTTGTTTTTAACTATTAGTTTGAACCTGGAAAGGTTTCAGTAACCTTGGAGGACAGACTAGCAAACAAATGCAAGAGACATCAGCATGAGCATCCTTTCATCAGAGGAATTTGAAAGGGTTCTGAACAGGGTGAGTTGAGACTTGGGTGTTCTGATTGATGAGAAGCTCACTATGAGCTGGCAGTGTGCGCGTGCAGAGGGGATTCTGACCCTTTGCTCTGCTGAGACCTTACTTCCAATACTGTGTCCAGTTCTGGTGTCCTCAGCATAAGAAGGACACAGAGCTAGTGGAGAGAGGCCAGAGGAGGCCACTAAAATGATCCAAGGGCTGGAACACCTCTGCTATGAGGACAGGCTGAGATGGCTGGGGTTGTTCAGCCTGGAGAAGAGAAGACTCTGGGAGGGCCTTAAAGCTGCCTTCCGGTACCTGAAGAGATCCTCTGGGAAGGCTGCAGAGGGACTTTTCCTGAGGGTGTGTAGAGACAGGTCAAGGGGGAATGGTTAGAAGCTGGCAGAGAGCAGGGTTAGACTGGATCTTAGGAAGAACATCTGTTCTTCAGTGTGAGGGTGTTGAGACTCTGGAATAAGCTGCTGAGGGAGGTTGTGGCTGCCTCCTGCCTGGGGATGTTGAAGACCAGGTTGGATGAGGCCTTGAGAAGCCAAGTCTAGTTGAGAGGTGTCCCTGCCCATGTTGGGAAGGTTGGAGCAGATGAGCTCTGAGGTCCCTTCCAACCATTCTAGGATTGCATGATTCAACAGTGGAAGTATTCATACTTTTAGTAGAGCAAAAGGATTTTTTCATTATCCACATTTTCCAGAGCAGAGCCTTCCTAGGTGACCTGCTCAAAGTTCTGTGGGAGAGTTGGAAGCTCAGTCCAAAACTGAATTGCTAATAAAGTGAATGCCCTTGCTTCAGGACTCTGCTGTGCTCAGTCCTGAAACAAGGCGTTTCCAATCACACAGCTATCAACCAGCACCTCTGTAATTAGAGTTGTGCAATTACAGGAGCATTGCAACAGACCTCTGGGTCATGAAAGGTGTGAGAGGGATTCATCCAATGACTGAATTTTTTTCCAGCTTACACAAATACTGCAGATACAGCCACAGATAATGATGTGCCAATATGATGTGGTCCCTAGAGGGAATACCTGTAAAGTCTTGCCCACACTTGTGTGAAAACATCAGATTTGTTGGCTGCTTTTTGTCCTTTTTTGCAGGATGGCATCAAACAAACAATGTCATCAGAGACAGCAACAGCAGTCAAACTGCCAAAGGTCTTCCCATGTGGGTCACCCTGCAGCCCCTTTCCTAGTTGCTACAGCTTTTGCTGGCCTGAGGTAGGAAGAAATGTGGGAATGGAGGTGGTGTGGGACAAACAGGCCACCTCACAGCAGTGAAACCAAGGGTAGCTTGTGAGGAGCTTCACTATGGCCTCCCACACAGGCAATTCAGTGCAGAAGTGTTTCTGACTCTGAGCAAACTGCAAAGGCAGCAAACTTTATCTGTAGGCAATCAGCTCACCATGACCACAGATCCTTGGAGCAAGGACTAACCAGCACCAGAACGAGCCTGCCCTGAAGATATTTTACAAGTCAAGATGCTTTCAGTTGGCTGATGTTTGGCACTGGTTCATCACCCCAGCTGCTGGCACGATCCTGTTTTCTCGTGAAGATAAGAACTGGGCCTCACCCATCACAGATGGATTTGTTGTCTGGGAAAAGGTCCATTATTGCTTTCACATCATTGCTTCAGCTATCCTGGGATAAACTGGCTACCTCATTTCATAGCTGAGAGTTTTCTACCTTTGGATTTTCTTGCTATCTGCACACTCTCTACTTTCCTACTTGCATTTATTCCCTTATGTTCTTCCCTTTGCTCTGCTGATATGCCACCTCCAATACTGCCTCCAGTTCTGGTGTCCCCAGCATAAGAAGGACAC
The DNA here is from genome assembly GCA_013396835.1 of Psilopogon haemacephalus. Classification (NCBI taxonomy): domain Eukaryota; kingdom Metazoa; phylum Chordata; class Aves; order Piciformes; family Megalaimidae; genus Psilopogon; species Psilopogon haemacephalus. Next base: position 32,640 of record VWZI01017142.1, on the reverse strand, counting down.
AGAGATGGTAGAGTGAGGGCAGAGGAGGCCACAAAGATGATCCAAGGGCTGGAGCACCTCTGCTAGGACAGGCTGAGGGAGCTGGGGTTGTTCAGCCTGGACAAGTGAAGGCTCCAAGCAGACCCAAGAGCAGCCTGCCAGTACCTTAAGAGGGCTACAAGAAGGCTGCAGTGGGACTCTTTACAAAGGCCTGCAGGGACAGGATGAGGGCAATGGTTTGAAATGAGAGAAGAGCAGATTTAAATTGGGTGTGTGGAACAAGTTCGGCACCATGAGGGTGCTGGAATTCTGCAACAGATTGCCCAGGGAGGGAGCTGAGGCCCCATCCTTGGAGATATTCTAGGTGAGGCTGGACAAATCTTTAAGCAATCTGTTCTAGCAGAGGATGTCACTGCTGATTTCAGGAAGGTTGGACTGGATGAGCTTTGGAGGTCCTTTTCAACCCAGACCATTCTATGATTCTACAACACACGATGTACTGAAGACCTGTGTCGTTCTGGATAGACCTTAGGTACCAGCTGAGGTGCCTTAGGCGTCTCAGATGGCACACTACAGACCCTTATTTCTGGGGTAACTGAGCCCCACTGATTGTTTTTGTTAAGGATTTGCGTTTGGTTTTGGTTTTTTTGCTTCTTTTTAAATAAGAGAATGAAGAAGTGCAATGGCTCAACATTTCCTTACTGCAGCTTCTCATGTGTCCACATTTCCAAACAGCCTTTATGGCACTGCACAGAAGCAGCAGTTGCAGGAATAATGATGACAAGTACAGAGGCTTGCCTAGCCAGAAAGAAACAACTGAGACCTCTCAAACTCCACATTTTCCAAGTCTTGGAATTTTTTTAACAGCAAGAGTTTGTTTAGAATATGTAATATCAAGAGCTAGGTGTTTGAAAAATACTTAAAGTTGAATTGCAGCTCATTTTCTTGTTCTGGAAGGTACTCGTAAGGTGTGTGTATATATGTGTGTTTATAACTCTGTCATTTGATGTATTTATATACATATATATACATATATACACACACACATCATGGGTGCTTAAATGTGGCAGCTCTTCTGCAGAATCAGCTGAGTTGTACTTCTCTTCTAGGAGAGGGAGTGTGGGTAAGCACAAGTTCAATGTTTCTGTTAAATATCATCACCAGGCAGTTGAGACAGGAAAAAGTACTGCACAGGAACATAGAGATGGCAGGGGCTAAAAGCAGCAACACTCTGAGCTCACAGCACTCTCTGTTCTGTGACTCTGTATGGGCCATCTGTTAGCTGCACACCACTGGCACTCAGAAATCTGCAGCGACAGCAGAAGGAGAGTCCAGAGGTGCAGATCCATACAGTTTCCACATGACACATGAACATAGAAGCCACGCTGCTTTAGCAGTGGCAGGGGAGAGCCAAACTGCTAGGATCTCCCCCAGCCAGAATAGCAGCCAAGAAGTTGCCTGCAGTAGGGCTCCAGAGTAGCTGGGTCCAAGTGCCGCCAGCAGCTCTCGCAAACGTACCCAGGACTTGCCAAGCCTGCAAGACTGCACAGAATGGTGCAGAAGTGGGGGACTGTCCAAAAGCAGGGACGGTGCAAATGGGAACTCTCATGGCAGGGACTCTTTCCAGATGGGAATTCTTGTGCCTTTTCCCTTGCTCTATTTATGCCTTTTTAGACAAAGTGTCCATTTGCCATTTATATTGGGCATGAAAGGCCCAGCCAACCATCAGCCTGATTCCCAGCATGGGCTTCCACACAAGTCAGCACACGTGTGGAAAGGTGCCTTTTGCTCTTCCCCTTCAAGCCCGCAGGGCCAGGGGAGAAAGCAGTTTTCGCACCTTCTTCTCCCCATTCAAACTTGCAGTGGCAGGGGGGAGAAGGAAGGAATTTGGGGTGCTCCAGGACAAACAGAAGGGAAACGTTTTCCCTGTGAGGGTGCCAGAGCACCGGAACAGGCTGCCCAGAGGGGCTGTGGAGTCTCCTTCTCTGGAGACAATCCAAACCCTCCCGGATGTGTTTCTGTGTGACCTGCCATACCTCTGGCAGGGGCTTGGACTGGATGCTCTCTAGGGTCCCTTCCAGCCCCTAACATTATGTGATTCTGTGTGAAAAAAGTGACAAATCTAAGTCAGTTTTCCTGGGAATCACAGGGGCTTTGGAAGCACATTTAGAAATCCATATTGCATAAACATTCCTTATACCTAGCTCTGAAGAGCTCAGTGCCAGGTATTGTGATTTTGAGTGGGTCAGCTTCCTGACCTCAGCAGGTTTCTCATAAACCTAGGCATGCCCAGTGTGTTAAGTGTGTGATTTTATACAAAACCATCACTACCCATGTGCTGCAAGTCTGTAACACCTACAGCAATGGCACCACTTCTTGCAGCATTTTATCTGAAGCAGCTGGCAGCTGTGCACTTACCCACACCAGCACATCCATCAACAGCTCCAAGCCTTTTCAAACACAAGTCTTGCAATATAGCAAATACAACTATTTCAAATCTAAAATTATCTCTGGCTGCTCATCTGTGTCCTTGGATTGTGCTACTCCTATGTCTGGGGCTGTAAAGTGTATCAGTAGGCATCAGTGTGATAATACAGCTATCAAAAAGCACTGACCAAGTCTGGTAGTCCTTGTCAACAGCCTGTGTCCCTCTCTCAGCACTGAACGTGACTCTGGTGAGAGACATTTGATAGACATCTCACCTCTATTTGTCCACACAGCAGGGAGTGAAGAGGTGCAGGCACCATTTGTCTGCAGTCCCACTACCAGCTCTGGAAGTGACAATGTGCAGCAGGAAAGTCTGCCTCTGGTTTCAGTGACTTCCAATTTGCTTTGCACTCACCAGTTGTTGAACCTTGCTGCTGAAAAGGAACCAACCTTGCCAAGTATGAAGGTGGCATTCATGCCATCCTTTGTGAAAATGTGGGTCTTGCAAGATTCTATGATCTGTCTGCACTTTCCTGCTGCTGGGTTGGGTTAGAGGTTGGTGTGGTTCAAACTAACAGTGTATTTTATTGCTGCAGGAGATTTGCTCCTCTTACAAGCTGCTTGAAGGGCACCTAGGGTTAAATTGTTTGCTTCAAATATGCAATTGGAGAAAGCCTACACAGATCTGTGCCAGATTTGGCACAAACACAAAGGGGTGGCACCTCTGCTATGAAGAAAGGCTGACAGAGTTGGGACTGTTCACCCTTGAGAAAGCTCTAAGCAGATGTTACTGTGGCATTTTGGTACTTAAAGAGGGCCTATAAAAGTGATCAGGACAGACTTTTTAGCAGCTTCTGTAGCAATAGGACAAGGGTAAGAGTTTTAAATTAAGAAAAGGGAGATTTAGACTAGATAAAAAAATTTTTTTTTTTTTTTTTGCAGTGGCACAGGTTGCCTAGACAGGTAATCCCTAGAAACATGCAAGGTCAGATTGGACAGGACTCTGACCAACCTGATCTAATTGGAGATGTCCCTGACTATTGGATCGGTGGAGGGCTGGACTAGGTGATTTATTTAAAGATCCCTTCCAACCCAAGCTATTCAATGATTCAGCTCCAGTGAGGCTATTTCAGATAGGCTACTCCAGACTATTGCTTTGCTGTAGGCTTAACTGCCAACTACAAGACTTGATATTTGAAGGTTTGTCCATTCCTTTTCAGGCACTTAATGCATTGCTCTTTTCCCCTTGGTTTCCTTCCTTAGCATGTGACCAGCATGGTTCCAGCTAATCTCTTAGTGAAGGCAAGCCCAGCTACTGCAGATTGCTGCAGTGGTCAAACTGGCTGCACTGGGAACACTTGAAGCTGCTAATAAAAAATTTCAAGCCAAGTAATAAAATGTTGTTTGAGCAATCTAAAACTAAGCTGGAACACAGAGAACGGAGATTTCCCTGTCTGCTCCATCAAACTTCTCCAGGTTGTACTACTAAGGCAGGTAAAAGGAACATAGTTTGATCCCCATGTCCTTACTCCAGTAGCTCTTGTTTATTTCTTGTGCAGAAGACTTAAGTGAACCTTTAACACCAGCCAAACCCAGCTTTGAGGCAGCATGAGAAACATGATGCTGTCTCAGCATTAATTTATCTGTTAAAAAATGTTTCAGTTGAGCTTGCAGCAGGGCAAGAAATATTTTATAAAAGACCTTCAAGATTATAAAAGACCTTCAAGATCATTTAGTCCAACAGTTTAGTTCTGGGTGCCACAGATTAGGAAAGACATTGAGGGGCTGAAGGGTGTCCAGAGAAGAACAAGGCTGGGAAGGGGTTTGGAGGGCATCATATGAGGAGATGCTAAGGGAGCTGGGGTTGTTCAGTCTGGAGAAGAGAGATCTCATTGCTCTCTACAGCTACCTGAAAGGAGATTTTATAGAATCATAGAACCACTAAGACTGGTAAAGGCCTTTAAGATCACCAAATTCAACCATAACCCAGCTACCATGATCACTAAACCATCTCCTGAAGCACCATATCTACAGCTTCTAGAACACCTCCAGGCATGGTGACTCCGCCACCTCCTTGGGCAGCCTGTTCCACCCCCTAACCACTCTCTCACTCAGAAGTTTTCCTCATGTCCAATTTGTCAACATCCCAAATGTCAAACTGGTGAGTGACAAAACCAGAAAAACGTTCTTCTAGGGACTTATGACAAATGGTAAGCACACAAATATCTCAGAATAGAATAGAATAGAATAGAATAGAATAGAATAGAATAGAACAGAACAGAACAGAACAGAATAAGCCAAGATCATCCAGTCCAACCTATCACCCAGTCCTATCCAATGGCACTAAGTGCTCCATCCAGTCTTTTCTTGAACACCTCCAGGGATGGCGACTCCACCACCTCCCTGGGCAGCCCATTCCAATGGCAAATCACCCTCTCTGTGAAGAACTTCTTCCTTATATCCAGCCTAATATCCTGCTTGTACAAAAAAGGCAAGAAAACACTGAGGAACTAGTTGTTCAGTAAGGTTATTTCATGAGCTGCTCTTGTCTGTTGCTCATTCCCATGTCGGTCAGAAACTTAAATAGGAAAGATGGAGCGTGTTGTAAAGACTCAGAGAATTAAAGCAAAAAAGCTTTAGTGACAGGCAAGGCTGTGTGATGACTGTGCAGGCAATACAGAATTCATCTTATTTCTTTTAAAACAGAACTGATGGCTAATGGAAGAGGAAACTGAGGCAGTGCTGGGCAAGCCTAGAGGCAGCAGCCAGAGGGAACTTAAGAGCTTCCTTGAATTTTGGCTACTTTTTCTTGGATAGCTAAACTCATAGCTGGTGTAAATCACTTCCTCAAGGGAAGAGCAAACATCACTTTAGCTTTCTAGCGGAGTCCAGCACTTGCAGCAGAAAAAAGACAAACCTGCATAAATCTTGTTTCACAACTCACTTGGCCTCAGATTTCCAGCTTGCTAAGTCAACTCATCCTTCTCTGCCTTGCTGTTCCCTTTCAAGTACGCAGAGGCTATTCAAGCTCCTAGAAGTAAAATGAGGGAAAGACTCTCTCTATGATTTCTGACACTACCTATTTCTAGGCAGGAAAAAGCAGAGGAGACTTGCATCGATCATCAGGCTCACCGACCAGAAATGGGCCTTGGAGGGGGCTTCTTTTCCTCAGGCAGAGCTATCGTGAGCACAGTGCAGCCATGGCCTGACTGCTTCGCTTTGGGAGTTTGCATTGCTGGGCTGCTGCATTCCTGGGCCTGGCTCCCTTCCATAAAAAAAAAAAGAGTTGATTGTACACAATTTGCAGAAGTACATCATGGCTTAGGCTTCCTGTCTGGTAGGGATAGTGTTTGGCAAGCAAAAGGACCTGGAGGTGAGGCTCTCTGGAGTGTGTGACTGTGCACACAGGCATTGGAAGGAGAAGGGACTTTGGAAAGCATCAACTCTTGGGAGTGACTTCTGGAAAGATTTCCAGAACTTGGAATCTGCCATGATTAAAACCAGTTGTTCTCTTTCTTATCTTCTGTCAAACTTGAGAAGTGTAATGACAGCTCTTAAAGCTTGCACTCTCCGAGGATGAGGAATGCTCAGCGTGGCACGTGAGCCAGAGAGGGTGAGCGAGATTAAAAAAAAACAACCCGGGGTGAAAGTTCTCTTTTGCATTTCACAGAAATGTGGGCAGGCCTTGCTTTGCCTCCCAGCTAATGATAGGAAAAAGTCTCATCCTCAGCTTCAGCTGGCTTTGGAGTGAAAAAATCCAACAGGCATCCATTGATACTAATGTCACAAACATTGCACTGTGCTCCAAAGGGGACCTTGCCGACTCGCACCATGAAATGCCAGCTCAGCAAATAAGAGTGCTGTGTTGCGGCAGCCTTTGGCTGTCATGGATGGGGAGGTTGTGTGTGCATCTCCCCCGCCCCCCCGACATGAACCTCCAAAGGAGGGTCTCTGGAAAGGTTGCTGCTCTGCCATATGCAGGATTTTGGTTATGGTTTTGCCATCATGACAGCTCGCTGGTGAGCCGAGGCTGCGATAAAATCACGGAGGTGTAAAGTTTCCCTGGCTGGCTGGTGCGGGGCGAGCCGCAGAGGGTGTAAGGCGAGCCCAGAGCTGCTCTCCAAGTGAATGAACTTGTGCTGAGGATCTGGTTACAGCCGGCACGCTGCTCTAATCCATCAACAGCCAGCTCGCTTACAAGCCACCCTTTGTCTTTAATCCATCAGCCCTTGGGGATTCGCCATAGCCAAGTGACCAATCGCAGCCTCACATAAAGGAAAAAAAAAAGAAAGAGAGAGATTGCTGCAGTCAAGTTTGCTCCCAGCCACAAACGTTCCCTCAACACCTCACAGGTAAGAGAATTCAGAGATTGGGTTGGAAGGGGCCTTGAAGATCATCTAGTTCCATGGGCAGGGACACCTTCCACTAAAACAGGTTGCTCAAGGCCTCTTATTAAAATTACTTTAATAAGGCATCTTGTTAATTAGATATTAATATTACTGTAACAATATTATATGTTGTTAATATTAATATATAAATAGTATATGTTCTTTAATACGAATATGTTAATGTATGGTATTATTAATGGGGCTATATTAATATTATATATTAATTATTATCAATATAGTAATGCTATATATTGGTCAATATTACAATATTATTATATTAACAAGGCATTTTATTAAAACCATATCTATTCTTCTCTAAAGCACTCACCCACTGTAAGACAATTGAGAGGCTGTTCCAGGGATGACAAAGATGCTCTACAAAGTCAGATTGGTCAGATGCAGCATCCGGACACTTAAAGCTCTCAGAAGGGAAAACTGATTTTTGTGTGTGTGTGTGCTTCACTAACCGAGGTAAGCAAGCACAACAATTAAACCTTCAGATTTGCAGTGACCTGTCTTGAGGGGTTTGCTTTTCCCTTTCCTGCTTTTGATATACAGAATTGTAAGAGAATTTGAGGTTTTGTTATTTTGACGCGCTAAATACTGGTGTAGAATTAACAGTAGGGGAAGCTCAAGACTTTGATCTACCTGCATGGAGTCTCTTCAGTGCAAACAATGTGGTCTCTTAGTAGTCTGTGCCTCCCAGATAAGAGCATAGTGCACAGCATTAAGCTTACAGGCATTAAGAAATCCAGCAGTTGAAAGTTAAGGCATGGACAACCACATTTCATTACTATCTGAGGGTGCTTCTCCAAGGCTTGAGAAGGCTTTGATTTCAAACCACATGTGCCTGAGGCATGGACACAGATCAGTGATGGAAGCCATGGGGCTTCCTCGGAGTTTCCTCCTGTTCTGAACCAATGCAAAGAACACCCTGGATTTTGCAATTACAACGTGTCAAGCTGAAATAACAGATGTGCCTTGGCCAGGGCCTGCAGTGACCCTTGGAGTTGTCTGTGTGTACATATAGAAATACTCAGTTTCCCAAACCTCTGTGTGTGTGCCATGTGCCATCCCCAGTTTAGCACAAAGTACAGGCAAAGAATGACATTTAGGCTACTTTGCCTCGCAGAAGGCTAGGCCAAGCATCCACCAGTGCCCAATAGCCATGTTAGGATCACAGAATTATCACAGGATCACAGAACATCAGGGGTTGGAAGGGACCTCCAGAGATCATCCAGTCTAATCCCCCTACTACAGCAGGATCACCCAGGGTAGGTCACACAGGAACACATCCAAGTGGGTTTTGACAGTCTCCAAAGGAGACTCCACATCCTCTTTGGGCAGCTTGCTTCAGGGCTCTGGCAACCTCACCATAAAGAAGTGTTTCCTCATGATGAGGTGGAACCTCCTGTGTTCCAGCTTGTACCTTTGTTGCTTGTTCTGTCACTGGGCACCACCAAAAGGAGCCTGGCACCTTCATCTGGACTCCCACCCCTCAGATATTTATAGACATTGATCAAATCCCTTCTCAGCCTTCTCTCCAGACTAAACAGCCCCACGTCTCTCATCATAGCAGAGATTTTCAAGTCCTCCAATCATCCTTGTAGCTTTTATAGGACGATAGACACATCCCTAAAGATGGAGCTGGGGACACACCACGGGTCCCATATTAGTAAGATCTTATTTTGTTTCCTACTTCTATGCCATAACTTCAGGCTACCTGGGCTCCCTTATCCAGCTATTGTCTCCTGAAGTCCCTCAAGATGGACCTAGAAGAAGAGGACATGCTGGGCGGCTTAGTTAGCACCATACGGGTGAGCTCCTCAAAGTGTGTTTATCTGTGTTGTGGGGGCCATGGGGTGGCAGGGGGAAGGTGGCAGGGCACACACGGCATGCCATGAAAAGAGGGACAGATGGTGATGAAAGTGCCACAAAGCCATGAGCACTGAGAGCTCCTGGCTGTGACCAAAGCAGTTGCTGAGCTATCCCATTGTAGACAGCCCCCCATTGGAGCACAGTGCTTGCAGTGCTTGTCACAGGCAGTCACCCCTGGAAAATGCTGCCCTGTCCTGCCACAAACCTACCTCACCTATGTTCCTCTTGAACAGGGGACACTGTGGGGTGAAAGGCAGGTAAAGGATAGGGGCTGCAAGAGGCTTACAAAGGGACTAGAAGAACACTGGGCAACAACTGGGCGTCCTGAGATGAGCACAAAAATGGGGAGACAGCCACAAAGTTCTTCATGCATGAGCATGGGCAAGACATTGACGCCACCAAAAAACCACTACACATTTTTTGGTACTTCTCTCTAGCCTAGCCTGCTAGCACCTTCCCACACCCTGACTCCATGTGTGCGCAGGTCTCATGTGCAAGAGTGTGGCCAGTTCTCTCCCAGTGATGAACAACAATAGCAGCATAAGCCTTACCATAGAATCACAGAATGGTTTGGGTTGGAAGAGACCTCCAAAGCTCATCCAGTTCAACCCCCCTGCAGTCAGCAGGGACATCCTCCACTAGAGCAGGTTGCTCAGAGACTTGTCCAGCCTCACTTTGAACATCTTCAGGGATGGGGCCTCAACCATCTTCCTGGGCAACCTGTCACAGTGTTCCAGCACCCTCATGGTGCGGAACTTGTTCCTAACATCCAATCTAAATCTGCTTTTCTCTCATTTCAAACCATTACCCTCACCCTGTCACTACAGGCCTTTGCACACAGTCCTTCTGCAGCTTTCTTAGAGGCTCCCTTCAGGAAGTGGCAGGCTGCTCTTAGGTCTGCCTGGAGCCTTCTCTTCTCCAGGCTGAACAACCTCAGCTCCCTCAGCCTGTCATTGTAGCGGGGATGCTCCAGCCCCCAGTCATCTTTGTGGCCTCCTCTAGACTCATGGCACTCCAGGTGAGGTCTCACCAGAGCAGAGCAGAGGGGTAGAATCCCCTCTTTTGCCCTGCTGACCATGCTGCTTTTGATGGATAACTTAAAGCACTTAAGTGCCTAATTTGCTTTGTTTTCAGTAAAGAGAGAAGAACAGAGAGCCACTCCTGTCACAGAAAGCCTGAACTGCTGCTGCAGATGTCTCCTGGTAACCCAGCCTGGGCTCTGTTGCAAACAAACACATAGAGGGTGCTTGCTTTCCTCTATGGACTGCAAAAAGCACTAAGAGCTTCTTCACTGTGGAAATCCTGTGTGGTGAGCAACACTGTATGCTGGAAGCATTTAGCTGGAACCCTTGTCATGTGAAAAGTTCTGTTCTCACCCAAAAAGGAAAGTTTAAAAAGATAGCAAGATACTATATTTAAAAAAAAATTAAAAATCCCACAGGACTATTTTTTCACTTCTGGAAGTAATTTCTTACCATCTAGGTTTTGATGTTTCCTTATTTTTCATTCTTTCATGCCACAGTAGGAATAATTTACTAGAAGATGTCATTAAAATAGATCAACAAATTTACTTGAAGGCATTTTCTCTGAAGTAAGCTTTAGTCTGTGATGCTGAGGCAAATACTTCACCTTCTTTTCTTGCCCCATTTGATGTAACAAGTAAGGCTGAGACACAGATCAAAACACAGCTTTAGGTGGGGGGGAGCTGGTCAGATGATGTCAACTGAGTCATTTTAATGCACAATTTTATTTGGCCTCACTCCCTGGTTCCCACTCTGCTTCTCACCTATGCTGGTAATCTTGGAGGCCCTGCTGTGCCTTTCCTTTCCTCACATTTACCTCACCTGGATCGTGCATATATTAGCAGTTTATTCCACCCACCCCATGGAGGGAACTCTGCACATCAAACCTGTGGCTTTTGTCCACTTGTGCCTGCATCAATTTAGCCTCAGCAAAGCCTGACCAAGGAGTTGTCTCTCTGTGGAACAGCAACAAGCCCACACAAAGTTAGAAAATCTAGCTGCTCCTTAGAAAGCATCCATCTGGAATATTGTGTCTGGTTCTGGGTCCCTCAGCTCAAGAAGGACCTCAGGGAACTGCTTGAGAAAGTCCAGAGCAGAGCTGCAATGATTCTGAAGGTAGTGGAACATCTCCCTGTGAGGACAGGCTGAGGGAGCTGGGGCTCTTTAGCTTGGAGCACAGTAGCCTGAGAGCTGCCTTCATTCATGTTGATAAAGATGTGCAGGGCAGTGTCAGGAGGATGGAGCCAGGCTCTGCTCAGGGATGTCCAATGGTAGGACAAGGGGAAATGAGGGCAAGCTGGAGCAGAGGAGGTGCCACGAGAACAGAAGGGAAAACTTTTTCCCTGTGAGGGTGCCAGAGCCCTGGAGCAGGCTCTGGAAAGGTTGTGGACTCTTCTTCTTGGGACACATTACAAAACCTCCTGGATGTGTTTCTGTGTGACCTGCCCTGGGTGATCCTGCTCTGGCAGGTGGGTTGGACTGGATGATTTCTGGAGGTCCCTTCCAACACCCTCAGCTTCTGTGATTCTGCGATCCAGCTCTGGGGCTTGCTTGCCCTGTATGTCAATCTGCAAAGAGACATCCCCACGGTCTCTTAACCACCCAGTCTCTTTTAACCCCCTTGAATGCTCTTCCCTGCTCTTCTCTTTCCATGGTTACATTTGAAGAAAGGTTTTATAACTTTGTGAATATTTGCACCACTCTTTTTCACCCACTAACGTTTGTGGCCACCTTCTAAGTCAGCTCTGTAGGCACAGATCCCAAGCTGTAAACCACTGTTCTGTGGTACTTAGCTTCTCTTGCCTATACTTAGTGATGATGGCAATGGTGCTTTTCTAGGGAAACTCAGAGAATCAGGCTGTAGCCTTAAAAAATACTCTCAGCTATCAACACCTTTGCTCCAGAACAGTGGTGGCAATGCAAGAATCTATGCTCCTCAAAATAAACAATAGTGCTGAGGTACTTCTCTAGCAGGGTCTCTGAACATTTCAACACCAGAAGACTTGGAAGAAAGCAGAGCAATCCCTCTCTTCTTTCCCCTCATCCAGTCTGCACTCAGTATGTTCGTTTGGAAATGGAATATTTTTTTGGTGTGGGTTAATCTTCACAGCAGGAAAGGAGAAAAGAGAAAACCGTTTCAGTGTCACTGTCACTGTCACAATTCAAGCGTTACAAACAGTCTATCATCTGCTGGGAAAGCATCCTGGAGCTACATGGTAGCAAGGAAAAGACACAGCAATGGTGATAGTGCAGGCAGACATCAGACATCCATTCCTCACTGTCATGAATTCAGACACCTGGGAGGAAAACACTGAAGATTGATTTAAAGGACACATGAAGATGTTACTGGAGACTCAGACTTGCAAATGGATTTGGAGGGGTGTTGATAAATTGGTTTCTCATGTTGATTTTTCCAGGTTATATCCCATTGTACCACATGCTTATTCAGTATCTGGAGAGGCATAGCCTACCTTAGGACAACACACAAATACTGGATTCATGGTGAAGTGTCATCATCAAGATGAACGCAGTGCTGCTTCCTCTTCGTGCATAGGAACCCAGCCTCAGCCTGGCAGAGAAGGAATATTTTGCTAAGGTAAGCAAGCTGCAATCAGACAGTGCTTGATTATTAAAAAAAAAAGAACAAAACTGGATATTCCAACCCCTAATATTCTGTGATTCTGTGAAATACAAAACCTACTTTTACAGATATCTCAAAAAACTAATCCAACTTTAGATGACAGCATGAAGTGAAGCCACATGTAAACAATCACTGCCACCGTACATGAATTTGTATTGCTGAACAGCCAGGAGAGGTGACCAAACTCCAGTTGTATTTTGGGAATGAGTGGCAGGTATTTATGCACTGCTGTAGAGTTTTCTGACTACGAGAGAGTTTTCTGACTACGAGACTGCATGTTTCCAACAGAATACTATCTGTTTCATGGTAAGAAGGAGCTTTTCCTGAACTCGCTTTTAAATCACTGTAATTACCCCTGCGCTAAGTTCAACAATGCCTTGTGCAAGCTAGAGATGAAGGATGACTTGGTTTGTGTGTGAGGGAGATACCTGACCTAGCATTTTGCAGCCTTTCCAGGCTGCAACTGAGCAGCTATTAAAATAGCACCACATAAATCCACGATCCTTTGAGGGGAGAGCCTCAGAAATCTCCCCTTAAACAAACCCAACTTGGCAAGTGAGAACTCCTCATCCATTTAAAGAGCCAAGGCAGGAAGGCTGCGATTTGGTCCGTGAGCACCCTGTAAGAACCAGCAACTACAGCTGCTGGGAGGGACAAAGAGTAGTCCTCAATAATCACCCCCCACGGAGCTCTTGGCTCTGCATCTCCTTAGCCTCAGTGCACCACGGAGAGGACTTGGGGTGCCACCTACTGCAGTCAGGCTTTGTAGCACCCAAGTTTCTCCCCCTTGGCTTTTCTCAGCTAAGTTCTAAAGATACTGCAACATCAGTCTGGGATTTGTCATATCAAAGAGCTCCTCCTCCTCCCTTTTTTTTTTTTTTCCAGGGACTGAAAATGCTGTTGAAAAAGAAACAACCGAAAAAACCCCAAACCAAATAAAACCCAAACAAACAAAAACCCAAAACAAAAAACCCAAACAAAACCCCCAAAACAAGCAAAAACGACCCCAAACTCCTATCCCACCCCCGCCACCCCCAACTAACAGACTGCCATCAGGGTGAAGTTATTGATTTCCTATAGCCATAGAATGGTTTGGGTTGGAAAAGACCTTTAACCATTATCTAACTCCACTAAGTCTGGTACTGAACTAAATAGAGTCACCATCCCTGAAATGAGTTGAAGAAACATCTGGACATGGCATTTTGGGACATGGTTTAGTGACCACAGCGGTGTTGACTTGAAGGTTGGACTTGATGGTCTTAGAGGTCCTTTCCATTTGAGAAATGAAACCTTGGCACATCAGTGTCTTTAAGCCTAAAAGAGACTTTGAAGTTAGGCCAGAATCTTAGATTTGTGCTTACTCTATTATCATAAAAGAAAAAATGCAAAACTACTTTAGTGGGAGCAAGTTCATATTGTTCTTTGCTCCAGAGTTTCCCAGGGAGATTGTGGAGGCTCCAGTCCTGGAAATGTTCAGGGCCAGATTGGTTTGAGCAGCCTGGTCTACTAGGAGGTGTCCATGCCCATGGGAGGGGGGATGGGAATTGTGTTGGTTTGAGCTAATTGGAGAATTTGAGTGAGAAATTAGACTATTGGCTGAGAGAGATAAACACAGTGTGGCACTTCACCAAGTTTTACTGAGGAAAGAAAAAAAAGTTGTTTTAAGAACTGTTCTCAAAACAACCAGATTAGCAGTTTGCTTCTGTCTGTGCTGGCGGCAGCTGCTTCTCTGGCATGATCTCCTTTGTCTCTGTCTTGGTAGCTAATTCAGAGTAAAATTACTACCTCCTTCCTGCCACTAATCTCTCTGGACGATCTACTTCAGCTTATCTGCAGCATCAACAGGTGGTGAGATAAGACTGGGGAAGGGGGGAAAGGTGGTAGGGGGGGTTTGGTTACCCTCTCTTGGGGATTTTGGTCTCTGGGAGGGGTGTGGTGTTTGTATTACCTTTTTACTGTATATATCTGTAAATATCTGTAATATCTTGTAAATATTTGCTTGCATATTGTGCATTGCTGTAAATATAAAGCTTCATTTATTAACTCCCACTGGTTTTCTGAGTTTTAGCCAGGGTTAATAAAAGGTGGGGGGGGAGGGGAGGGGGGCAGGTAACTGCCTAACCCACTACAGACTAGATGATTATTACAGTCCCTTTCAACCAAAACCATTCTACAATACTCCATTTTAGACCAATAGCCTTGAACTACATAGATGTCATAGGGAATGGAGATGCCTTCATAATTTGAGGTTACCTTTTGTGTTGGTTTGAGCTAATTGGAGAATTTGAGTGAGAAATTAGACTATTGCCTGAGAGAGAGAGTTAAACATACTGTGTCACTTCACCCAGTTCCACTGAGACAGAGAAAAGAAGGTTGTTTTGGGAAATGTTCCCAAAACATCCAGATAAGCCAGTGTGCTTGCAGAGTCAGTCGGCTCTGGGTCCACGCTGGCTTCGGCAGCTTCTTTCCATTGTCTCTCTGCCTTTGAACTAATTCAGAGTAAAATCACTAAAACCATTCATTCCTTCCTGCCACTAATCTTTCTGACTGATCTTCAGCTTATCTGCAGCATCATCAAGTGGTGAGATAAAGCTGGGGGAAAGGGGGAAAGGTGGTAGGGAGGGTTTTGGTTTCCCTCTCTTGGGGATTTTGGTCTCCAGGAGGGGTGTGGTGTCTGTATTCCTTTTTTACTGTATATTTCTGTAAACATCTGTTATATCTTGTAAATATTTGCTTGTATATTTGCATTGCTGTAAATATAAAGCTTCATTTATTAACTTCCAGTGTGTTTTTCTGAGTTTTAGCCGGGGTTTTAAAAGGTGGGGGGGGGCAGGTCACTGCAAACCCACTACACCTTTTCACAGCATCATTTCACAGAATGGAAGGGTTGGAAGTGACCTCCAGAGATCATCCAATCCAACCCCACTGCCAGAGCAGTGGGAACACACCCAGGTGGGTTTTGAAAGTCTCCAGAGAAGGAGACTGCAAAACCTCTCTAGGCAGCCTCCTCCAGGGCTCTGGCAACCTCAAAGCTAAAGAACCCCAGCTCCCTCAGCCTGTCCTCACAGGGAGATGTTCCACTGCCTTTAGCATCTTTGTGTGCTGGATTCTCTCAAGCAGTTCCCTGAGGTCTTTCTCGAACTGAGTAGCCCAGAATTTCATAGAATCATAGAATCATAGAATGGTCTAGGTTGGAAGAGACCTCAAAGATCATCCAGTTCCAACCCCCTGCCACAGGCAGGGACTCCTCCCACTAGATCAGGAAGCTCAAGACCTCATCGAGCCTGGCCTTGAACACATCCAGAGAGGGAGCAGACACAACCTCCCTGGGCAACCTGTTCCAGTGCCTCACCACCCTCACTGTGAAGAATTTCTTCCTAACATCCCGTTCAAATCTCCCCTCTGCCAATTTGAACCCATTCCCCCTTGTTCTGTCATTACAAGACCTTGTGAACAGTCCCACCCCAGCCCTCCTGTAGGCCCAGCTCAGATACTGGTAGGCTGCTATAAGGTCTCCCCGAAGCCTTCTCTTCTCCAGGCTGAAAAGCCCCAACTCTCTCAGCCTGTCCTCATAGCAGAGGTGCTCCAGCCTTCTGATCATCTTTGTGGCCCTCCTCTGGACCCTCTCCAACAGTTCCCTGTCCTTCTTGTGCTGGGGGCTCCAGAACTGCACACAGTACTCCAGGTGGGGTCTGACAAGAGCAGAGTAAAGGGGGAGAATCACCTCCCTTGCCCTGCTGGTAATGCCTCTCTTACTGCAGCCCAGGACACGGTTGGCTGTCTGAGCTGCATGTGCACACTGCAGGCTCATGTTGAGCTTCTCATCCACCCAGACCCTCAGGTCTTTTCCTCAGAGCTGCTCTCCAGCCACTCACCACCCAGCCTGTATTTGTGCTTGGGATTGGAATTTGGCACAGTGTTCCAGATGTGGCCTCAGCAGGGCAGAGTAGAGAGGGAAATAGAGGGTTGAAGGGTTTTTTGGTATCCAGGAATGTGCTAAATTCCAGCACTTTCTCTTTTCAGCAGGTGGAAAAAATACCCCAATGCTTTATGTTCAGATATTGATTAGCGCTGCTATGTGCTGCCAGTCAGCTCTGTGGAGTCACCTCACTGGCAGTTGTTTATCAGCAATGAATGAAGTGGTCCCTACAGCTTCACTTAAAAATTACAGAGAATTAAATAGTTAATGGCTTCAGAGAAAGGTAAGAGGTTTAAGAATGCTCTAGGAGCACAGTGATGGAACAGCCAAATTGTGTGCTGGAAGCTAATTTGGCAGTAGAATTATTAGTTAAGAACTAAAGCCTTAAGTAATGACAATAAAGGTTGCAATTCCAAAGTAATCTCCACCATCTTCCACAGAAGATCCAACCAGCTCGGTGTGCTGTTTCTGCTGACCCACCAGTGACCTTGCTGCTCTAAAGACAATGCAGTGTCATGACAGAAGACATTTGGGCTTTTCTGACATCCAGCTGCTGACTGATCTTGTTGACTTTTGCTGAAGTGTTGGAGATGATACATGTGGTGTGTGCTGATCAAGCTGTGTGTGCCAGAGATAAGTCTGGGAGAAGCAGAGCATGAGGATATCTCAGAAGTCTAGAATGGCTCAGGTTTTAAGGTTTTAAGCCCATGAGTTGGCAGCCCTCATTGAGACAGCTTTAAACTGGATTTGAGGGGGTAAGGGGATAGAACCAGGCTCCCCACAAAAGAAGCTGAGGGTGGTAAACCAGTATCAGGAGTAAAATTAGCAGCTCAGCTGAAGTGCATGTACACCAATGCATGTAGTATGGGCAACAAGAAGGATGAGTCTTGGTGCAATAGAAAGGCTAGGACGTAGTAGCCATCACAGAAATGTGGTGGGATGCATCACATGGCTGGAGCGCTACAATGAACAGGTACAGGCTTTTCAGGAAAGACAGGAGAGAGAGGAGGGGTGGAGAGGTGGCTCTGTATGTTAGGGAAACCCTTGATACCAAAGAACTTGTGACTAATGATGAGCGGGTTGAGTGCCTATGGGTAAAAATCAGAGGGCAGACCAATAGGATTGATATACTGGTTGGAGTCTGTTACTAGACACCCAACCAGGAAGAGGAGGTGGATGTGGTATTCTATAAACAGCTGCATGATGTTTCAATACTGCCAGCCCTTGTTCTTGTAGGTGACTTTAACCTGCCGAATATCTGCTGGGAACTCAACACAGCAGAGAGGTGACAGTCTAGAAGGTTTTTAGAAGTCGGTGTGCTAGCCTACCAGGGGTGAGGTTCTGCTCGACCTGCTGTTTACAAATAGAGAAGGGCTGGTGGGAGATGTGGTGGTTGGAGGCTGTCTGGGGTGCAGTGACCACAAAACAATAAAGTTCTCAATATGCAGTGAAACTAGGAGGGGCATCAACAAAACACTGGACTGCCGGAGGGCAGACTTCAGCTTATTCAAAGAACAAATTCAAAGGGTGCCTTGGGGAAAAGACCTTAAAAACAAAAGGGTCCAGGAAGGTTGGACCTACTTCAAGAAGGAAATCTTGAAGGCACAGGAACAGGCTCTGCTGATGTGCTGAAAGCAGAGCTGCCAGAGAAGATGACCAACCTGGATAGGTGAGGAACCTGTGAAGGAATTAAGGGGAAAAAAGAGAGCATATCACCTTTGGAAAAGGGGGTGGTAAATTTAAGGATGTTGCCAGGTCATGTAGGAAGAAAAGTAGAGAGGCCAAAGCCCAGTTAGACTGGCCACTTCCTTGAATGATTACAAGAAATGTTTTTATAAATATATTAATGACAAAAAGAGGGGCAAGGATAACCTCCACTCTTTATTGGACAAGGAGGGGAATGTAGTGACTAGAGATGAGGAAAATGCAGAGGTGCTTAACACCTTCTTCGCCTCAATTTTCAATAGCAAGGCAGGTTGTCCTCAGGACATCTGCCTCCTTAGCTGCTAGGTGGGGTCAGAGAGCAGATTACAGCCCCCCTGTAATCTAGGACCAAGCAGTTAGGAATTTGTTGAGCCTCTCGGATCCTCACAAGTCCATGGGACCAGATGGGATCCATCCTAGAGTGCGGAGAGAGCTGGCAGATGAGGTTGCCAAGCCACTCTCCATAATTTTTCTACAGTCTTGGCTCACTGGAGAGGTTCCAGAAGACTGGAAGTTGTCTAATGTGGTGCCCATCCTCAGAAAGGGTCAGAAGGAGGACCAAGGAAATTCCAGACCTGTCATTCTGACCTCAGTGCCAGGCAAGATAATTGAACAGATCATCCTGAGTGTGATTGCACAGCACCTACAGGATGGCCAGGGGATCAGACCCAGCCATCACAGATTTAGGAGGGGCAGGTCCTGCTTGACCAACTTGAACTTTTTTTATGACCAGGTGACTCGTCTGGTGGATGTGGGGAAGGCTGTGGATGTAGTCTGCCTAGACTTCAGCAAGGCCTTTGACACCGTCTGCCATAGCAAACTCCTGGCCAAGCTGGCAGCCCATGGCTTAGACAGGGGCACTCTGTGCTGGGTTAGAAACTGGCTGGATGGCCAAGCCCAGAGAGTGGTGGTGAATGGTGCCACATCCAGTTGGCAACCAGTCACTAGTGGTGTGTCCCAGGGATCAGTGCTGAGCCCAGTCCTGTTTAATATCTTCATTGATGATCTGGATGAGGGGATTGAGTCCATCATCAGTAAGTTTGCTCCCAAGTTGGGAGCAAGTGTTGATCTGTTAGAGGATAGGAGGGCCCCGCAGAGAGACCTGGACAGGCTGGACAGATGGCTGCAGTCCTCCAATGTCATGAGATTTAACAAGGCCAAGTGACAACTTTTGCACTTTTGCCACAACAACCCCATGCAGTGCTACAGGCTGGGGACAGAGTGGCTGGAGAGCAGTCAGGCAGAGAGGGACCTGGGGGTCCTGGTCAACAGTGGCTGAATATGAGCCAGCAGCATGCCCAGGTGGCCAAGAAGGCCAATGGCATCCTGGCCTGTATCAGGAATAGTGTGGCCAGCAGGACCAGGGAAGTCATTCTGCCTTTGGCAGTTCTGGGTCCCTCAGTTTAAGAAAGATGTTGAGGTGCTTGTACATGTCCAGAGAAGGGCACCAAGGCTGGTGAGGGGCCTGGAGCACAGCCCTGTGAGAAGAGGCTGAGGGAGCTGGGAAGAGAAGGCTCAGGGAAGACCTTATTGCTCTCTACAAATACCTGAAAGGAGGCTGTAGCCAAGTGGGAGTTGGTCTCTTCTGCCAGGCACCCAGTGACAGTACCAGGGGACTGGATACTGTCCCAGTACCAGGGAACAGGGAACTGTTCCAGGGCAGGTTTAGGCTGGATGTTAGGAAGATGTTCTACATGGGAAGAGTGACTGGCATTGGAATGGGCTGCCTGGGGAGGTGGTGGAGTCACCATCTGTGGGAGAAATTTCTAAGAAGGGATAGCCTGATAGTGATGAGCAACCCCCGCTGTGAGGAATGCCCTTGAAGAGAAAGAACCGTGGAACACCTTTGAGGAGAAAGTGGAGCCGGAACAGAAGGAAGGAGAACAACAGAGCAGACTGAGACAGTTCCTGCTTCTGGAAAAGTTAGCCAGAATTTTCTGGCTAAAGAGGCATCGATTGTTATTGTTACTACTTGGACAATAACCAATTATTGTCTTCCACATATAATCCCCTTTACCAATTAACTTGTAGTATTAGGAGATGCTGCCTGCTTGCTAGCAATAAAAGGAGCAGTAGAATTGCAAATAAACTGAGTTATGACCTAATCAAATTGGTGTCCATCATTTCTCCACAGTGCTCCTCCTGACAACCATCCTTGGAGGTGTTTAAGAGGTGACAGGATGGGGCACTTAGTGCCATGGTTTAGTTAATTAAAAGTTGGTTAATAAGTTGGACTCGATGATCCTAGAGGTCTTTTCCAACCTGGTTGATTCTGTGATTCTGTGAACCTCAGATCTCATCTACTCCAACCTCCACATCATGGGCAGGGACAACTCTCAACTAGACTTGGCTCATCCAGTCTGGCCTTAAATAGCCTCCCTGGGCAGCCTGTTCCAGAATCTCACCACCCTCACACTGAGGAACTTCTTTCAAAGATCCAGTTTACCATTGCTTTGCCTCAGCTTCAAACCATTCCCCCTTGTCCTGTCTCTAGACACCCTCAGGAAAAGTCCCTCTGCAGCCTGCTTGTAACCTTCAGGTACTGGCAGGCAGCTCTAAGGTCTCCTCAGAGTCTTATCTTCTCCAGGCTAGTCCCAGCTCACTCAGTCTGTCCTCATAGCAGAGGTGCTCCAGCCCTTGGACCATCTTTGTGACCTCCTCTAGACTCTCTCAATAGCTCTGTGTCTTTCTTAAACTGGATATACTAGACCTGGACACAGTATGGGAGGTGGGGTCTCACAGGAAGATGCTCTGTAAATAGAGATGTCTCTTAACTTGTTGGTGGGGTTTTATTGTCTTATTTTTGCTGATCAGCTGAATGGCTGATCAGCAAAACCCTATCAGTGTGCTCACATACACCACATTTGTGCATGCAGTCTCTTTTGCAAGTTTAAAGCTAGTACCCACGCCTAGCTTCTAAGAGTCATCCTCCATCTACAGGTGGACAAATTGAGGTGTTGACCAATTGACCATTGCTTCATCTGTAGATGAAGCAATGAAGCAATTTGTCCAGGGTTACACATGGAGTTTGGGAAAGAGGCTTAGTCAGCACACAGGTGCTCATGCTCACCCCAAGCAAAGTGTTTGAGTAGCCAGCCAGAGCAGACAGCACAGCTCCTGCTGTACACACTCTCAGGTGACTGCTGACTTTTTCTGCTACCCAGGCAGCAATAGCAAGCTAATCCCATACTCCTGTTGGTGTAAAAATGCTTGACAAATGTCAGGAGCAAATAAACAGCTGCCTCTAGGTTATTTACAGTGCTGTTAACCAGTATTGAGGTTGCACCATTGATCAGCAGAGTCAACACAGGGTTGAATAAACATATCCGTGGTTGAGTATTTGTATTAGAGATTAAGTACACATATACAACTGGGAGCTCATTTGTTCAGCCAAACTAGGGAGGCTAACGATGAAGAGCCATCAGACACTGCACTGAAAGGCATTTTGGTCAGAAAGCAAACTACTCATGCAACCAGCTCCTGCCTCTCCTCATATCCTTCAGTCCAATCTAAACACTTGGCACTCTTGTCAATACTTTAAAGTGAGCCTTCACCTGATTGTTTAGTAACGAGTTGGGTTAAGTTCTTAATTTTAAATTATTTTCCCTGCACTTTCAAGAGAGGCTAAGGGGAGATCTCATTGCTCTCTACAACTACCTGAAAGGAGGTTGGAGTGAGGCTGGTGTTGGTCTCTTCTCCAAGAAACCAGTGACAGCACAAGAGGAAAAGGTTTGAGTTGTGCAGGGGAGATTTAGGTTGGACATGACGAAAAACTTCAGTGAGACAGTGGCGAGGGCTTGGAACAGGCTGCCCAGGGAGGTGGTGGAGTCACCATGCCAGGAAGTGTTCAAGAACCTGTAGATATGGTGCTTCAGGAGATGGTTTAGTGATCATGGTAGCTGGGTTATGGTTGAATTTGGTGATCTTAAAGGCCTTTACCAGTCTTAGTGGTTCTATGATTCTATAAAATCTCCTTTCAGGTAGCTGTAGAGAGCAATGAGATCTCTCTTCTCCAGACTGAACAACCCCAGCTCCCTTAGCCTCTTCTCATATGATGCCCTCAAAACCCCTTCCCAGCCTTGTTGTTCTTCTCTGGACACCCTTCAGCCCCTCAATGTCTTTCCTAATCTGTGGCACCCAGAACTAAACCGAGTGCTCAAGCTGTGGCCTCACCAGGGCCAAGTACAGGGACACCATCACTACCCTATTCCTGCTGGACACACTGGGTTTGGTACAGACCAGGATGCCCTTGGCCTTCTTGGCCACCTGGGCACACTGCTGGTTCATGTTCAGCTACCCATCAGCTCCCCTAGATCTTTTTCCACTGGGCTTCTTCCCAGCCACTCTGCCCCAAACCTGTGGTGCTGCCTGGGGTTGTTGTGAGCAAACAGTGAGCTCATGCCGGGGTTAGTGGGGCAGATGCTTTGCTGAACTGATCTCTGTTCCCAGGTTGCAGTGATTCTGTGGTAAGTACAAACATGATGTGGAGAGGCACTGCCCACCTGCATTTTGCCTGCATCTGTTGTGCAATGACCAAAGAGGCCTTGCAGTCTTCTGTGCCTGCACCTCATGACCTCACCTGGGTTCCAGCACAGGCTGTTAGCAAGCAATAATTACCGCCTTCAGGCAGATTTTCCCATTACCTCCTTGGAAGGCTTTTACCTTCTTGGTTTGACCGGCATTGATGTGGGGTTAACACCAAAATGACTCCTACTGCTCACCAGAGCTCTAGCCTACAGACAGCATCTGGGCAGAGGCAGAGGGTGGCTCTCCTGTGTTCAGCTCCAGTGACATTACCCACCCTGTGGGAAACTAACAATTGTGGTGCTGCTGGAACTAGCACAACACCATGCTGGCTCTCTCACTACTGAGGCCCGGTGCTGGACACCTCCCAGGGAGAAGAGCTGGTGTCTCTGGCTGCTAGTCCAGAAGCTGCTGCCGTCACTGAATTTTCATGGGATGAAAACAGAGATTTAACCCAGAATTATTCTTCTCTGTGCAGGTGCAGGGGTCTGCGTCCCAGCTGACAAGCTACTTGACTGGAGCCTGGTTTTTAATGATGCCACATACTTACATAAACTCCCCAGAGCTGTCTGCACTGCAGCTACACAGCCTGTCTGACTCTGGGTCTGCTTTACCAGAGTTTTAAAGCTGGTTCACCTGAGTGCTGCTGATTGGCATGCTGAGTTTTTTAACCTGATCCATTCAATTAATTTCCCTCCCTTGTCCCCAGTGCCCATTCATCTATAGAAATGCACAGACAAACAGGGGCACAGGTGCAGAAAATGGGGCCTTTCCTGCTGTTTATTACAATGTGGATCTCCAGTATTTGTTGGATGGGAGCAGGGATGGGAAGAAGGAAAGAAAAAAAGAGAACCACATGCTTTGCAAGACGATTCTGCTAAAATCCTACCTTCCTTTTCTTGTGAAGTTAACAGAAAAAAAGGCTTCTAGCTGCCAACAAACACAGAGATGGGATTATGAGGAGGTGGGCTGGGAGCATGACTGTTTCTCTGACATCTGTCAAGGGATTTTGGATGAATAGCTGCTGCCCAGAAAGCCTGCTCCTGCCTCAGCTCCCCTCCCGCCCTGCAGTTTGCCTGATGGTTATTCTTGGGTACAGTAATTTGCTCTGCCATGTGGATTCTCAGCCTGCTGCCTGGTTTCTGTCAGAGGAAGAAACAGTCACCTGCTTCCAGTACCAGTGAGCTGACTTGTGCTGGAAAGGCAAGCCTGGGGAGGTGTCTTCTCACACATGCATTGACTCCTTCCAGCATTGGACTGCCCCATGGCAACAGATGCACTGCCTGAGGGCAGCCTCAGTTTCCCTCCAAGAGCAGAGTGGAGATAACAGAATCCTATAGTGGCTCAGGCTGGAAGTGACCTCAGAAATGATCTACTCCAACCTCCCCACCATGGGCAGAGACACCTCTCAACTAGACTCAGCCTCATCCAACCTGGCCTTCAGCACTCCTAGGCAGGAGTTAGCCAGTTTCCCTGGGCAGCCTATTCCAGAGTCTCACCATTCTCACACTGCAGAACTTCTTCCTCAGATCCAGTCTAACCCTGCTCTCCCTCAGCTTCAAACCATTCCCCCTTGTCCTGCCTCTACACACCCTCAGGAAAAGTCCTGGAGGATCCCTTCAGGTACTGGAAGGCTGAAGCAGGATGTGGTGGACTGTGGGTATTTGTGTCAACTTCCTTCCCTCTCTACGGGAATGTTTTGGACTAATTTCTCTGCTCCAGGTCAGTGGATTACACAACTGCATCCCATAGGGCTAGATGCTCACTCAGGTAGCTTGCTGTCAATTCAAGGACCAGAGCTCATGGCTGGTAGAAATGATGTATTATTGACCAGATTAATGATATGGATGTGATGTGCAGAGGGAATAAACAGTTTGTTTGGGGTGGTCTTTCTCACTTGGAAATTGAGCTCATTTCTACTCAGCTCCAGTTTGAAGCCTCAGTCAGATGGTTGTTCTGCCTTACAGCAGATGACTTCTTCTCAGGCTAACACACATTTATTCTGAGACTAGCAAGGCTGTTGAGGAGGTGAGGCCCTTTGGAAACTAACACACTGGTTAGGCAGACCTGGAGGTTAAAGCTGCTGCTGGGGTTGGCAAAGACACACACCCTGTGCTTTGCTGAACATCTAAGGTAGAAAACTGACCTGAAGATGGCAACCTACTGACCCATAGTCTGGTCTAAATATCATCCACCCTATTTTCATAATCACTTTAGACCATGCAAGAAGCTTTATAACAGGGGCACACTGACAGACCTGGGGCTGTTGAGTCTGGAGAGAAGGCTGAGAGGGTGTCTGATCAGTGTCTATTAATATGAGAGACTGGTGTGAAGATGAAGGTGCCAGGCTCTTTGTGCTGGTGCCCAGTGACAGGAAAAGAAACAACAGGTACAAGCTGGAACACAGGAGGTTCCAGCTCAACATGAGGAGATACTTCTTTATGGTGAGGGTGCCAGAGCCCTGGAGCAGGCTGCCCAGAGAGGCTGTGGAGTCTCCTTCTCTGGAGACATTCCAAACTCACCTGGGTGTGACCTGCCCTGGGTGATCCTGCTCTGGCAGGGGGGTTGGACTGGATGATCTTTGGGAGTCCCTTCCAACCCCTACCATTCTGTGATTCTTATGGGAACAGAATGGGAATGGAAATACAAGCCCAGATTTAAACTTCAGTCCTGTAAATGAACATCTGAATAGAAAACATGCAGGAATTCCCCCACTCCAAGATCCTTTTCAAACCCTTCTGTAAACAAACATGTATGCAGACAGTTTGTTTCTCTATCAATCTGTTAAAAAGTTAATACAGTTTTGTGCCATTTTTGTTATGGAAACAGTCCTGTAAAAATACCATATGGTCCCCTAAGGCCTGCCCTTATAACCCAAATAAAAATAAATTACCCCAGAATTTATCATTGGAGGTTCAAATATATGGCTAATGTCATCTCAGAAATCCTTCACAAAAAGAAAACAAACCAACTCCTTCCAAACCTCCAAGTTGCTGCTCCTGACTTCATCTATTTGTTCAGGATTTCAGCAACAATAAATAAATGTACCAGAAACATTTCCCACTGATGAGGCACACCCTCACTATCCTCAGTCCCAGACTCTCCAAATCAGTGACTACACAAAAAGATTGATGTGATTCATTCTCTCTGCTTCCGCCATTTCAGTGTTGTCCTCAGTGAATCTCTTGATAGTATCTAGTTATCAATGTTCCCTAATTCTGGCTAATTTTTCACAGAATCCTAGAATGGCTTGGATTGGAAGGGACCTCAGAGTTCATCCGCTCCAACCTCTCCACCACGACACCTCTCAACTAGACTTGGACACTCCAGCCACATCCAAACTGGCCTTCAACACCCGCAGGCGGCAGGCAGCCACAGCCTCCCTGGGCAGCCTAATCCAGAGTCTCACCACCCTCCTACTGAAGAACTTCCTAAGATTTGCCTAACCCTACCCTTTCTCAGCTTCAAACCATTCCCTCTTGTCCTGTCTCTAGACACTCTCATGGAAAGTCCCTCTGCAGCCTTTCTGTAGGATCTCTTCAGCTATTCTCTTGATAATTAATTTCCCCTTTCCCTGTCAGAGGCTGTATCAGATATTCTGTTTTGTACCTTTTCTAACTCTGAAATATTTGGATTATGAATGGCAACAAGACCGTGTGTGGCACCAGATGAGCTCCAGTGAGAGCTGCCCTCATTTGTGTGGAAAAAGATGTGTAGGGCAGTATCAGGAGGACAGAGCCGGGCTCAGGGATGCCCATTGACAGGACAGGGGGCAAAGGGGGCAAGCAGGAGCAGAGGAGGTGCCACAGGAATATAGAGGGAAAACTTTTTCTTTTTGAGGGTGCCAGAGCCCTGGGGCAGGCTGCCCAGAGAGGTTGTGGTGTCTCCTTCTTTGGATGTGTTCCTGTGTGATCCGCCCCGGCAGAGGGGTTAGACTGGATGATCTGTGGAGGTCCCTTCCAACCTCTACCATTCTATGAGCCTGTGCTTCTGTGACTCAGAGGTATCAAGCTGTGCTGGTTTTAGGCTAACTGGAATATTTTAATGAGAAAAAAATAGATTATAGACTGTGAAAAGAAAACAATGGTGATGTTCACTTCACTCATAGGTTTATTGGGATGTATAAAAGCAAGGACATAAACATAGATAAGACAGTGTGTCTGTGCTCTGTCTGTTGGAGTCTGTCTCTCCCTGGCCTCTATCTGGATCTGTGTAACCCAACGAATCATTCTGCTTCTAACCTCCCTGGCCAATCTTTCTTGTTTATCTTGCACATAAGGTAGATTCTGGGATAAGACTGGGGGAGGGAAGTGAAGGTGGAAGAGTGGTTGGGAACGCCTCTTGGGGAATCAGATTTCTGGGAGGGGTATTGTGTTTCTGTATCACTTTTAACTTGTATAATTCTGTATATAGCTGTAAATATTTGTAATATATTGTAAA
Source organism: Psilopogon haemacephalus (assembly GCA_013396835.1). NCBI lineage: Eukaryota > Metazoa > Chordata > Aves > Piciformes > Megalaimidae > Psilopogon > Psilopogon haemacephalus. The sequence goes on along the minus strand of VWZI01017142.1, from coordinate 5,718 downwards.
TATCTGCTTGTATATTGTAGTAAGCTGTGAATATAAAGCTTAATTCCTTAACTTCCAGCTGGCTGAGTCTAGTCTGGGTGAATTCAAAAGTGTGTAGGGCTGGGTAACTCACAAACCATCTCACAAACAAGTAAAAGGAGGTCAGAGAAGCTCACGGCAATGCTACAGAGGGACTATGGGCTGCAAGATTCAGTCTGCAGAGGCTGTTGGGAGAATTTCCAGGCAGCATGCATGACACATGCCTGTAAGGACACATGCCTGTAAGGACCTCCATCCCTGTTGCTTGTGCAAAAACCAGAGGCAGACTGCAGTGCAGTGTGAACAAAGGCTGTGCCACAGATTGCTTAAGTGCTGAGGGACGGACTGCTGTAGGCTGCTGAGTACCACTTTAGTCTCTATTCTTGGAGCTGTCCTGAGTAGAGCTCTTAAGGCATGATGCAGCCCAGACTCCTAACCTTAATGTATTAAATGCATTGTCCACTTTGGATTGCTTACTCAGTTGCAGTCAGTACCTTGTATTTTTCGCCTGTCTCAGAACAATTAAACTGCAGGATATTTGCCAGACAGGCTGAAACACTTGCACCACTCCAGGCAACCCTTTGCAGTACTGAGAAGCAAGATCAATCAAGTCACTCTTAGTTTCACCTATAAACAATGTATTCTAACTGTCTTTACAATTTGCCTGAGGGCAGCTTAATATGCAGACCTGTGTGGTGAGCTCTGCTGCTCTCTTTGCCAGGCTGCACCTCCATTCATCCAGAAAAATTGGGTTGAGTCAATGGATTTATCAGTGAGCTCAACATACAGATGACAACAAATTCACTCTGTAAAAAGATGAATATTCAACAACAAGAGACCCCACACCCCTCACACGCTTCCATGTCTGCCTTCAGCTGCAAGTCTCAATGTTTTTTGACAGGTGGCTCATAGAATCAGAGAATTGTTTGGGCTGGAAAAGCCCTCCAAGATCACTGAGTCCAATCATAAACCAAATACCACCATGGCCATTAAACCATGCCCTAGAATGCCATGTCCACATGCTTCTTGGACACTTCTGGGGATGGTGACTCCACCACCTCCCTGGGCAGCCTCTTCCAATGCCTGACCACTCTTGCAGTGACAATATTTGTCCTAATGTCCAGCCTAAACCTCCTCTGGTGCAGCTTGAGGCTGTTCCCTCTTGTTCTGTCACTAATCCCCTGTTAGAAGAGACCAGCACCAACCTCTCTCTGCTGTCTTTTCAGGTAGCTGTAGAGGGCCATAAAGTCTCCATTCAGCCTCCTCTTCCTCACATTAAGCAGTCCCAGTTCCCTCAGCCACTCTTCACAAGTCTCATTCTCCAGGCCCTTCCCCACTTTAGCTGCTCCTCTTTGCACTCACTCCAGTCCTTCAGTGTCTTTTTTGTACTGAGATGCCCAAAACTGAACCCAGCACTCAAGAGGTGGCCTCACCAGTGCTGAGTACAGGGGGACAAGCCCTGTCCCACTCCTGCTGTAGTGACACATACATCTTATGTGTCAGAACCAATAACGATTTTGTGTTCTGGAGACCCAAGGAGTTTCATCTTCATGTGTATCTCTCTGTTAAAAGAAAATCCCTCCTGATATGGCTGCAATGTAGGGAAGGGGGCTTACAAAGGGAAGTTCAGAGCCTGTTGCCTTGCTTCCTCTTCCAGTATACACTTCTGATTTCTAATTTCATAAGCTGCTTTTTCTCTCCAAAACTCCTCTGCCTCTGATATCACATGGACAAGCTGGAACCCAGGAGGATCCACCTCAACATTAGGAAACACCTCTTTATGGTGAGGGTGTCAGGGCCCTGGAGCAGGTTGCCCAGAGAGGTTGTGGAGAGACTTTCAAAACCCACCTGTATGTGTTTCTGCGTGGCCTACCCTAGGTGATCCTGCTCTGGCAAGGGAGTTAGACTGGATGATCTCTGGGGGTCACTTCCAACCCCTACCATTCTGTGAATCTGCAATAACAGATTCCTTTAATAACTTTCCTAGCAGGTTATTTGCGTGACTCATTGATTCCCTGTTCAGAACTGAGAGCAGCCTGACAGTACAGAGTTTGTACCACTGCCTAAAAGGATTCATTTCCAAGGAAGTTATCTCAATACACACCCCTGGAAAAACAAAATCTGCCCCTGCAAATCCTCCGCATGAGAAGAGCCCCCAAAGGCTGTGAGAACCCAGCAGCTCACAGGGCCAGGCACGTGTGTAGCTACTACTGGCTCAGGGCTGCTGCAGGTCAAAGTCTACCCTGAAGCACTTAGCAGGGCTGGTGTTAAGCAGCTCTATTTTGAGGCCCTTTTGTGAAAATGTCTCAGACTCTGATGTGCTTGTGAGCATGTTTACAGGCTGCTGGAAGTGCATCTGCCGGACATAGCAAAGTGCTGCTGAAGACAGCAGCTTCCTGTGCACTTCTCACACCTCTCAGCACTCCTCATGGCTCCTGAAGATTGCCTGGTTTATTGCTCATGTGCCATGCTTGTGGCTGGGTGGCACTGGTCCTCCACCCACTGGGTGCAGATAAAGAACAGATAAAGAACAAAAAGGCTATTTTAAATCTCTGACACTTTTATCCTCCTCTTGAATCTTCATACTGCAGTGCCACAGTAAAGTCAAAGATAAATTTGTGCCCTTAAAGTTGGCAGTAAGGGAGCTGACAGCAAAACTGTCCAATGGGAATAAAGAGAAGTCGAAGATGGAGTGGGGAAAAGCTGCCCAGCAGGACTTGCCTCTTATTGCTGAACCTGTACCTTACAAACAACACTATATTCCTTGGCTTGTCCAGAAGAAAAAGAAGGAATTTTACAAACAAAAACTGAAGGGACTGAGTTTCAGGCAAAATGCCTTTGTTCCCTGCTAGCTGGAAGAAGAAGTTACTTGGAGGGAAGATAAGGAGGTGATAGCTCACTGCTGTGTAAGATCCCTGGGAACAGCCTTTTTATCTACTAAAGCAATCCCCCCTATGTTAATAACCTTGCCTCTGCCTAACCAGCCCAAGTGCTCCAACTATTTGTTTGCCTTAAAAAAAAAAACCAAAACAACAAAAAAACCAAAACATCTCCCCTCTCTGCTCCCAGGGCTGTGCAGTAAATGCCACCACTAATGAGATAATATCAGCCTGTTTGGGAGCAGGCTGACCCTGCTGTTTTCAAGCAGTTTCAACTTCTCGACAGTCAGGAGCCTGCCTAATGTTCTGTGGCTGCCTCTGGTCACTGCCACGCTACAAACTGCCTGGTCTCCCTGGGGAGGGAGGTCACTGCCGAAGCCACAGCTGCTCCCCTGGGGGAGACAGAAGCCGAGGGTGACTCAAACACACAGCCTGAGCCAAGCACAGGGCTGGGAATGAGCAGCCTAAAATATCTCCAGTCTGCCCAGACTTCAATTTTCTCTGTATGTCAACACATGACACGCATGGTCATGGCCCTCTCTGTGATTCCAAAGGCTAGGGAAGGATTTTACAGTCAAATCCTTGCTGTTTAGGACTGCTGCAACTCAGGGCCTTTTTCAAATGTCCCTCTTTACTTTTTGCAAAGCCTTTTTCATAATCCTGTCACCCTGGTCATGTCAAGGGTGTCAATGTGGAGCTCAGCTCACAAATTAGCTTTTTTCCTACTTTTATTTCCAATATTACACTTCCTGAGTGCTCATAGGACCATGCTGTGCATTTTGCCATCAGCTCTTGCTGAGTTTCCCAAGAAGTCTGCACTGGGCAGGAAAGCAGGATTACAGCAGAGTGGAGAAAGGGGTGGGTGTCAAGATGAGATGAAGGTGCCAGGCTCTTTGTGGTGGTGCCCAGTGACAGGACAAGAAACAACAGATACAAGATAGAAGACAGGAGGTTCCACCTCAATACGAGGAGACACTTCTTTATAGTGAGTGTGCCAGAGCCCTGGAACAGGCTGCCTGGAGAGGTTGTGGAGTCTCCTTCTCTGAAGAAATTCAAAACCCGCCTAGATGTGTTCATGTGCAACCTGCCCTGGGTGTTCCTGCTCTGGCAGTGGAGTTGGACTGGGTAATCTGTGGAAATTCTTTCCAATCCCTAACATTCTGTGATTCTGTGAGTTCAAGCAGAGATAGCCCTCTCTGCTCTTGTCATTAGACCTGATGGTGTAGAGCACTTAGTTGTGAGATTGGATAGCTATCAAACTAGAGTCATGTTCGTGCAGCTGATCCAGGAGAATATGGACAAGCTGGTGGAGCTGGGATTGTTCAGCCTGGACAAGAGAATGTTCCAGGATGGCCTAAAAGCAGCCTGCTGGTACCTTAAGGGGGCTACAAGAAGTCTGCAGTGGGACTGTTTGCAAAGGCCTAAGGGCAATGGCTTCAAACTAAAGAAAAGCATATTTGATTGGATGTGAGGAACAAGTTCTGCACCATGAGAGTCCTGGAACATGGCAACAGGTTGCCCAGGGAGGTAATTGAGCCCACATCCCTGGAGATATTCAAGTTGAGGCTGACAAGTCTCTGAGCGACCTGATCTAGTAGAGGATGTGCCTGCTGACTGCAGGAGGGCTGGGCTAGACAACATCTGGAGGTCCCTTCCAACCTGAACCATTCTGTGACTCTATGATGGAGGGAGCACTGTGCTGAAGCAATTCCAAGAGCACAGTAAGAGGCTGTATTTTCCCTGCCACAATTCTCTCTCATAATCCCGTTGCATATTTTGAAATGAGTTTTGAAATTGCTCAGCTTCTGTCAACAGATTCATTCAAGGCTGCATTATGTAAAAGCTGGAAGCTTGCAGTGTCCACTGTGGCTGACAGATTACAACACAGGATTACTAAACCACCCCTTTACAAGTGAAAATAAAGTTAGAAATAACAGATAACAACAAGGGAGGACAGTCCCTGTATTTAGCTGCAGCATGCCAAGATGATGCCAAATATGCTTCAAGGCTCCTTTCCACTAAAAAAATGCTGACCAAAACAAAAATTAAAAAAATAAAATGTTTCCCTTGCCTGCCTTTGCATGGGCAAGCATTTCTGCATCCAGTGTAGGGAGCTATAATTAGAATTGCATCCTTAGCAGGAAACCAAAACAATCCTGGGCCTAACTCTGTCATCAGAAGGCACTGTCTCTGTCATCTGGCACAAGAGGACAGGGCCAGCCCAGCTGAAGTGCCTTTTTGCAAATGCACAGAGCCTGGGCAACAAGCAGGATGAACTAAGGGCCACTGTGCTGCTAGGATGCCATCACATAGTGGCTATTACTGAAACTTGTTGGGGTGAGTCCCACGAGTACAAGTAGGGATAGATGGGCACAAGCTCTTTAGGAAGGGCAGGCAGAGAAGGAGAGGAGGAGGTGTTGCCCTCTATATCAGTGACCAGCTAGAATCAGTGGAGCTCCACCTGGGTAAGGATGATGAGCTGGGTGAGAGTGCATGGGTTAAAATTAAAGGGAAGACAGGGGAGGGTGATGTTACTGGAGGGGTCTGCTACAGGCCACATGACCAGCAGAACCAAGCAGGTGAGGCCCTTCACAGGCAAATAGAAGTGGCCTCCAGGTCACAAGCCCTGGTCCTCATGGGGGATTTCAACCACCCTGACATCTGCTGGAGGGACAACACAGCAAGGTATCAGCAATTCAACATGTTCCTGGATTGCATAGATGACAACTTCCTCCTCCAAATGGTAGAGGAACCAACAGGAGAAGCTGCTGTGCCTGACCTTGTTCTCACCAACAGGGAAGGGCTGGTGAGCAATGTGAGG
>VWZI01017140.1:69133-79457 GCA_013396835.1 Psilopogon haemacephalus | reverse complement strand
TTTGTTTTTTGTTGGTTTGGTTGGGTGTTTTTTTTAAAAAAAAAATTCGCTCAGCACGTGCTGCTGGCGGGGCTCAAGCAGGAAAGCTACCTACCGGAGCTACTGTGGGCGCTAAAAGTGCTCGGGCCGCCGCTGGGGTTTCAAAATGGCTGCTCTGCTGCCTGCCACAAGCTTAAATTTCACGTGGCAGCAAGGGAACGCCCCCCAGCTATGTCACTGCCCCCTGCGCAGGAACGTTCAGGAGCCGACCCCGCCACTATTTCCCCCGTTTTACCTGTTTGCTAGCCGCAGCTGCTCAGGCTACCAGAGCTATTGTTGGTGCTGAAGCTGCTGGTTCACTGCTGCCGCTTCAAGTTTGTGGATGACACCAAGTTATGTGGTCTGGTTGACACACTGAAGGTAAGGGATGCCATCCAGAGGAAGTAGGACAGGTTTGAGAGATGAGCCTAAGCTATCCTCATGAAATTAAACAAGACTAAGTGCAAGGTCCTACACCCAGGTTGGGCCAATCCCAAGAACAAATATAGACTGGATAAAGAGTAGATCAAGAGCAGCCTCAAAGAGAAGGACTTTGGGGTGTATGAAAAACTCATTATGAGCCAGTAGCACGTGCTCGTAGCCCGCAGGACCAAATATATCCTGGCACACATAAAAAGAAGCATGACCAGCAAGACAAAAAAGGTGATTCTCTCCCTCTGCTCTCATGGGTCCCCACCTGAAACAATGCCATACTGAAACCATGCCATAAAATTTCATACTTTCATTCATACTTTGTATTTACAAAGTCAATCAAGAATTTACAGAAAGATTACCATTTTTACAAATCATACTGCAAAAAACAATAGTGTGCAATATGTCTGTTTAATACCTACTGGTGTGGGAGAACATGACATCTAGAAACTATGAGAAAAAAAAGGCAGTGGCCATTTGGCTGACATTGTTCTTTACACGTTACACAGCTATACCACTTTTAATATTAAAAGTCCTCACTTTAATTAAATTTTAAAAGCATACACCTGATCAGAGTAAAAATAAAAAGCAGAACATTATTCTTCACTCTATTATCCAGTCTCACACAGGCATATGCAAACCTAGTAAGAAAATGGTAGCAAAACTATATATGAAAGCTGATGATTATTGACTTTCTTTTGATTCTTTTTGGTGAAATACTTTCTAAGTAGCCTAGTTAGATATTTATATAGACCCTGATTATTCTTATTTTTTCAGTAGTAAAAACTAGATAAATAAGTCAGTACTAGATATTGCCCTGATCAGAATAATGAAAATGACCAGCAGATATTTATTAAGACTTCATATAATCACTGAAAGATTTGGGCAAAAAAAGGTACCTTAAAGATTATCTAGTTACAAACCTACTGGGCAGGGACACCTTCTGCTAGACTGCTTTGGTCAAGGCCCCATGCAATGTAGCTTTGAACACTTTCAGGACTGGAGCTTCCACAGATTCTCTGGGTAACTAGATCCAGTGCCTCACCACCCTCACATGGAAAAGAAAATCCTTCCTAAAGTCTAATTTAAATGCATTTTTTTCCAGTTTGAAGACATTATTTCTCATTCTATCTCTATATGCCTTTGTAAAAAGTCACTCTCCAGTTATTCTGAAGGCCACCTTCAAATACAAAGGCTTTAATAAGGTCTCCCAGGATAATGCTCTTCTCTCTACTGAAGAACCCCAACTCTCTCAGCCTGAAGAGAGCCTTCTGAAGATGTTTGTTGATCAATTATTAATAATGTCTATAATGTTAATAGTGTGGTTTTCAAAATATCTAATTAATTTACATGATCATCTTATGGATGCAAACTCCATTCATGTGGAGGAGCAATTCCTTATATCAGAATATGCTGAAGCTCATCCAGTTGGAAAGTGGTTTTGCAAAAAACGACCTGGATGTCTTGTTAGACACCAAGGTGAATGTGAGCCAGGAATTTGCCATTGCTCCAGAAAAGGCCAGCAGTATCCTGACTGCATTAAGTAAAGCAATGTCACAAGGTTGAGAGAGGTAATCCTTACCCTCTCCTCAACACAAGTGTCTACAAGAGGACTAAAGAGGTGATTATAGGACTGAAAATCTCTCCCATGAGGAAAGACTGAAAGAGCTAGGACTGTTACAGGCAGCAGGCACAAAATGATACAAGAGGTGTTCTTCCTGAACATTGGAAAACATTTTTACCATGGGCATGACAGTACATTGCAGTGGTTGCTTAGAGAGGTTGTGGACTCTCCATTCTTGGAAATATTCAAAAGCCATATGGACATAGTCCTAGGCAACCAGCTTTAGAGGGTCCTGTTTGAACAGGGATGTTGGACCAGATGACCTCTAGAGATTTGTTCCAATTTCAGTCATTCTATGATTATGTGAACTGAATGTTTACAAATTTTATTCAGAATGCTGCACAGGTACCTGTTTTCGGAATCAGCTAAGTGATTAAAGTCTTGCTTATTCTACATGAAGAGAACGACTGATTTCTGAGACCATGTTTTTAAGGCATTATGAGGTATTATTTTCTTGTGTCATATTGCTATCTGTAGTGGTTTAGCAGTTACCTGCCCCCCCACCTTTTGATCTAACCCAGGCTAGGACACAGAACAGCTGGAAGCTGATAAATGAAGCTTTACATTTACAGCAATGCTCAATATACAAGCAGATATTTACAATGTATAACAGATATTTACAGATATATACAGTGAAAAGGTAATACAGAAACACCACATCTCTCCCAGAGATAAAATCCCTAAGAGGGGTTTCTAACCACCCCTACCACCTTTCCCCCCTTCCCCAATCTTATCTCACCATCTGTTCATGCAGCAGATAGGTGAAGGTAGATTGGCCAGGGGGATTAGCAGTAGAAAAGAGGTTGGTGGAGTTATTAAGAATCAGCTACAAAAGGCAGGGAAAAGGAGCCATAGCCCAGAGAGGCCTGAAATAGTCTCATCTATATTTGGGTTACAACTCTTAACACTTCTTTTTTTTCCTTTCTCAGTACAGCTCTGAGTGGAGTAGCATCATCTGTTTTCCTCTCTCAGCCTATAGCCTAATTCCTAATTCAAATCCTCCAATTAGTTCAAACCAGCACACTATCAAAGTAGAGCCAGGACTCCCTGACATTTGTCTCCCGGACCAAGAGCAAACAGTTTTGAGGGTGATGTCTCTTTTTTTTTTTTTTTCCAAATGCAAGTGTACAGCATGCTGTAAGGCTGTTGACCTAACCCAGTTTCTTAACACTATCCCAGGCTTGAAATTTAAAGATGGCAAGACTACTATAATTTCCCAATAACTGGACTCTACTTACTGTGTCATGCACGAAGGAGAAGATGTATTGTGCCGGGTTCACCTTAACCGTGCAGGGATGGAATGACAGAGTACACCTATATGATGCATAAGGTGAACACTTTATTATCAAAAGGATAGTTCTTTTATAGTGTTTCTTACCAGACTAAAACAATGTGTTTAATTCTGATTGGTAACATGAGCTCTGCACATGCTGTCCATGTTAATCAAAAGTGTACTAATTGGTTGGCATAACTAAGCACAGCCATGTAGGTTACAAATATTTTTCAGAGCCAATTTTCTTAAGGTTGTTTTTCTCAAACTCTAGCTTCCTTATCTCACTTTCTCTCTTGCGTCCTTGCCTGCCTTTGGTGTCTGGTTACTTTAGGTTGTTCAGCAAAGCCCGTATCCCCACACTATTGTATTATTGCCCTGCCTCTGCTGGTAATCAGTTACAATGACAGAGCTGTGTCCAGCTGAGCTATTCAGTTCCTAATGTTTTTTGTTGTTTTCTCTAGAAATGTCTTTATACAGAATAACAAATGTCACAGAAGTTTTTCTTCCTGTTTTGATTCTGGGCATCATGTGCTCCCCCACACAGATTCACCCAAACAAAACTCAGCTGGCTAAATGTTACATAATGAAGCTTTATATTCACAGCTTAGAACAATTTACAAGCATATATATGCAATATAATACAGATATTTGCAACTATATACAGTTATGTACAAGTTAAAAGTAATATTGAAATACAAGACCCCTCCCAGCAGTCACAGTGCCCAGGAGGGTCTCCAAACCACTCTTCCACCTTCTTTCCACCCTCTCCCTTACCTCAGAATATTTCTTACATGCAACGTGATTTGGAAAGGTCAGCAAAAGTTGTTAGAAGCAGAATGTTTAGTTGGGAAAATGTGCAGAATCAGGCAGAAGAGTTAATACAGCAAAAGCCAGGCAGAGACTGCCTTATCTTTCTTTGTGTCCATGTTTTTATACATCCTTGGGTAATATACACATCACGTTAATTTATTTTCACAGCCAATAATCTAATTTCTCTCATTAAAATATTAGCCTCAGACTAACACTTCCACTAACAGTAAAAGAAACCATCAGCTGCTGCACCTCCTTAGTACATTCCTCCTGATGTGCCCCTGGGCGTACCATGGCAGTGTTAATCACAGCCTCCACTGCAGCCTCCGCTGCAGCCTCTCTGCAACCAGTCTGTCAAGTCAAGTTCTGCCTTTACAGGGTACAAACAGAAATTACCTGCCTTTACTTTGTTATTCTTTCTCCTGGGCGTAAAAAAGCAAAAATTCTCAAGACTATGTGTATGCATATGGAACTTCTGTAAACGGCCTTGCAGCATTATGTTATATAGAAACAGAAGTATGCAAGAATCCTCCAGGTTCCCAGATGGGATTAGAAGTGGAGCAAAAAACTACAATATCATCAATGATATTTGGTCAGCTGGAATGGATCATTCTGACTTTAGGAGACTTCTGCACCAAAGATAAGTGACAGGATTTTTTCCCCCTGAAATTCTACCCAGGTTCACTGAAATGCACAGTTTGGAGGGGCACAGTTCAGCAAGACGAAAATAGGATAACCATTCCATCTGACAGTAAAAGGGAGTACTCATAGATTTGGACGTTTGTGAGCTGATGGTCCAACAGACACTTAATGAAAATACAACCTCTATTGATTGCAGTGACTTTATATGTAATTACCATTATAGATTCTCCAATAGTTACATGACTGTCAGCATAACATTAGTTTAAAAAATACGGAAATTTCAAGCTCATATTAAAAAGTGTGTGAAGAAATAAGACATGTTTACTGCAAATATATTTATTTTTAATGGTATTGCAGTGTACTACATAAGGTGAATTTGGTAATGGATAAATGATTGTTAACCACCGTTAAGTGTTAGTGGATAAGCAAGTACTGCACAAGGGCATCATCACTAACATAATACAAAATTCAGTCCTCAAAGGTAGTACTAAGCCATTATAGACTATTGAGTAGCAAACATTTACTAATACTTTCCTAATTAGATTCCAGCTGTGTAGGTTTACTTGTAATCATAAAATAAGACTGTCAAGGCAGCCTAGACACTCAAAGATTTTACCGTTTCGGGGAACTGTTATCCACTGCTACTATCTTGCAGAGACAAGGTACGTATTAGGTAATCCATGTGTCCTGGTATGGGCATGATTACTTCCCACAGTTGGTTCACTTCCTGAGGTTCCCCTCCCCCTTCCGTTGTAAGGTCCAGAAGTGGGTTGCAGGGGCACACCACATGGTTCTGGAAACAGGAAACCTTGGGCCACATGAACAGGTCACGCACACGAGTCAGGTGATCTGTGCTGCCTCTCAGGGTGTTAGGACTCACCCCTGGGCGCAGGACTTTTGAACCAATTGGCCAGACAAGGGATGCTAAGTGCCTATTGGTCAGTTCCACGCTTTCCTAATGGGGTATTTAAGCGGGTGCAATGGGCCGTTAGCTTGTTCTCTCTCTCCACCACCGCCGTGAGGAACAGACGTCTCCGCACCCCGTCCAGCAGCAGCCATGTGCTTTGCAGCAGCAGCGGCAGCACAGCTTATTGCAAAGGCGGCAAAGGCAAACCTCTTTCTTTTCTCTTTCCTTCGGGACAAGCTCCTTCTTTCCTCTATCTTGGGGAAAAGCATTGTATCTAGCACGTGCTTTGTGAGTATTTTCACCCACGGTTAGGATTGCTTTTGTATTAGGCTCTCTGTTTCCTAAGTTCTGACTGTTTAAACTATTTAATTCTGTGTTTTAAGCGACTTCGTGTATTTATTCTTGCCAACCGAACATCCAAAGAACCCCGGGGAACTATTCCCAGAACCCCCACGATTATTAATAGTAATTAAAATTAATAATTGCAACACCACGCTGTGCTTAAATTACAGATTTAAATACTTAATTGAGGCAAACAGATAGATATCAGGTTGAATTCAAAATTACTGTTAGTTTGTTTTTACAAAACAAATAATTGAAAAAAAAAAAAGATGTGTTCTTGATAACATCCCAGATAAATTCTTCATATGAATTGAAAATAGCTGTACTACAATATCACAAAAGAAAATTTCCAGGATTTTAATAAAAAGTTTTATCAACAAATAAAATTCCTGCTTTATATTATTCTCCTTTTCTATGAATTTTGTCCTTTTATTCTCATATTTTCTGGGAAGAAATCATAAACTCATCACAGTATATTCTGTAAAAATAAATATAGTTCCCAGTTAAAATGAGCCAAAAATGGGGTGCTCTTCCAGCACTGAGTCAGAGTCAGCACTGAAAAGCATGGCTTCTAAATTGTACTACATTAAATACATAATTGTTTAAATGAAATTTCCCAATAGGCACTAGTATCATTGTTTCATCCAATGAATTAAAAATCTTTGTGCCTTGTGTGACTACAGAGGCACACTGAGTGGCTGGCCCTCAGGGCACAGCTTTGCTGGGGCCAAACTTTCTGTTGTTTGACTGTTCACAAACTCAACTCCTGGATCCTGAAACATGGGAGGAGGAAAGCAGAGGCCAAATCAGTCTGGCAGGATTTCTGCCCTGCCAGGACAAATAGGTGTTACATATGCTACCCTCCAGTCCATTGGCAGCTACCCAATTAGCCAGGATTTCTGGGAAATAACGGAAAGTGATCTTGGTGAGCACATCTGCCAACTCCTTAAGCACTCTTGGGTATGCCCATCTGTCCCCACAGACTTCTGTATGTCTAAGTGACACAGCAGGTCAGCGATCACTTCCTTATTTATTGTGATGTCCTCATTCCAATTCCTCTCCCTGACTTTACTTCACAAGAGTGGGTGCCTAGGGAACTGCTGTATCCAGTGTTAAAGACTGAGGCAAAGGAGGCATTGAGCATCTCTCCCTTCTACTCATCCTTAGTCATTAAGTTTCCCTTTGCATTCAATTGGTGATGTAGATTTTCTCTAATCCTCCTTTTACTGTTAATGAATTTATAGAAACATTTTTTAATTATCTTTAACAGCTGTAGCTAAGTTAAGCTATAGCTGGGCTTTGACTCTCCTACATAGTTTCACTGCATCTTTATAGTCCTCCCAAGATACAAGCCCCCTCTTCCATAGGCCATAGACTCTCCTTTTATTCTTGATGTCCAGCCTAAGGTCCCTATTTAGCCAGGCTAATGCCTTCCCTGCCAACTTGTGTTTTGGCACACAGCCTGCTCCTGTGCCTTTAAGACTTCCTTCTTGAAGTGAATCCAACCCTTCTGGACTCCCAAATTCACTAGGATAGTTTCCAAAGGGACTTGGCCCATCAGCCTCCTAAACCAGCCAAAGTTTGCCTTCCAGAATTCCAAGCTGGCCATTTTATGAATCTCACTTTTTGTTCTCATATCATGATTGCTGATCCCCAGACATTCTCCAACCTTTACTTCCCTCACCTTCCCTGGTTGGCTGTCTCACCTGTTGTGTCAGGAAGTTATCCTCCACACACTTCAGGAATCTCCAGGACTGTTTTCTCACCACTATATTGCATTTCCAGCAGACATCCACAAAGTCTCCCACAAGAACAAGAGGTAGCAATCATGAGACCTCTCTCAACTGCTTATAAAAAAATTATCTGCCTCTTCATCCTGATTAGGTGGTCTATAGCATATTGCCATAACAATATCACCCTTGCTGTCCTTACTCCTGATTCTCACCCATAAGGACTCAACTCTAGTATCACTTTCATTAATTTGTGTAGTTTCATATGCTTCCCTAATGTAGAGATTCACTCCACTACCTTTTCTACCTTGCCTATCTCTTCTGAAGAGTTGGTACCCTTTGATTGCAGCACTCCAGTTGTGGGAGTCATTCCACCAGGTTTCTGTGATGGATACTATATCATAGTTACTCTGTAGTAAAATGGCCTCCAACTCCTCCTGTTTATTGCCCATGTATAAACATTTTAGAGAAGGGAGTTGAGTACATTGTTTTAAACCTTGATGGGGGGAAGTCCTTCTGGTTGTTGAATCATCAACACATTGATCCATGAGTGATGGACTGATTTCAATACTGTACTGAAGTTGTGCTCGGTCTGTAAGGGAGGAGCTGCCTAGATGAAGCATACACAAATCAACCAGAAGCCAGGCTGCACGGAGGCAGATTCAGGGTGGTGAGCAGCTATGTTACACATCACTTGTTTCATGTATAATAATGTATATGTATGTGTATATGTATAAGTGTAGTGGGTATATGTAAAAATAGTCATATTGCTATTGTTTCTATTCTCCTTCTGGTGTTGTATTAAATTCCCCTTACTTCAATCTAAAAGGTTTTAATTTTTCTCCCTGTTTTCCTCCCCATCTCACTGACAGTGTGTGGATTAAGTGGCCGTGTGGTATTCAGTTCCTAGCTGTGCTCCTGAAACACAACACAAAGCAACTGCTAACAGATATCTTGACAGCTTAATATTAAATTATTTTGAGGGTTAAAGTTTTTTATTTCCAGTGTGAGGGGACCATGACTGAGTGGCTACTCTTGGTGAGATTACACAAACCCTTTGTAAACCCTATTTCTACTTTCACTAAATACAGTGAGAAATAACAGTTATATAAGGAGTGTTTATTAATATTATTCAAATACAAAAGAAAGAAGATACATCTTGTGGCTGCAACTACTCAAAAATTCTGAATGTTTGATTGCTAGAAGGGTCTATAATTCTATAAATATAAACTAAAGAATTTGTTNTCACTGGAATATCATCATAAGAGAAATTAGATCATTGGTTGTGACAAATAAATTAATAATAAAGTCTCTAGCATTCATCAGTTTGCCAAAAGACATAAAAAGCCAAAGTACAAACAATTGTCTCTCTCCTTCTGAGCGTTGAATCTCTTTGCTTCTCTAATCTTTTCCAATAAGCTTGATTAACAGATAAAATGTAAACCTTGTGATGGTTTTCTGTCTGGAAGAGAGAGTGGTTTTAGGCCATTATGGGCTTCTTTTCTTTGTATAAGAGGCAAATTTGGATTTTTGCATTATTTCTCAATTGTATATAATCATGTTTCAAGTTTTAAGCCCCCCTGGGACTCCCTGTTTCTTCCCAAGGAATGGTTTAACCCTTTTCCCAGGTGTCATGGTTAGACACTCCCACTTCCTGCTAGGATTTGAACTATAAAAGGGGGGACCCAGCTTCCCCCCCACTTCTTCTCTTCTCTTCTCTTCTCTTCTCTTCTCTTCTCTTCTCTTCTCTTCCTCTTCTCTTCCTCTTCTCTTCGTGCTGGCTGCTGGAGCACCTGCTCGCTGCCCTCTGCTGCTAAAGCACGTGTTTCCCTGCTGCCACATGGAGGAGACCATTATTCTCTTCTGAAACTGAGACTGAGACTTTTCGCCATAGAATTCCTGCATCCTGCTTTCCTTTCAGCACCAAAGATATTGAACTCAGCTTTGGGAATCAGCTGCCTGCTGCAGTCGTGTTTTTTGTTTGTTTGTTTGTTTTTTTTCCCTTCTCCCTGGTCTCTGTACTCCTTTCCCTCATTCCCCATATTCTAAAGCTTGTTTCCCCTTTCTCCCATCTTCTGTAAAATAAACCCTTTCCCTCCTACTTGTTGTTAAAGTTTTACCCCTTTTTACTTCCAAGTCGTTTTGAGTTTTTATTGGGCTTTTTGGGTTCGAGGAAGCTAGCCTCAACCCAATACATTACGAATACATGTAAATACATTGTGCATATATGCAAGTAAATTTAGCTTTGAAATGAATATAGTATTATCTTACTTCCAATCTTTCTGAGCTGGTCTGGTAAATCTTAATTGTGTCGGGGAAGTTCCTCAACTTACTAAGTATGGGGTGTATAGGGTTGAGGCTAGCCGCCCCCACCCTGAGCCCAAAAGCCCAATAAAAGACTAAAAACAATTTGGAAGTAAAAAGGATAAACTTTAACAACAAGTAAGAGGAAAAGAGATTTTTTTACAGCAGGTGGGAGAAAGGGAAACAAGCTTTGGAATATGGGGAATAAGGGAAAGGGGTACAGAGACCAGGGAGAAGGGGGA
>VWZI01017140.1:27425-68903 GCA_013396835.1 Psilopogon haemacephalus | reverse complement strand
TTGATGTATTAGTAACTAATTCCAGAAGCTAAGATGAACTTATTTTGGGTGATGTGTCATTCTGACATTTAGAATCATAGGATCAGTCAGGGTTGGAAGGGACCATGAGGATCATCTAGTTCCAACCCTGCTGCCATGAGCAGGGATATCCTACCCTAGCCTAGATCAGGCTGGCAGGAGCCTCATCCAACCTGAACTCAAACACATCCAGGGATGGGGCCCCAACCACCTTTCCTGAGCAACCTATTCTAGGCTCTCACCACTGTCATGGTGAAGAACTTTCTCCTTACATCCACTCTGAATCTCCCCACCTCCAGATTTCCTCCATTCCCCCAAGTCCTGTCACCACCTGATAGCCTAAAAAGTCCCTCCCCAGCTTTCTTGTAGGCCCCCTTCACATACTGAAAGGCCACAAGAAGGTCACCTGGGAGCCTCCTCTTCTCCAGAATGAACAGCCCCTACTCTTTCAGTCTATCCTCATAGCAGAGGTGCTGCAGCCCTCTGATCATCATTGTGGCCTGTCTCTGGACACACACCAGCATGTCCACATCCCTCTTGTAATAGGAGCTCTAGAACTGGACGCAGTACTCCAGGTGTGGTCTCACCAAGGTGGAGTAGAGGGGGCGAATCACCTCCCTCACCCTGCTAGCTACACTCCTCCTGTTGCAGCCCAGCATCTGGTTGGCTTTCTGAGCTGCAAGTGCACACTACTGCCTCATGTTGAGCTTCTTGTCCACCAGCACCCCCAAGTCCCTCTCCGCAGAGCTACTCTCCAAGTCACTGCCCACCCTGTATTTGTGCTTGGGATTGCCTCGACCCAGATGCAGAATCTTGCACTTGGCCTTGTTGAACCACATGATGTTCTCTTGTGCCCACCACTGCAGCCTGTCCAGGTCCCTCTGCACAGGATCCCTGCCCTCTAGTGTGTCTGCTGCACCACACAGCTTGGTGTCATCAGCAAAATTGCTGAGGATGCACTCAATGCCTTTGTCCATGTCACCCACAAAGATGTTGAACAAGATTCGTCCCAGGACTGACCCCTGAGGGACTCCGCTTGTCACTGGTCTCCACTTGGACATGGAACCACTGACAGCCGCTCTGTGTGCTGCCATCATGCCAGTTCTTTATCCATTTAGTGGTCCACCCATCAAACCCATATTCACCAGCTTGGAGATCAGGATGTGGTGTGCGACACTGTCAAAGGCTTCGCTTAGCTCCAGGTAAATTACATTAGTTGCTTGTCCCTCATCTATTAATGTTATGACCTGTTCATAGAGGGCCACCAGGTTTGTCAGGCAGGATTTGCCCTTGGTGGAGCCATACTGATTGGACCCAATCACCTCTTCACTATTCTTCTGTCTCAGTAGTACCTCCAGAAGGATCTGCTCCATGATCTTACTGGGCTCAGAGGCGAGACTGTGGCCTGTAGTTCCCCAGATTTTCCTTCCAACCCTTTTTGAAAACGGGAATTATGTTTCTCCTTTTCCAGTCAGTGGGGACTTCACCAGACAGCCAGGACTTTTGGACTATAATTCAGAGGGGTTTAGCAACCTCATCTGCCAATTCTCTCAGTACCTGTGGGTGTATCCCGCCGGGTCCCACAGGCTTGAACACTTTCAGGTTCTTCAGGTGATCACAAATCTAATCTTCACTTATGATGGGCAGTGTTTCCAGTGCCTGCTATTATCTTCCATGACTCCATGAGTGTGGCTGGAGGCCTTTGCAGTGAAGAATGAGGTAAAGAAATCACTGAGAATCTCGCCTTTTCCATGTCACTTGTGACCATTTCACCTGTTTCCTTTTTGAGGGGTCCCACACCTTCCCTAGTCTTCTTTTTACCTTTAATATACCTGCAGAAATTCTTGGTGTTCCATTTGACCTCCCTGGCTAGATTAAATTCAAACTGTGCCTTGGCTTTCCTAACCAGATCTCTAGCTGCTTGGGCAGCTTCCATATACACCACCCATTCTATCTGTCCTTTCTTCCACTCCTTGTAGAGTTTCTTTTTGTGTGATATCTGGTCCACGAGCTCCTTGCTCAGCCAACCAGGCCTCCTGGCATTCTTCCCTGTGTTCCTCTTTGTTGGTATACATTGCTCCTGCACACAGAGGAGGTGATCCTTGAATACTCACCAGCTGTCCTGGACCCCTCTTCCCTCCAGGGCTTCATCCCATGATACTTTGGCCAGCAGATCCCTAAAGCAATCAAAGTCTGCATGCCCAAAATCTAGGGTCATAAGCTTAGAAAACATCCTCCTGGTTGCCCTGAGGATCTTAAATTCAACTATTTCATAGTTACTGCAGACAAGGCTACCCCTGAGCCTCACATTGGTCACCAGCCATTCGTTGTTATTGAGAACAAGCTCCAGCATAGCACCTTTTCTTGTTGGTTCCTCTACCATTTGGAGAAGGAGGTTGTCGTCTATGCAATCCAGGAACATCTAGATTGCTGAAGCCTTGCGGTGTCATCCCTCCAGCAAATGTCAAGGTGGTTGAAATCCCCCATCAGGACTAGGGCTTGTGACCTGAAGGCCATTTCTATTTGCCTGTGAAGGCCCTCATCTGCTTTGTACTGCTGGTCAGGTTGCCTGTAGCAGACCCCTACAGTAACATCACTCTCCTCTGTCTTCCCTTTAATTTTAACCCATACACTCTCAACCAACTCATCATCCTTCCCCAGGTGGAAGTCCACTGATTCCAGCTGGTTACTGATATATAGGGCATCACTTCCTCCTCTCCTTCCCTTCCTATCCTTCCTAAAGAGCTTGTACCCATGTATGCCTGCATTCCAGTCATGGGAATCATCCTACCAAATTTCAGTAATAGCCACTATTACTGCAGCACAGTGGCCCTTAATTCATCCTGGTTTTGTTGCCCAAGCTCTGTGCATTTGCATAGAGGCACTCCAGTTGGGCTGGCCCTGTCCTCCTCTGCTGCCAATTCCTCTTGATTTCCTCAGATTGTCCTGGTGCGTCATCATTGGCTTGTCTCAGGGCAGCAAGCCAGGGCACTCAGCTCTCCATCCCTCTGCCCTTGGTGAGCTGCCCCACTGTTTGTCACCAGCCAGCAGGAGACTATTAACCCTTTCTCCCTTCAAATCTAGTTTAAAGCCCTATCAATAAGCCCTGCCAATTCCTGTCCCAGGATCCTTTCCCCACTCTGAGACAAATGCATCCCATTAAGTTGCTTGCACCTCTGGTGCCTGGTAAACTGGGCCATGATTGTAGAATCCAAATCCCTGTTGATCACACCAGCCTCGGAGCCATGGATTGAGCTGTTGGCTCTTTCTAAATGTTCCCTTCTTCATAGATGATGTTATAGGGATAGAGGAGAACATAACCTGTGCTCCTGATCCCTTTAGCAGTTGCCCTAAGGTCTTGAAGTCTCTTTTAATTAATTGTGAGCCTCTCATTGTTGCATCGCCACTACCCACTTGAAAGACCAGAAGAGGGTAATAGTCTGAAAGACTCACGAAGTTGGGAATTTTACCTACAATGTCCCTTACCTGGGCACCAGGGAGGCAGCAGACCTCTCTATGAAGTGGGTTCAGTCTGCATATTGGGCCCTCTGCTCCCTTCATTAGGCAGTCTCCTATAACAATGACCTTTCAATATTTCTTTTCAGGATGGGTTTTGATGGCTGGCCTGAGGCAACCTGTCTTTGCTGCAGTTTCTAGGCTTTTTGAGTCCTCATCCTTGCCAATAACCTGTTCCTCCTGCATACCCTCATATCTATTCTGCAAGTGCACTGTAGGCAGTGTGCTTCTTAAAGTAGCATTCTTGCTCTTTTTGCACTTGTTCCATTGGTAAAGACCTGTTCCCACTGACTCTGTTCATGTGGATTACTACATTGAGGCTGAGAGACTTGCTTTTGGGAGGATATCAGACCCACTGCTCCACTAAGAATTAACCCTACTTCAAGTTAGGTGGAGATAAGATTATGGAAATAGTCAATTTTCCTTTCACAGTCTCTTATAGCTCTTAGTCTATTATAGTTCTTCATCTTTCCACCTCTTCTTTTAGTTCAATCACCATGTTCATCAGATCCCTGATCTGCTCACACCTAACACAGGTGTTGTCCCTGCCATTCTCCATATAAGTGCCAGGTTCCAGCAGTCATTACAACAAGCTGCCTGAACATCTGTATGCTTGTGTGTGGCCTCTGTTTGGGTGCCCACTGTTTTTCTACCAGCCTTTTCCAAGTAGTAATCTAGTCTTTCGGTAACCTCCCTGTCCTCTCTATTTTTTTTTTCTCTGAGAGTGAGAAGGCCTCCTCTGTTTGCAGCCACGTGCCAGGTTCTGTTTGTCTTGCAGTTTCTGTTGCAACGCCTTCCCCTGCTACTTCACTGCACTCAGGCATGTAGACAACCTGAGTCTACTGCCCTTCTCTCTTCAGAGGAGGATTCTATTTATCTAGGTATAGTATGGCTTTTGCATATGTTGATTGTGTCATCCATATATCAATGAATTTGCTTGTGTGTAATAAGAATGGTGTGGGGGAAAGTGAAATCCATGTTTGCAAAGCTTGGAAATTACCGTTTTGGTTTTATGGGCTGTAATGCTTATAAAAATACCACTGTTAGTGTCTCATACGATTTAGTAGAGTTGAAACTCCCTGTGAGTGCAGGAGATTTTGTGAAACAGCTGTAAGATCAAGTTCTTAGAAGTAGGACCGTATTATGCCTTTTATGTTTAAATCTGGTCTATGTGATTATAATAATAGGGTTGCCTGTAATTTTGTGTGCAGAAGAATACTGTACTGCAACTTTGAGAATGCACTGCTCTGCTTGTGGAAGGTGGAGGAGTGGAGGTTCTGAAACTAATGAGATAAGAGTACCAGCCAATGAAGGTCAGAGAAGATGCAGAACCCCCATGTGAGGCAGCAAGTTGAGCAGATGGGGAGGCAGTCTGGGATGATGACATGAGACATCAGCCATTAGAGAGGCACAGCTGTGTGAGCCGGCCATGATAAGTGAAGCAACAGCATTTCTGCCCATGGCTGCTGGTATGGAAACAAGATCAGCAGTTGTGGCAGGGTCTGCCCAGAGTTCACCCTCTCTCACTGAGGCTGCAAACTGCCCAGCAGTGTCTGGTTTGGCTGATCCAGCTGTGGCTGTGGCTAAAGCTGGTGCTACTGAGCACCTGCTACTGCTAAAAATACTCGTTTTCCAATACGCAGGAAAGCAAAGCAGAAAACAGACAAACCGGTGTTAGATGACAGTGATCCCCTAGAGGGTATTTCTAAAACTGCAGTTTTCCTAGCTCCAGAAAAGGAAAACACAAAAGATAAGACTCTGAGAGATAGTGACTCTAAGGAGGAAGAGGATGCAGGTGAAAGTACATCTAGTAGGATGTACACCTGTAGAGGAGGAGAATGAGAAAGTTAGCCTTAGGGACATTGCCAGGGTGTTGAAGCCACAATATAGTGATTGGAACAAAGGTAAAAGCTATTGGAAGGGACATGTTAAAAAGATTAAGGTTCTGAGGACTTCAAGAATGTCCTTAAGCAATTTTTAATTCCAGTCCAAGGAGAAGATGCAGATGATGAGGATTATATAGAGAGTTCTAAAGACCCCAGAAAAGAGATCAGGCAGGTGAGGAAAGAATAACAAAAGAAGTCCAGAGAACAAATTCTGAGTTGTGATACAGATGCCAGTGTTATAGAGGTAGATGACAAGTCTGTGAAACAAACAGGGCCACTCACAAAGAAAGTGGAATTGACAAATACATAGCAAATCCTCTTAGTAAGGTTACCCTGAGGACACGCCTTTTATTGGCTGTGCCACTGAGGTACCTTTCCAGAGATGATTTACCATTTTCCCCTAAGAAGTAGACCACAAATGACCAGGGACTTAAGCTTCTGAGGCAGTGTACTCAGAAGGAAATAATTTAGGGAGATCATGGTACACAGAATCATGATGAAATTCCTGTTGGAAGCTTATTAACCTGATTCCTCCATCTTATGCTTATATCTTGGCAAACAGATTTTTTGGAAAAGAACAGTGATGGAAGGATTCCTACTGTTGGTGAATTTATTGACCAAATGAGACAATTGGAAAACAGTCTTCCTCACACTTCAGTAATGTCTGCCATGAAATCTCTGGCTACAGAGATGAAAGGTGGCATGAAAGAGCTGAATGAGGAACTTAAAACTTTCATATCCAAGTTGCTGAAGTAGAAAGACACCATTCCTTCACCTTCCAAATGGATAAATCTCTCTGCCATCATAAACAGACATTCACCTCCAGAAGGCCATTTCAGCCTGGTAGGCAAATTCCACCTAGACATCAGCAATCACGTGAGTCTTTTTGGATTATCCTCTGTGACCAGTTTGTTGAGAAAATGAATAAATGGGATGGTCAGCCTAATCCACTTCTTTTGAAAAGAGTGTGGGACCTGCAGAGTGGCAGAACCAGAGGTAACAATGCCAGAAACGTAGTTGCCACTGCTTCGGTTTCATAGAACTGCAATTGTTCTAACAACTGCAATTGTTCTCACTGTAACACTAAACATTATGTGTACCCTTCACACTATACTAAGCATTAGGAAAGGCCTTCATCCATCCAGGAGGAGGAGAGGGATGATGGAGTAAACAGAATCTATTGAAATGTATTTATTTGGTGGCCTGGCATTTCAAAAGTTTGGAATTACAGGGTTTTGGATGGCACAGGTGCTCAGTATACCCTATTGCCATCAAATTGTAAAAGAACAGTGTATATAATGATTTCAGGAACCACTGGTGGATCTCAAGAGTTAACTAAGTTGCAGGCTGAAATAAGTCTAACTGTGAGGAAGTGGAAGAAACATTATTGTAACTGCTCCTGATGTGTCTTACATTCTGGGAATTGACTTTTTGAGTCAAGTTTCTTTTGAAGATCCCAAAGGCCACAAATGGGCTTTTAGAATAGCATCTGTAGAAACTGAGGATGGTAAACTGAAGTTGTCTGTTAGACATGAATTTCAAATGAATCTGCAATTGTGAGACATCATAACATAGAGGATGTGAAATTTCCAGCTGCTTCTCAAACTGCAAAACAAACAGTACAGAACTAAGCTCTTTGGTGCCTATTCATAAACTATTTCATCAACTGGAAAGTCAGGATGTCTCATTCACCTTTCTATAGTCTGATTTGGCCTGTACAAAAGCTAAATGGAGATTGGAGTATGGCGGTTGACTTCCATTCCCTGAATGAAGTAACTCTACCCATGAGTGCTTTTAATCCTTTTTACATCTTGTGGTAAACAAGGTACACCCACTTGGCTTGTTTCTGCCTCATGCAAAGCCTATGTTTTCCCCAAATTTGAGTAAAGTAAGCCTATGGCTTCACCTAATATGGTTAAGCTTGGCTATCTGCCATTCTGATCTGCTATTCTGTGTCCAAAGGCCGGTTAGGTCTCCTGCTACATTGATAAAAGAGACAAGCAGGTAACACAACATGATCTGCCATTGTATTTGTGGTTGCTTGCTGCTGCTACTGCCATTGTTGTCTCTGCCTTAACATGCTCTCTGCCCCTGGCAGTGATTCTGCCATCGCCTTCTGCAGCATTATGCTATGCTAAGATATAAGTTAGCCCTGCTGCATAATAAGAATCCCTGATCCCTTGGGCTTATCTGTCTGGAGATTGCCTGCTTCAAGTTTACTAGGAATAAACATAAATGCCTTCATGCAATAGGTCTGCTTAGCCAGCATGACATCCATGCTAAGACTGCACATCTGTAAAAACATCCTGCCTACACCTGCCAAGATGAGGAGTCCTGAAAGGGACACACAGATCACCCAGAGAAATCAGGATAAGGTAAGAGATTGTTTGCCCCCTTCCCCAGCATCCTTGATACAGCCTGCGAAGAATCAGAAGCCCCAGCAGCTAACAAGATGTGAAAAGATTTCCCTGAAAGTGTTTTGGGTGCTGTCTGAAGCTGTAGCTAGCCCTGCAAGATGGGAGTTAATTTGTGAGTAAATACGTAAAGCCTCTTGTAATTCACCAATTGCCTTCTGTCATAAGCAGAAAGGAGCTCCTTGAGTCCATCTAGTGGACATGTGGTATAATTGACTGCCAGAACCTTCTCTTCCAGTTGAATTGAGATAAATATTATATTATTGCTAGTTATTTGTTCTAGGTTTAGTTATATTGCTTTATGTATAATGTTTCCATGACTGTTGCAAAAGAAACTTATTATTATTAGAAATAGTGTTCAGGTGAGGCAAGAGTTTTGAATACCAAAATTAATAAACAATATTAATTTTGAAAAAAACTGTCTCACATCAATTAATTACCCATCCATTACAGAGGGAAGTTTGGATTTTTGTATTATTTCTCAATTGCATATAATTTTAAATATATGTAAGTATACTGTGCATACATAGTTGTAAATTTAGCTTTGTTGTAAACTTAGGTTTATCTTCCAATATGTCTGACTTGGTCTGGTAAATTTTAATTGGATGGGGTGGAAGTTCCTCAACCCACATGCTCTTGCATGTAGAACATGGATGTTAATAAACACACGATATTGTTTAATTTAAATTACAACTATTTTTGTGTTCAATAGGCTTAAAGGTATTAGAACACAATACATTTTTTATCTTGTCATCTAAAAACTAACATAGGATCAGCCTAGCTGTTAGAGTTGATCAGAAGAGTACCTGTGGTAGTTAAAATTAGCAGCAAAATGGGTTAATGAAGCAATTGAGGCTTCTAAGAAAGAATTAATAATGACACTTAAAATATATGGAATTATAACCATAAAGCTTGGAAATGTCTTCCAAGATCATCAAGTCTCACCATAAACCTAACACTGCCAAGTCCACAAATAAAACATACACACTTCTGATACCTTCCTGGGCAGACTATTCCAATGCTTAATCACCCCTACAGTGAAGTTTTTCCTAATATCCAAATTAAAATTCCCCTGAAGCAACATGAGACCATTTCCTCCTATCCTATCAGGAAAAGAGAGCAACACCCACCTCACTACCACACTTCTTCAGGTAATTGTAGAAAGCAAGGTGCCCCCTCAGCCTCCTTTTCTCCAGAATAAACAACCTCAGTTCCCTCAGCCACTTCTTATAAGAATTGTTCTTCAGATCTTTTGCCATCCTCATTGCTCTTCTCTGGACAAGTTCCAGCAGCTCAGTGTCCTTATAGTGAGGGGCTCAAAACTGAACACTACTCAAGGTGCAGCTTCACAAGTCCTGGGTATATGGGGCATGATCACTTCTCTAGTCCTGGACAGGCCAGGATGATATTTGCTTTCTTGGCTATCTGATCATATTGTCACCTCATGTTTAGTCATCTGTTAGGTAACACCCCATGTCCTTTTCTGCCAGGCACCTTTCCAGCCTTTCCTCCTGAAGCCTGTAGTTGTTGGGACGAAGTGCAGGAAACAGCTTTTGGCCTTGTTAAGCCTCATACCATTGTCCTAGACTTCTTGATCTGGCCTATCCAGATCCCTCTGCAGAGCTTTCTACACTCAAAGCAGATCAACATTCCTACTCAACTTAGTGTCAGTTGTAACCTTTGAGAGAATGCACTCAGTTCCTTCATCCAAATTATCACTGAAGATACTAAAGGGAACTGGCCCCAGTCCTTAGGGAAAACCAGTCATTAACAGTTGAATTTAATCACTACATTTTGGACCTGGTCAAACAGCTCATTTTTTACCAAGTGAAGAATACACCAGTCCATAACTTGAGCAGCCAGTTTCTCTAGGAGAATGCTGTGGGAAACAGTGCTGAATGTTTACCAAGTCCAGGTAAACATAAAACACAGCTGTTACACATCCACTAAGTGGATGAGTCATAGAAGGAGATGAGGTTCATCATGCAGAATCCCTGCTGTCTGGGTCTGATACTATGGCTGTCCTACACATTCTGTGTGATTGCATTCAATATGATAGACTCCATAACTTCTCTGCACCAGAGTCAGGCTGAGAGGCCTGTAGTTCACTGAATCCTTTTTTTTGTTTCTGGATGGCTGTCACATTTGCTAACTTCTGTTCAATAGGAGCCTCCTTGCTTGGCCAGGACTGCATATAAATGAGAGAGTGGCTTGACAAGATTTTCTGCCAGCTTCCTCTGTATCCTGGGGTGAATCTTATCTGATCCTACAGACTTTTTTTGCCTCTAGGTGGAGTAGCAGACCCCTAACTATTTCTTCTTTTGTTATGGAGACTTTATTCTGTTCTCTGTATTCCAGCTCAGAGGGCTGAAAACCCTGACTATTGATGGCTGGGGCTAAGAAGCGTTACGTACTTCGGCCTTTTCCTTATAATTTGAGGCATTGTTTCACAATGTGTCTGTCCCAGTTTTGGACCATGAGCCTACCTGGGACTTGAGGACAGAAATGGCCCTTACGCCTTTCCAGGAGTAAGAATGAGGGTATTGCACACTGACTGGAAGTTTAAAGAGAAATTCTATTTGCAAGAGCATATATATAAATGGCAATTGGGCAGAATAAGTACAAAACTCATTAAGC
This sequence comes from Psilopogon haemacephalus, assembly GCA_013396835.1. NCBI lineage: Eukaryota > Metazoa > Chordata > Aves > Piciformes > Megalaimidae > Psilopogon > Psilopogon haemacephalus. The sequence goes on along the minus strand of VWZI01017140.1, from coordinate 58,432 downwards.
CCAAACTTCTAGAATCCTCCACTCCTTTCACCCTCATTCAGCCTGGGGATAGTCTGAAACTGCCCTCCCCAGCTGGGGCCTAAAAGGCCTGAGTGGGCTGCATGACACAGCCAAATTCCCTGCCAGCCACTTCCCTCACAAACCATGAGATAAGAATACATACTGTTCCTGGAGAGAAGTAAAGGGAAGAAAGGCAGGGAAGAGAAGGGGGAGAGATCAGTCAGGCATTATCTTTTAAGCTGAAAGACAGAACAGAACAACAATATTACAATGACTTGGGACAAGCAGCTACATCCTCCTGGGACAGGCCTCTGTCCCTATGGTTTTTTTTTAAGGGAGACCTAGGATCCCTCAAACTACCACATAGTCCAATAAAAGATGAAAAAATTCTCCTTGGCCCTCCTTTTTCTGTTGAAGTATTTGTAAAAATGTTTTTGTTATATTTTATGTCAGTGGCCAGATTAAGCTGGGTTTTTGCCTTTCTTATCTTCTCCTTGCATAACCTAACATTATCCTTACTGTCTTCCTAAGCAGACAGCCTCTTTTTTCAGTGATGATAACTTCTCTTTTTTCCCTTTGAGTTCCAATGGAAGCTCTGGTAGACCTGGCTTGTGTTCTTCCCCACCTGCTTGCTTTTCAGCACATGAGACAGCCTTCTCCTGTGCCTTTGAGAGTTTCTTCTTTAAGAATATCCAGCCTTCCTGGACTCCTTTCCCTTTTACAACTTCCTCCCAAGGAAATTTCTTTAGCAGCCTTCTAAACACAATGAAATCTGCCCTCTGGAAGTCCAAGAGTGGCTTTGCTGACTCCACTCTTTCCTTCTCCACGAATCAAAAATTCTGTCATTTCATGGCTTTGGTTCTCAGAGTGGCCTCCAACTACTGCATCGCCCACCAGACCTTCTGTGTTTTTAAGGAGCAGGTCCAGCAGGGCACATTTCCTTGTAGGCTGACTTACCAGCTGTGTCAGGAAGTTATATTCCACACACTTCTGTGATGTAACATATTTCCAGCAGAGATTTGGTAAGCTGAAGACCCCAGGAGAACAAAGGCTATCATGAGACCTTGGCTTACCAGTGCATAATATTTCCTCTGCCTCTTCATTCTGGTTAGTTGGTCTGTAACAAACTGCCACCAAGATATGTGCCTTTTTCAGCCTACCCCTAATTTATCCATAAGCATGTGACTTTGTCATTAACAATACTGAGCTCTATAAAATCAAAACAGTTCATAATATAAAGAGTTACTCCCCCTCCTCTCCTTTCTTGCCTATCTCTTATGAAGATCTTGAAGCCATCCATTGTGGCATTCCCATCAGGAGAGTCACCTCACAATGTTTCCATGATGGTGACTATGTCAAGGCTTTCCTGCCAAGCAAGACCAATGCTGCGTGCACTCATGTAGATACATTTCAGTTTGGCAATCAATTTTGTGGTGGTTTGGGAGTTCCCCACCCCTCCACACTGTGAAATTGCCCATGCTAGACTCAGGTGGCTGGAATTTAAGGAATGAAGCTTCATATTTACAGCTTTGCACAATATAGAAGCAGATATTTACAATATGTAACAGATATTTACAGAGATATATAGTAAAAAGGTAATGCAGAAACACCACACCCCTCCCAGAGATCAGAGTCCTTAAGACGGGTTTTCAACCACCCTACTACCTTCCCCCACTTCCCAATCTTATCCCACTATCTATCTTACATGGCATATAAGCAGAGGTAGATTGGCCAGAGGATTAGCAGCAGGAAAGTAGTTAGTGAAGTTATTCAGATCCAGCTAAGAAAGCAGGGAGAGAGAGAAGCATCAGCCAGTACACTGCAAAGTAGTCTGTCTTATCTTTGTTTGGGTTCTAACTTTTATAATTTTTTCAGTAACCTATGAGTGAAGTAAAATCAAATTTTGTTTTCCTTTCCTTATAAAACATGTCACAAAGTTGAAGCTTGGCTAGAGACATGTCTTCAGCTAAACAAAATCTGACTGAAACCTGGAGAAGATAGAATTAATGTTACTATCCAATACTGCCAAATTTTTACTGCCACCAGAGGCATGCCTAATTTGTCTTCATGCAAAGAACAGAGTGTACCTACTGTCGAGAATATAATTTTCTGAAGGAGTCTATAGCACATTACAAGCATTAAATCTTAGGATTTAATCACAAGGTCAGAAAAAAATATTCCTTTTTCAAGTGGTGAGCCAAAGAGAGTGATGAGACTGGAACCAAGTTTCAGTGCATTGTTTGCTTACAAGACTGAAATCCTTCTGACAAATGGAGGAGCGTTTTGAATATTATAGTGAGAACTCAAAGGCAGTAAAACAGAACAAAAAAAAAAAAAAAGAGTTTTAATGAGTTGACTTCAGGAAATATGTGATATACATGAGGGTTCCTAAGAGAGCTGGGAGGGTTCCTAAGAGTCTTTGAGTTAGAGATTGTCATGAAGTCAAAAAAGTGCTGAAAAGCACCTGTATAGAAAATGTCAAGATTTTCTCCTTATCATAAGGCTATAGACTAATTTCTCATGCAAATCCTCCAATTAGTTCAAACCAGCACAGGCTATCAATTTTGCCTCCAATATTGGCATGATATTCCTAGGCTCATATCATGAAGTCAAAAAGTGCTGAAAGACACCTGTATAGAAAATGCCAAGATTTTCTCCTTATCATTAGCCTATAGACTAATTTCTCATGCAAATCCTCCAATTAGTTCAAACCAGCACAGGCTATCAATTTTGCCTTCAACATTGGCATGATACTCCTAGGCTCATCTTTAGTGAGGCCTGGTTTTACGACCTTTTCTCTTTGAATCTATTTTAAAGCTGTTCCAGTAAGCCCCACTAAGTCCTGAGCAATAATTTGTCTCAGTCTCTGACACAGGTGAACTCTATTTGTTACCAGCAGGCCCCATGCCATATGAATCACCCCATGACTGAAGAGCCAAAATTCTACCAATGGCATCAGCCTCTGACACATGTGAGATGTTCCTTTCCATGTTCCTGCTAATGAAGGGATTTTGAGAAAACACTAACTGTGCTCCTGACTCTTCAATCAATCATCCCAGTGCTCTAAAATCCCTTTTGGTCACCTTTGGACATCTTTCAGCGACCTCATTGCTGTCATCCTGAACAACCAACAGTGAATATATAGTAAGAGGATTTGTTAAGGAGGGGTTTGAATCTGGGTTAGAAGTGAATTCTAATGAGGCTGATCTAAAAATGATTAAATGGATTATTAAACATATAAAGAAAATTTCCCCAAACTTATTTACAATTAACATACACAAATTCAGTTATGTGGTTGGTAAACCTAATTTTTGCAGAATCACATATACAATCAGATTAATTTAAATGATTTTAGGAAAGGTTTTAGAAAATTTAAACTGGAGAATCTTGCAGCAAAAAGTGCCACTTAAAGGTTAAACGTAAACTTTCACAAACATTAGAAAAGACAGTTTACTCATTGATCAGACTATATGTATAAGCATATGCAGAAGCACAAATGAGGGAAAATATAGTTCCAGCCATGTGGTGGCCTTCCAAGTGGTGATGATGCAGCAGTAGGGGTTTTGCTGCTTGCATAGCTTAAATTGAGCACATTGTCTGAAAAGATCCATGGACATGTGGCAAATTCTCAGTGGTTCTTAGGAAGTAATCGGAGTGGTTACCCACCTGGGTGAAGCAGGATCCAGGTTTACAGGCTGGAGCAGTCCTATTGGGTGTTCACGACCAGTCAGGAGCAGGTCCCCAATGTTGCAAGTAATTGCTAGGCCGTTGCTAGGTTGTTACCTAGACTCAGTTAGAGTCAAATGGACTCAGGCTCAGCTAAGCTTAGGTAGGCAGCTGTATCCCAACATGGGGCAAGCTATTTCAGTCCCTTGGCTCAGTTCAGAACACAGGCAGAGTTAGGTCTTCCATTCGTGGGGAAGGCAAATCCCCAGCTACTCATGATGCAAAGGCATGCAAGGTAAAAGAAAAAACAAAGGCAGCAGCAACAAACAAACAAGTTGCATAAGTTTCTAAGCATTTTGACAAGTTTCTTTGACCAATAGCAACAGATAAAAACACCCCTGTAAATAATCCTAGGTTATTTAACTAAAAAAGGGAGATGCACATGTCTAGCATCTATGACCTGTGTTTACCAAAAACAAAGCTGGGTGAAAAACAAGGCCAAATATGGTGTGTCTGTGGCAGACTGAGAGGCACCAAGGCTTTTGTCTGCTCTCCCACTTCTTCCACCCAGAAAGAAGGAGGTGGGCGGGGGGCAAGTTTGGTATTCAGGTAGGTGTTTAGGATATGTCTTGGATATGTATTTTAGGTATAATTTGGACCTTCCACCATAGGGTTGTACTAGGCTAAAGAGATTTCTAGTAATTGCTCTGCTCCTGGGAGGCAGTAAACTTCCCTGTAAGATGGGTCACGTTGGTGCATCAGGCTCTCTGTTCTTTTCAGAAGGGATTTGTCTATGACAATTATCCTTCTTTGTTTCTTAGCAGTCATAATGAATGGGTTTGATCGACTCTTTGTAGGCAGTCCTCTGCGTGGATATTCAGACTCATACCCATTGCATAAAGGCACCTAAGAAGATGAAGTAGGCTGGGGGAATTTGCAGGAGAAGAAAAAGGCCTTTTCTCTGGAAAGGTCTTTTTCTGGAAAAGACCTTTAAGATTGTTGAATACAATTATTATCTGACTCTACCAAGTCTGGTACTAATCCATGATCACTGGCAGCACATCTATTCATCTTTTAAACACCTCCAGGATTTCAACCACCTCCCCAGGGAGTCTGTTCCTGTGTTCAATAATCCTCTCAGTGAAGAAGTTCCTCTCATATTCTCATGTTTGTTACATTTGTCTCAGGGATGATAGGGAACAGTTCCACCTGTCTATATCCCTCTCACAGTCTTTGACAATGCTCAACACTTCTTCCACCAAACTGAGCAGATCCTCCAACTGATCACAACTCACATAACACAGGTGTTATCTCTGTTGCCCTTTGATTCCAGTGATAGGCTTTGGTACTCTCTGCAGATGGAGACCGGGATGGCTGCATGTTTATTGCATGTTCTGTCTGGGTTTCTGCATCCCTTTAGGATGGCTTTCAGCCAATTGGAAACCATAGTTAGTCATGGTCCAAACAGTGGACTCGTTATGGTTCATTAGTGTGCTGTCAAAATGTAAAAACTAAGGCAACCATGTCAGGGGGTTCACTTCAATCAACATTAAAACTTTATTGTTTGCCAATAAGATGTAGAGAAAAGCAAGAAGAGAACGGGGAAGGGTAATGCAGAATAAAGTGAAGAGAGAAAAGGAAAGAGGTTTATAGCTACCACCAATTCAAGGATCCACAGATATCTCTCTGGTCCTGGGTTCAGTCCTTCTGGTCCTTCTGATCTTTTCTTGTTCCTGGTGGGGAAAGCTCGTCCTCTTCTCTGCTAGCTGTCTCATTGCTAGGGAGACATCTTTTATCATCAATTTCACACCTGCCAATGTTCTAATTCTGCCTCTCTCCACCCTTTGCACCCCCCATGAGTAAGACATCCTTGCATGCCCAAGGAGGAGTGACTGAGGTGTGGTCTGGGACTAAGGAGGCATGCCCAAAGTGTGGTCTGCCTTGAGGGCTGGTAGCCTTAGGCCAGGAGGTGTGTTTCCATATCATAGTGACATTATAGTGGTCAGAGTTCACTTAAGGTTCATGGTTCTCTTAGCAACATCAGGGCATCAGTCTCTCTTGGCGGCACCGTAAATTTGCTGGGTGACTAAGCCCTTCCTACATCCTCTGATGTGCCGCCCTCTGTTTACCCACTCTGCTCATGTACTCCTGGTGTGGTCCCCTCCTGGCCTGGCCCCTCCCTCTCTGAGTCAGAGATGCTTCTAATTAGAGGATTTGTCTATGTTTTAAAAACTATAATATACAATGGTTACCAAGTATTTTCTGGTATTTGCTGGTTTCCTAAGTACTATATGTATTACTTTAGTAGTTCTTTTTATGCTGTTACCACTGTGATCTTGATTCAAATGCATACTTGTGAAATGTGTTATAATATAGTGAAAATTCCTTTTCCATTTTCTTGGATTTAAAATTCTTGACTTTTTCCCTCAAGATCCTGTCCCCAAACTACATACAGAACAAGTTTAGGTTTATTTACAGGCTCAATTCAATCAGGAAAATCTTCCAAAGATACTATGGGCAAATTAAGATATTTAGGAAGTCAGAAAATGCAAAAGGCTAAGGCACAAACACAGCTGTACCTCACTATCAACCAGGCTAAGCAGAGAATTAAGAGAACAGCAGTCTTTACTCACAGAGGTGAGATAGGTATTTATCAATGATCTCTTGCTGGATTTCTCTGCTTGGCTGCCTTCTGATGCTGCAAGCAATATCCAATCATGAATACAAATGGCAAAAGTCCAAGGCAGGTGGAAAAGCCACCAAACACAGAAGTGTCTCAAAACACAGCTTCCACAAGACAGAGATTTATGGAAGTGACATGACTCAGCAGCAGCAGGGGAGAGCCAAACTGCTAGGGCCTTGCCCAGCCAGAATAGCAGCCCCAAAATCAGGGCTGTGGTAGGGTCCCAGAGTAGCTGGTTCCAGGTGTCACCTCAGTTCTCTCAAATGGACCCAAGGACTTGCCAAGCTTGCAATACTGCACAGAATGGTGCAGAAGTAGAGGACTGTCCAAAAGCAGAGACAGTACAAAACCAAGAGCTGTGTAAAAGGGTAGAGTGGGGATGGTCCAAAACAGGAACTCTTTCCAGGCAGGAACATCATGCCTTTTCCGTCGCTCTATTTATGCTTTCTAGACAAAGTGTCCATTTGACATTTTATACTGGGTGTGAAGAACCTAGAGAACCACCAGCCCAGTTCCCAGCATGGGCTTCCACACAGGTCAATACTGACTTCCCAAGGCCTAGATTTTAATATGGTGGAGGAAAAAGGAATGGACTATAGTGCTGCTTTTGTTAGTGATATTACAGTTTTTTCTCTTACTATCAGCAATCTGATGGTATACCTCTTACTGTTCTGAGATAAACTACAAACTCTAATCTTTTTATTTTCCTGAAAACATTCTGTGAAATATTAAATATTTTGTGAAGTGGGCTACACACTTTTCCAGCATTAGAAAGGGTAACATTTCTTAACTCCAGATTGGTTTTCATTGTTTGGCATAGTTCAAAGGAAATGGTAAAATCTAAAATTCTTAGCTCTGAGTATACAGCTCTTTACATACACCTGTGTGTGTGTGCACATATTTGCTCAAGTGTTTGTGGAGATTATATTGTGGATTAACCATGCTATTTAATATGGAATTTAGGCATGATTTTTTCAGTGTTATTTGTGTAAAACATTAGCAACATCAGAATTTCCTCATAGATGGAAGTTAGAAATCCATATTCAGTTAAATGAGATTTTACATCAGTGTTTGAAGGAAAAATACCTTTCATCCAGTTGTGGTGTTTGATTCCTTTCTGAAAAATAGTAAGATCGAAGATGAAGAGGTTTGGAAAACTCACAAAGGACAATGCCAGTTCTTTTCAAAATTTTCAAGAATGAGGATGAGCATGACTTCTTAGAAAAGCACAGTCTACAAGCACCTGTTGTTTTTTGCTTCTGTTTCTCATATTAGCAGCTTTAGCACTTTGTATACACTATTCCTTCCCATACACACCAAAAAGCCCCAAGGGAAGCCTCTGAAACGAATAAAGAGAAGTTGTCTTTTCCTTACTCTTTTAAGCATGATCTAGTGTGTACTGAACAAAACAAAACAAAACAACCACCACTGAAATTGCTTAAGCATCTCCATACCTGTAGTTTTTTATTCAGTTCTAATTTCTGTAGGATTCTTCAATTGTAGTCCTTGCTAATGCACAATCTTATACTAGTGCTGCAGGCTTTGTGTATGCTAATCTACTCTGATTCTTCCCAGGAATTCCACCACTCACATTTTTTCTCTTTGCATATCACTCTCATGAGTAATGACACTGTAAATTTATTTTGACTGTTAGTATATTTTGTGTTAAGGTGTGTGTTAAGCTTCATACTTATTTGTCATCTACACAACAGTGAGTGTACAGGAAAATGTTTTCCCAATACCTAAATAAATAGTATCTATATGACAAATGTTGAGTACATAAATACTTACAGTTATTCTGCAGCTACTGGCCACTCCAACTTTTAAAATGCACCAGTGCACATGCTGCTATTTATATTTAATGTACTTTAAAATGCATATTTGATATGGAAAAGGTTTCCATGGGTAGTGTTTCTTCTGTTTGTGAGTGTCATTAAATTTATTTGGCCTGATCCTGCCCATCCCAAGACAATGAGCTTAAACAAAAACTTATAGACCAGTTTGTGCAGAGGTAACCACTGCCACAGGTGGGCAAATAGACCAAACTATGGCACAGGCAGCTACTTATTAAGAAATTTGTACATGCTTCACTTCCCTTTCCCACAGTCCACCAATTCTGAAATCCACTGTTTACACTCTAGCAAGTGGATTTCCCCAGCTGCTTTCTCATCCACTCCAGTGATATGGCATTCTGTTGCCACTGTTCTCCCACAGATTCAATGTTCAGCAAAGCATTATATTGTCTACCATCCCCTGGATTCTCACATGCAGCATTCTCTTACTGCCAACCTCCCATATGTTCTTACACAGCAAAACATATTATTTACCACCCTTGGGTTCCCACAGGTAGTAAATTTGATACATCAGTACTCAAAATATCCATAAATAACCACACTCACCAATAGATTATGTGCACTTCTACATACTTTTACTCTTAAAAAAAACCCAAAAAAACAAAAAAACCAATATATTGTTGTTGGTTTTAATATTTTTAAATACAAATTTTTTAAAAAATATTTTCCTCATTTTATTTTAAAAAGTGTTTATTAACAGAGAGGTGGAAGGTCACATATTGGAACAGAAAATAAAAAATAGACAGCACAATGTTGTATGATGTCTCAGCGCACTTTGGTGCTACCATAGAAATGCAGCAAGTAATGGAAAATGCTGTTTTGTTGACTATAAACTCATATTTTGGATTCAGATGATGAATATATCATCACTTTTCCTATGGATGAAAATGAAGACTTGCATTGTCAGGGAGACATAATCACTGTATGCTACAAATCTGCAGATAGGTATGCATTCAGAAAAATTAATTTCTGTTTTCCCCTTAGACTCCTTAACATAATAAATAGCCTTAAAAATGTCTTGAATATAATAATGTGCTATTCATACAGGTATTTATACTGTCCCCACCTGCACACACCCCACCCTCCTTTAAATTAATTTAAGAAATTGGGAGTTTACTCAGCTTTTCTGTTCTGCTGCTTTAAAAGTTTGAAGGAAGAAGAAAATAAAATAATTACATGTTTGGAGGAAACCAAAGTAAAGGCAGAGACTTTTCTCTCTATTAAGACACACAAAAAAAATTAGCAATGAAAGAGAGTTCAAAGCAAGTAATTGTAAAGTTAGGTTTGCATGCTTCTAATTTTTCCTAATGTGGGTACCCTTTCAGATACTATATGGGTAAATCTCATATGGAATAGTCTGTCATTTAAACAAAGTGTCTATTTTGATGATCTAATATATTATAATCAACATCACCATACAAGTTCTGTCCCATGTGGTTACTACATCTCACATAGCAAAAAATAAAGCTGGCTGGGACTTGTCACTGATGACAGTTAATATAAGTGACACAGAAATGTGAATCTGTCATGGGAAGGGAAAGCCTCTTGAGACACAGAAGCCTGAGTTGCAGCAAAGTACATGGAAGGAGTTCTGTTGAATTAATTGTAATTTAGGTCAGATTCTTGAGAAAAAGCCATAATATTCACTCTAAAGTAACTAGCTAGACTGAGAGGATCCAAAGTAGCAAATATAATAATTCAAGGTCTTCTCATAACCCATGTGAGGCCTTCATCTCCTGCACTCCTCATCCACAAAGCAGGGCATTGTTATCCATATCACTTACCAGAAGCATCCCAGTATTATTACAGAATCACAAAACCACAGATTGCCAGGGGCTGAAAGGAAACTTGAAAGATCATCTAGTCCAACCCCCCTGCCACAAAAGGATCAATTAGATCACACAGGAACTCATCCAGGAGCGTTTTGAATACTTCCAGAGAGGGAGACTCCACAACCCCCCATAGCAGCCTGTTCCAATATTCTGTCACTCTCACAGTGAGAAAAATTCCTCTTCATGTTTCCATGAAAATTCCTATGACTCAGCTTCCTCTCATTGACCCTTGCCCTGTTACTGGGCATTGCCGAGAAGAGCCTGTCTCCATGCTCTTGGCACTCATCATTTATGTATTATTCCTTCACCATGTTCCATCATTTCTAAAACTGACCTATTGTCATAGACCAACTATATTAGCAAATACACCTACCTATATGCCACATGGATATCCAGTTCTTGATTTTCGTTCTCAGCCTGATTAATCTATCAGAGATACATGTAGAATTGGAAAAATTAGTAGAATAAGAACTAACTGTATCTTAATCTAAACAATTTATGATTGAAGATCCTCCAGGTACCATAAAAGAAAACAGTCTGTTCTTAAAAATGAAGTAAAGCTCTACAAGAGGAAGCAGAAAAGGAACTTAGAATGCAGAAAATGGAAAGTGAAGATTGGTGGAAGAAAATAGCTTTTAAGAAACAGCTTCTGCTGGATATTTATATTTACAGCTACCATTAGTGTAAATAACTTTATATATTAAAAGTTGTGGCATGCCACGTCAGGTTTCTGTGTCTTTAGAATCATAGAATGGTCTGGTCTGGAAGAGACCTCTAGAGGTCATCTAGTCTGGTATCTCAGTCATCTAGTCCAGTGTTCTTGGGTGTCTACAATAAGTATTTTCAAAACTTCACAGTCTAGACTCTAGCTTTGATTCTTTCCACTGATAGAGGAGAAAAGCAATGACTGTCATAAATGTTTTTAACCAGGGCAAATATAAATAAATTCTGAAGGCTGCTTAAACATCAAGCTCAAGTTTACAAGGGCACAGAATGTCTAATTCATTTCTCAGATTCATGCTCTGGGTACACAGTTTTCTATATGTTAAAAAAAAACACAAAACAAACAAGTATCTTCTGTGGGGGTCAGTTTTCTAAGTATTTGTATCCAGTGCTGTTTTTTTAAGTCCTAAGGTATTCTACCTGATTCCCAGATGTCTCTTCCAAAAGACATAACTTCTGCAGAAGTTGTGACAGTCCCACCAGGCCACATTGATATCTCAGTTAGCCTATGGTGTCTAAGGCAACCTTACAATCTGTTTAGACAACTTGAACCTACCCTTCATACCTGATAAGTTGCTTATACTAAACATCATAGACAGTTTTCATTTAACCTGTCAGGTTATTAAAGACCAGTTTAATTTTATGTGATCACTTCTTAATTGGCAGAGTTAGAACAGATACTACTACGGATGAAGAACAAAATTGTTGCAGCCACTGCAATATATTTTAAATGCCCTCCTTCTATTGTAGTAATCATACTAATTTCTGTCATTTAGAATAATTTAACCTTGAGGTCTGGAGCAGATCATAGATGAAATGTTTTCAGAGAATATGTCCTCGGTAGTGTACAGAACACTAGTTCTTGACAGAAGCACTGCTATTTTCCAGGGACAATAAAACTGATCATCTTTTGGTGGTTTCAGTTACAACAACTTTTGTAAATATATTATTTCATTTGTCCAAGAAAACATCTTGCCTTTTGTGATCCTAATTTTATTTATACCCTAAATGTGCATGACTCTTTTGGTACCATCACTTGATCATAAGCAGAACTTGGTCATAAACAAATACTTCTTGCAGAAGAGATTTTCAACACACACTTGAGTTTTATGTCCTGCTAGGCTTGCTTTAAAAATGGGCCAGCAATGACATTCACCAAATCCTACAAGAAAGAAGTACCCTTTGCTTTGTGCAGCGAACTCCATGGTTCACAAACAGGTGCTGACAGCAGCCAACAGTAGTTCAAAAGGCATTTTCAGGTTGAGAAAGTAAAAGGGATCACTATAATGTAATGTGGAAGAATTATTTTAGTAATAAAGTATTAGAATTCACGTTTTACCTTGAACAAGATTTTAAAGAAAAGGATAGGAATCATAACAGTTTTCCTATTAAAAAATCATATTCATTATGTATGTTAGGCTTCAGTTGTAGAAGGTCACATCAGAACAGTTGGAAATTACCAACAATGAAATCGATTACAATATCTAATTCACTGTTACATAAAATGTATTTACGGTATAATAGCTAAGGAATGCATGTAATTTAAAGAGGCCCCCTGTAGCAATCACTGAGACTGAACATATGCAATATACTAAGTCTCAAATCCATTGCATTTTCCGTAGAGTGCAAGAGCTTTTTAAGTCCACTGAGAGCCCCTGGCTTAGGAAGAAAATCAGACTCACATCAATATATTTAATTAAATTGTGAATACTGATCAGAAGAAATATTCCTTTTGATTTTCATTGGCTGTGTTTTGCATGCCGAGCTCACTTTTCAGTGCAGATTCACCACTGTCTTCATTTTCAGGTCCTTTTGACTCATTTTTTGAGTATATGCCTTTTTTTCTATAAATCCGTATGGCTACAGCAGTAATGCAAAGTATGATGAATATCACAACTGCTATAACACCTAGAATAAGAGAAGAAAAAAAATTAAGAGAAAGATGAGACAAATAAAAATTCATGGACCAGAGAGCAGGACAAAGAAGAAATGACTCCATCATGCAATGGGGGAGGTTGAAAAGAACACTAGGAAATAATTAATGGTAACTTCTTTCGAACCAGGAACAGAACTGTAGTATAAGCTTCATGGTAATTGTTTAGAAATTCTGCACACTACTACTACTAAAATTAAAAAAAACACAAAACCCCCAACAAACCCCAAAAACCAAAACAAAAACCCAAAACACCTCTATGGAATGTTGTAATTTTTAAAAAATGTGAATAGAAATCCAGTAGAGGTCTTACAATACTACAGATAAGAGAGTGGGTTTTTTCCTACTTCACCACTAGCACTTAGCTCTCTACCAGGCTGGGAACTGAAGCCATTGTAGATTTGTGGAGTTACTCTCTAGAGACTTCCAGTGACTTTTGTGTCATCCCAGATAATGGAATGACACAAAGAGCACCACTATGAGCTTTGCCTTTTCCTCAGCTCTCCTTATTTTCAGTCATTCTTGTCACACAGGACTCTTTCTCATGCCATATGTCATCAGGAAGAAAAAGAACACATTGCATTATCAACTTTCATCTGCCAATCAGTTCTATCATTGTTCCAGTTGTGGTTGAGGAATCCAGATAGCAGAACAAAGCAAAACAGGGTGAGAACAAATACACCAGTCTAGAATTCTGAACCAGGTTCTTCATTAGGCCTGCCTGTGTAAATGGCGAAGTTCAAGCTTCACTCTTAGCAGCTAAAATGGCTTCACACAATTAGTCACATTCATATTCAGTAATATACACAAATTAGTTCAGACAACAAATGTATGGTTCTCACAAAATAATGATGTTAATGAAGAGCATTTGTAAAAGAAATTGGCGAGTGTTTATAGTCACCTATCATCAAGTCAGATGGACAGAAAATCCCAACTCCATTTGACTGATAACAAGATAAAGAGGTTTTCATGATATGCATTAGCTAGGGCTCACATTTCTGTAATTGCACCACTAGTTAAAATAGTGAAATACTAAAAATCAGTGTTCCCTCTGTTCCACGTGAAATAATATGGGCTTGACTTCTTCCTTCCATGTTTATGACACTTGTTTTAAGATTCTGGGCTAACATTTTTGCTTTGCATAGCTACATGACCTTGGCTTCATAAGTAAATGATGTCCCTAATTATAGAGATTGCAGTGAGCACAATTTCTTTCTCAAAATCTTCCTACATAAATAATTATGACCTTTACAGCTTTTGAGCCCATCTCCTCTCTTTCTCATTCATCCTCTCATGACAATCTCAGGCCCTCAAGTTCATGAAACAGAGGTTGGACAGGAGACAAATGGAGAAGAAATTAAATCAAAGAGAAGCAGAAAGTGCTTGTCAAATGAGCAGATCACATGACTAGGCTGCACGAAGAAGAAAAATACTACGGACAGTTCGGGAAATACCTGTAATGCAGTCCCAGCTACACTACAGAAAGGGGCAATCTGATGCATGATTTGGCCACAATAGCAAGAAAAATAAAAATACATACTCCTTTAAATCTGTAAGTAACACCAGGCCATCCATAATTCAGCACTTGCCATTTTTGCCTCCATGCAAAAGCATATAGCTTGGGCAATAAACAAGATGAATTAAGGAACACTGTGCTGCTGGGATGCCATGACATAGTGGCTACTAGTGTGTCCTGGTAGGGCATAAATCCTGCCCAAACTGGTTTGGACCCCTGCTCTCCTACTCCTGTAGCAAGGTCCGGGAGTTACAGGATGTGAGCAGACAATGAGGGTTTGGTCCGAGAAAGCCCTGTGGCACATGACCAAGTCAGGTGTTTTGTGCTGTCCCTCAAGTGTTAGGGTGGACACCTAGGCACAGGACTTTGAATTCATTGGCCAAAACAATGGATGCTAATGCCTATTGGCCAGTTTCACCCTTCAAAATAGTGTACTTAAGGAGGGTGATTTAGAACCATTGCTTCTTTTCCTGCTTTTCTGATGTCTATTCGCACCTCTTTCACAGTGGCCATGTGTTTGTAGCATGCATTTGCAGATTAGCACCAGCAGCAGCAAGGCAAACCTTTTCTCCCCTCCCTCGGGACACTCTGTACGTATAGTGTCTGTGAGTATAGGTGGGATTAGGATTTTCTCTGTTATCAGGTTCTCTATTACCAAGTTCTGATTATTCAAACTGTTTAAGCTCTTTCATTCTGTGTCTATTAATAACCTTTGTGTAATTGCCTCATATTGACCAAACACCCAAAGAACCTCAGGGAATTTTCCTGAAATTTTATTATTATTAATAAATAATTAATTATAATAAAATATTATTAATAATTCATAGCCTGTTATTAATAATAGAAAGAACCTGAAACTTGGTGAAATGACTCCCTTGACTGGAATGTAGGGATTAATGGATACAGGCTCTTTAGGAAGGACAGGCAGGAAGGAGAGAAGGAGGTGTCGCCAATTATATCTGTGACCAGCTGGAATCAGTGGAGCTCCACCTTGGGAAGGATGATGAGCTGGTTTAGAGAGTATGGGTTAAAATTAAAGGGAAGAGAAGGGAGGGTGATGTTACTGTAGGGGTCTGCTACAGGGCACCTGAAAAGCAGTACAAAGCAGATGAGGCCCTTCACAAGGAAACAGAAGCAGCTTTGCAGTCACAAGCCCTGGTCCTCATGGAGGATTTAAACCAGCCTGACATCTGCTGGAAGGAAAATACAGCAGGGCACCAGCAACCCAGGGTGTTCCTGGATGTTCATGGATTGCATAGATGACAGTCTCCTCCTCCAAATGGTAGAGGAACCAACAAGAAAAGGTGCTATGCTGGAGCTTGTTCTCAATAACAAGGAATGGCTGGTGACCAATGTGAGGCTCAGGGACAGCCTTGTCTGCAGTAACTATGAAACAGTTGAATTTAAGATCCTCAGGGCAACCAGGAGGATGTAGTCTAAGCTGACAACCCTGGACTTTAGGCATGCAGACTTTGACCATTATGGGGATCTGCTGGCCAAAGTATCATGGAATGAAATCCTAGAGGCAAGACAAGCCCAGGACAACTGATCACTGTTCATGGATCACCTCCTCTGTTTCCAACAGAAACATATACCAACAAAGAGAAAAGCAAGAAAGAATGCCAGGAGGCCTGCCTGGATGAGCAAGGAGCCCCTGGACTTGCTATCATATAAGAGGAAACTCTACAAGGAGTGGAAGAAAGGACAGCTAGAATGGGGGGAACACAAGGAAGCTGCCTGAGCAGCAAGCTATCTGGTTAGGAATGCCAAGACCCAGTTTGAATTGAATCTAGCCAGTGAGGTCAAAGGGAACACCAAGAATTTCTGCAGGTATATTAATGGTAAATGAAGACTAGGGAAGGTGTGGGCCCCCTCAGAAAGGAAACATTTGAAATGACCAAAAGTGATATAGAGAAGACTCAGGTTCTCAATAACTTCTTTAACTCAGTCTTCACTGCAAAGGCCTCCAGCTGCACTCCCGGAGTCATGGAAGATAATGGCAGGGACTGGAAGTAAGAACTGCCCATAAGTGAAGATCAGGTTTGTGATCACCTGAAGAACCTGAAAGTGTTCAAGTCCATGGGACCGGATGGGATACACCCACGGGTGCTGAGGGAACCGGCAGATGAGGTTGCTAAACCCCTCTCTATTATATTCCAAAAGTCCTGGCAGTCTGGTGAAGTCCCCACTGACTGGAAAAGGGGAAATGTAACTCCCATTTCAAAAAGGGTAAGAAGGATGAACCAGGGAACTATAGGCCAGTAAGTCCCACCACTGCATCTGGAGCAGATTCTGCTGGAGGCACTACTGAGACAGAAGAATAGTGAAGAGGTGATTGGGTCCAATCAACATGGCTTCACCAAGGGCAAATCATGCCTGACAAACTTGGTGTTCTTCTATGAAAGAGTCATAACATTAATTGATGAGGGACAAGCAACTGATGTAATTTACCTGGATCTAAGCAAAGCCTTTGACACTGTCCTTCATGACATCTTGATCTCCAAACTGGATGGGTTTGATGGGTGGACCAGTAGATGGATAAAGAACTGTCTTGATGGTCACACACAAACAGGGCCTGTCAATGGATCCATGTCCCAATGGAGGCCAAATGACAAGTGGAGTCCCTCAGGGATCAGTCCTGGGACTAGTCTTATTTAACATCTTTGCTGGTGACATGAACATTGGCACTGAGTGCACACTCAGTAAGTTTGCTGACAACATCAAGCTGTGTGGTGCAGCTGACATGCTGGAGGGGAGGGATCCATCCAGACCTGGACAGGTTGGAGAGGTGGGTGTGAGCTAATTCCATGGAGTTCAACAAGACCAAGTGCAAGCTGCAACTGGGTTGAGGCAATCCCAAGCACCAAGATAGGCTGGACAGTGACTGGCTCGACAGCAGCCCTGAGGAAAGGTACTTAGGGGTGCTGACGGACAAGAAGCTCAGTATGAGCCACCATTGTGCACTTGCAGCTCAGAAAGCCAACTAAATCTTGGGCTGCATCAGGAGAAGCGTGGCCAGCGGGTCAAGGGAAGTGATCCTCCCTCCCTGCTCCACACTAGTGAAACCTCACCTGTGTTCAGTTCTGGAGTCCCTATTACAAAAGGGATATGAATGTGCTGGAGTGTGTCCAGAGAAAGGCCACAAGGATGATCAGAGGGCTGGAGCACCTCTCCTGTGAGGATAGAATAAAAGAGTTGGGGATGTTCAGTCTGAAGAAGAGATGGCTCCCAGGTGACCTTATTGTGGCCTTCCAGTATCTGAACGGGGCCTACAAAAAAGCTGAGGAGGTACTTTTCAGGATGTCATGTAGTGATCAAACTAGGGTGAATGGAACAAAGCTGCATGTGGGTAAATTCAGACCAGATTTTAGGAATTTCTTCACTATGAGAGTGGTGAGATGCCTAAATGGGTTGCCCAGGGATGTGGTCAAAGCCCCATCCCTGGAGGTGTTTAAGGCTAGGCTCTGAACAGCCTGATCTTGTGTGAATTGTCCCTGAACATGGCAGGGGGGTTGGAACTAGATGATCCTTGTGGTCCCTTCCAATTCTGACTGGTTCTATGATTCTATGACTGTCTAATATGACCAGTCATGCATAATGGTAGAAATACAAGAGTTTTTTTCTGACCTATCTTCTTTTCCAGAATAGGCTCTATAATCCAAGCAAATGTTCTTCTTATTTATGCCTTGTTTCACAACCATAGTTCATGATCCTTTTAAGGGCTTGCCTACAAACCTGCTTTGTCCAAGGCACCTGAATTGGTGCAATTCTCAGTAATACCCTCTTAAGGGTACTTATATTAAATTCTTACTGAGTATTATACAATTTGTTCCCTTGGTTTTTAAACAGACATAGTTAAGAAACAGAAAAAAAGTGAGATTATCTTCTTAAAAACCTGAAAATACTCTACCTTGAACTTAAAAAAAAAAATTATTGAAAGTACACTTGAAAACCCATTAACACTAAATTACCTAGTACACAAAGTGAACTTTATATGCAGATGCTTACATAAAATAATACTTTTTTTCTGAAACAGTAATTTTTTACTAAGTTAGAAATGTAGAATTCAGAAAACATATGTTTAAATTCTCAGCTCACTGAATTCAGTGACAACTTTTTCAAAGTTTGTGTGTATAAAACTACACAGACAAAAGTAGACTTTTGCAAGAGAAGAAACTTCTATGCTTTATTACCTCTTACTACTGTGTGTCGTTTTAGTATGTAGTGTGCTGTTGAAAGGCATTGACCATAGCAGTAGCATTATTCAAATTGCAGACAAACAGGTGACTGTAGGTTCTTATCTTTACCTTCTATATACCTAATTGTTTGATACTCAGTGAGAAACCTTGGCAGCTTTATTCTGCCAAATCCCACTATGTAATCAGTCTGCTGAGCTTTTTAAAACCTTTATAAAGGTAAGTAACTTGTAATGTAAAAAATAGCCGGCATTACTTTTACCTCCCTCTGCCATCTTTCTTTTGAAGTATCTAATGGAAATTGAGACAGTGAACTATATTGCAAAAAATATAATCTTCATGAGTGAAAAGAAGTTTCTTTTCCTCACCTCATCACAAGAGTAAATACCGTCAGAAATTCTCACAGGGAAGATTGTCTTAAGACAATTTGTGTATTATAACTTGGGGAAAAAAATACCAAACCAAACCAAAACGCCAAACAACAAAACCAAAACAAAACAAAACAAACACCAGCTGTGGTGGTTCAGCAGTTATCCTCTTCCCCTCAGCCCCGTCCACTTTGAAATAACCCAGGCTAGGACTCAGTCAGCTGGAAGTTAATAAATGAAGCTTTATATTTACAGCTTTGCTCAACATACAGGCAGATATTTACAAATATATACAGTAAAAAGGTAATACAGAAACACCACACCCCTCCCAGACATCAGGTTCTCTAAGGGGGTGTTCTAACCACCCTACCACCTTTCCCCCTTCCCAATCTTATCTCACTCTCAGTTTTATGCACTAGAGAAGCAAAGGTAGATCAACCAGGGGGATTAGCAGCAGGAAAGTAGTTAGTGAAATTATTTAGCTAAAAAAGCAGGGAGAGAGAGAAATGCAGCAGCAGCCACTGCTCAAAGTGATCTGTCTTATCTATGTTTGGGTTACAACTCTTAATCTTTTTTTTTTTCTTTCTCAGTAAACCTATGAGTGAGGTAGCACCATCTGTGTTTTCCTTTCTCAGACTAATTTCTCATTCAAATCCCCCAATTAGTTCAAACCAGTACATCAGCCCAGCCAGCCAAACGAACAAAAAAATCCCAACCCTCCCAAAAAAAAAACCCAAAACCCCACAACCAAAAAACATCCCAAACCATCCACTTCCTCGAATATTGGTAACAGTAACTGAAATTCTCCTGAGGTTCCCCCAGTCCTAAACTCTCCCTGTTAAGTGTGTGTTAGTGGCTCCCCTACAACAACAGAGACTGTTCTTGGCTTAAGGAGTCAGTCAGAAAGACAAGAATGAAATCTTCATATCCTGATTATTAGCCCTATACTTTAAGCAGAATACACCCATCCTTAGCTTTATACCACTTTTGTTCTGATAAGCCTTTATAGGCTCCAATGAGGCCATATGTGGCCAAAAGAAATAGCACGGAAATGGAGGTGAAGTGGTATTTCAAATCAAAACTAATTATTTTTAAATTATTTTAATTTCAACATGCATTTTTATTTTTAAGCTGTTATTCAATTCAATGATGATGTCTATATTATTCATTGGTTTCCTGAGTGGGATAAAAAGTCAAAACATAAACAATATGGGCACTTCTCCTGGGACATTGTCCCATTCACTTCTCTCTGTCTGGATTCTGGGTCACTTGATCTAATCACCTTTTCTTATAACCCTCACCTGCTCTGACACCTTACTTCTAATTTCAGCAACTAATCACATAAGCTATGGGTTTCTGCTTTGTTTATGTGTGAGTTTCTGAGATAGAAGGAGTTAGAAACAGAGAAGGGGAGGCAGTCAGCTTTCAGCCCTTCTGGACAGATTGCTTTTGTCTGGGAGTAAATCGTCAGGAATTCAACATTATTTTTAACTTGAATATAATTGTAAATACTTGTATATATTCTCTGTATATATATATATATGCTTGTACATTTTGCAGTGCTGTAAATATAACTTCATCTTACTTCCAAGACTGTCTGAGTTAGTTTGGGTAATTTCAAGTAGTGAAGGGGAAGGTTCCTAACCTGTTACATTTTGGCATAGTTGAGAAGCAAAGATTATTCTTTCCTAAACATATAGTATTTATCACAACATATTCAAGTAATTTTAAAAATCATAGACAAGAGCACTAGGCAGGTTTGGAAAACTAGCTTTAGTATCTTGTGTTTCAGCATAATATTAGAATGCATAAAATCACTGATGGCATAAATTTCTGCAATAAGAAAATATGAGAGCTATTGATTGCACTTTAAAACAGTGCTCAATTTTTGGCTATAATTTGTAATAAAAATAATTTTTTAACTAGTTTCCTTACACAGGCAAAACTAAACTGACTTGACTTCACATTGAAAGATTCAGTTACTAGAAAAGATTCCTGTGGAGTTGCTATATTGCCTATTACCTCCAATAATTGCAGAGTCACTTTTGATCGCATCAGCTAAGGGTTCTCCTTCATCTATTGGTCCAGAATGATCTGCAGCAGAAAGAAAAAGGAAAATGACAGAAACATAGAAGGATTTTCAAAGTTACAGGTCATGTACAGTCTGGTACAGTGGCAGTAGTGTGGGTCCACAAGCATGTCAAGAAGAAGACTGATGCAGAAAAAAAATTCAAACATTCAGAAAATAAAGAGAGACTATACAAAAGAATGTAAGTGCATATGAAAGAGAATTATATTTCAAACTACTCCTGAGATGTTAACCTACATGGAAAAAAAAAAAAAAGAGAGCGAGAGTTCAGATCAAGTACTCTATTTAGATTTTGCATCAGAGATCAAAAGAAGTGATAACTGTATGTTACCTGCAAATAAGTGAGTTGTTTCACTTGATGTTGAGTCAGCTCCAGTTAAAGTACCACAGTTGGATTCAGTGAAGCGTCCCATTACAGTGACAGGGGATGAGCTTCTGTGATGCAGTGCTGCCTTCAAAGGAGCAATGTGGTTGAACTGCACTGAGGAGAGGCATCCAATAAACCCCTGAGTATTTGCCTTCACAGTCTCCTCATCTACATCACTGTTTTCTGCTAATCAAAAGGAACAGGGAACAATTAATCATAGTGCAAATGTACAAAACAAAGTGAGACAGGAATAAATGAATAATTAACCTGTCCTCCTCTATGAATATTTGAGTTACAGCAACATATGTAGATTTGTTCAATCTCTTTCTTTTCTGTCTTTAACAAAAAGACAGCCAGATATATGCAATTTCTTTTTTTAAATAACAGATGACAGTTGCTAGCCTGCTGAAGCAAAAGCTTTTAACTTACAGCAAGTTCCAAAGGGAAAAAAAACAAAGCTAAACTACTTAAATTAATATGCAAAAAGTTTTCATCCTGCAAAAAGACATGGATGAAGCACACATGGCCACAAAAACTCATAGGGCTGAAGCACCTCCCTTACAGGCTGAGAGAGTTGAGGTTGTTCAACCTAAGAAGAGAAGTCTCCTGGGAGATCTTTCAGTGGCCTTCCAGTACATGAAGGGTGCCTAAAAGAAATCTAGGGAGGGATTGTTTACTAGGACAGTGGCCTTAAACTAGAGAAGGGTAGACTTTGACTGAACTTTAGTGAGTTATTCTGAGTGTGGTGGAACACCGCAACAAGTCAGGATTGATGTGGCTCTGAGCATCTTAATCAAGCTGGGGATATCCCTGCTTACTGTAGGGCATTTAGACAAGATGACCTCTAAAGGTCCTTTCCAATCCATTGCATTCTATGATTCATGAAAAATGCATATTTTGTTAGCTTTCTTCTTGTAAATATGTACATCATTGGATCAAATTCTTGCTACAGATACATATGTCTGCTCCATCCTGTCACTATCATGCTTGTCAGTACAAAACTTCTCTGAATATCTCAGATACTGGCCCTCCAATGAGATATTTTATGTGTTCCACTGAGTGGAACAAAATCCCAACCAAACCAATCAAAAAACAAAGCAAAGTAAAACCCCACAATTCCCAAAACAAAACAAACAAAACTCAAATAAACAAAAAACCCCAAACAACTGAAAACCAACCAAACAACAAAAACACCACCTGCCACCCTGGCACCTACAGGATGGCCAGGGGATGAGATCCATCCAGCTTGGATTTACGAGGGGCAGGTCCTGCTTGACCAACTTGATCTCTTTTTATGACCAGGTGACCTGGCTAGTGGACATGGGGAAGGCTGTCAGAAAGGCCTTTGACATGGTCTACCACAGCAAACTCCTGGCCAAGCTGGCAGCCCATGGCACTCAGTACTGTGTTAAGAATTGGCTCGATGACCAGGTCCAGAGACTGGTGGTGAATGGTGCCACATCCAGTTGGCAGCCACTCACTTGTGTTGTGCCCCAAGAATCAGTGCTGGGCCCAGTCCTGCTTAATATCTTCATTGATGACCTAGATGAGGGGATTGAGTACACCATTACTAAGTTTGAAGATGACACCATGTTGGGAGCATGTGTCAATATGTTAGAGGGTAGGAAGGATACGCAGGGGGACCTGGACAGGCTGGACAGATGGGTGTAGTCCAGTGCCATGAGTTTTAACAAGTCCAAGTGCCAGATTCTGCACTTTGGCCACAACAATGCCATGCAGCACTACAGGCTGGGGACAGAGTGGCTGGAGAACAGCCAGGCTGGAGAGAAACCTGGGGGTACTGGTCAAGAGCTGACTGAACATGAGCCAGCAGTGTGCCCAGGTGGCCAAGAAGGCCAATGGCATCCTGGCCTGTGTCAGGAAGTGTGACCATCAGGACCAAGGAGGTCATTCTTCCTCTGTAATCATCACTGGTTAGGCCACACTTAGTGTACTGTGTCCAGTTCTGGACCTCTCAATTTAAGAATGATGTTGAGATGCTTGAACGTGTCCAGAGAAGGGCAACAAGGCAGGCGAGGGGGCTGGCCCTATGAAGACCAGCTTGAGGAAGCTGGGGTTATTCAGCCTGGAGAAGAGGAGACTCATGGGAGACCTTATTGCTCTCTACCTGAAAGGAGGTTGTAGCCAAGTGGAGGTTGGTCTCTTCTTCCAGGCAACCAGTGACAGAACAAGAGGACACAGTCTCAAACTGTGCCAGGGCAGGTTTAGGCTGGACGTTAGGAAGTTCTACATGGAAAGAGCAATTGCCCATTGAAACAAGCTGCTCAGGGAGGTGTTTAAGAGGAGGCTGGATGGGGCAATAAGTGCCATGACTTAGTTAATTAGATGGGTTAGGTGATAGGTTGGACTTGATGACCCTAGAGGTCTATTCCAACCTGGTTAAAAACAAACCAAAAATACACACACAAAAAACCCAACCAACCAAATAAACAAAGGAAAAAAACCCAAATCAGTAAAAACTCAATCCCACAACTTATTTTCTTGAGCTGCCTTTCTGAATATATGCACCCCATCAGAGCTCTCTATTCCCTACCTAATGCTTACTAATACAATACTTTGGAAATGGAAAACAGTTTGCTTATTATGACAGTTCCAATTTAAGCAAAATGTCTGAAAGTACTAATTATTCAAAGAGGACTCTTAAGGTAAATAATTTCTCAAGTTTTGTTCAGACAAAATGGAATTTTCTTCTTGTTCATTTTCACCTTCAACTTATCCAAGAACACAGGAGTGAACCTGTGATCCTTTCATTGTCTACCATAACAATTTTAAATACCAATGTGCAATGTGTTCTTCAGAACAATTAGATGAAAATTAGCAAAAATTAGGTTAACAGTGAAAAAACAGTGTTTTGGCAGAATGTCGCAAAACAGTAGATCATTATTTTCCTTAACTACTATCCACTTACTGCAATAATGATGGATATCAGCCAAGACTCTGTTCACTTACACTAATGGATTATATAAAATGCTGACTTTTTAACTGCCTCTGTTATTTCTGTTACAAACATTGCTTCTGATGACACAAAGTAATTCTTTGCCATGAGTGTGGTGGAACACTGGAACAAGTTGCTCAGCCGCCACATCCCTGAAGATATGGTGTCCCAGGTTGGGAACTACAGGGTTAAAAAAAATTCTAGGGACTAGAGGATAAAAAAAAAAAATTCAATCCCATAATTCAGCTATCTTGCTGGAACAAGTGATAAGGTTTAGGGAAGACAAACTTTCCTCCACTTCAGCACTTAATTTAAATTTAACTGTCTGAAAAGGACACATACACAAGCTGTCTATCAGACATTGTATTTTATAGTAAATGATGGGTCAGTCTCAAGGAATTATAGGAAACGAGGTTGCATATGACTGGTGACTTCTCTCCAGAGGGGTTTTCCAGGACTTAATTTTAAGGCCAGTGCTCTTTAATGTTTTTATAAATTATGTCAATAAGAAAGTAAAAAAATACATGATGTACATTTGCTGATGAAACTAAATTAGAAGAATCTGTGGACTACCTCATGGATAGTGAGACAATAAATGGAGATCTGGGTATAACACAGAGCCGTGTAATCAGCAACAGTAATTACATCAGCACATCATCAAGGACAGTATATGTTGGCAGTTGAGAAAAGTCACTGTCCCACCCTACATCACATCGGGGCATCTTCACTTTAAGTACTGTGTGTAGTTTTGGACAGCTCAATATAAGAAGGACATCATAATATTAGACTGTGTCCAGAGGAGAGTAACCAAGATGGTGAAAGGTCTTGAGTGTATGACTTATGATGAGTGGCTGAAGTAATTGTTTTGTAATTGATTTGTTCAGCTTGGAGAAGAAAAGAGTATGAGTTGACCTCATTGCAATCTACCTCTGATGATCATCAAAAGGGCTTAAGAAAATGGAATAATTGAATCAGGGGAAGTTCCTTCACCTTAGGAAAAGTTTATACACTAAGAGAGTGGTTGATCACCGGAACGGCCTCCCCAGTAAAGTAGTCACAGCACCGTGTCTGTGAGAGCCAGGACTGTCTAGAAAATGTTTAGTTATACAGTTTACTGTTGGATAGTCCTGTGAAGAGCAGAGAGTTGAGCTTCATGATCCCCATTCATTCCTTCCAACTCAAGATATTACATGATTCTATGATTCTATAAATCTATGAATCTATGAATCTGCTTAGAGAAAAATAAGATACATTCATCTTCAACAGGTAAAGTACCATCTGGAGGTACTAATAAGGCACTGGAAATGGATGACTACAATTGCCTTGATTGTAAAAAGACCTTTAAAATTACCAATCATTAGATAACTCTACCAGGTCTACCGCTCAACTATGTCCCTTAGCAACATATCTATGTCAACCACTTTCCTGGAGAGCTTATTCCAGTGTTTAATACCATTTCAGTATAGAAGTGTCTTCCAATATCTAATCTAAACTTCCCTTGCTACAATTTGAGGTCATTTCCTCTCATTCTCTCACTTGCTACTAGAGAGAAGAGAATGATCCCCACCTCACTACAGCCTTCTTTCAGGTAGACAGTGATAAGGTCTCCCCTCAGCCTCATCTTCTCCAGACTAAACAACCCTCTTTTCCTCAGCTGTTTCTCATAAGACCTGCTTTCCAGACCCTACATCAGCTTCGTAGTCCTTCTCTAGACATGATACATCATCTCAAAGTCTTTGTTCTAATTAAAGCCCTAAAACTGAACACAGTACACAAGCTGTGGCCTCAACAGTGCTCCGTACAAGGGAGCAATCAATCCCCTAGCCTGTTTGTCACATTATTCCTGATAAAGGTCAGGAAGCTGTTGGCCTTCTTGGCCACCTGAGATCACCACTGGTGCACATTCAGTCAGTTGTCAATCAACACCCCCATGCCTTTCTCCACTGGGCAGCTTTCCAGCCACTCTCATCCAACCCTGTAATGATGTGTGGAGATCTTGTGACTCATGTGCAGAACCTGGCACCTGGCTTTGTTGAACCTCACACAATTGCCCTCAGCTCATCAATCCAACCCATGCAGGTGCCTATATAGACCTTCCCTGTGTTCAAGCAGATCAACACTGCTTTTCAACTTAGACTGTATTGATATGAAAACCAGATTACAATCAGGCTTTTTACATTAAAAGTGCTTATTAAATTTTTAACTACTTACATGTGTACACTGACTGATTCCATTTGAATCACATGTGGCTGATTGTATTTTTTTTTTCCCTAGTGTTTAATATGGGAACATATAACTGCCACTATGAGGATACATTTTTAATAGCTTTAAACTAGATTTGAAGGTGGAAAGGCACAAAACTAGGCTCACTAGAAATAAGACCAAGGACAGCACAGACAGAGAACAGCCACAGAACTTGTAACTTCTCACTACAAAAAGGTGTCAAGACCTTTAGACCAACTGAAGTACATCTACACTAATGCATGCATCATGGAAAACAAACAGGAGGATCTGGAAGCCAGATATAATTATTATATATTAGCCATCTTGGTGGGAGTCTGTTATATATATCACTGGGTTATAAACTAGCTAGATTACTAGGAACAGAGCATGGTTGTGAATGGTGAAGCATCCAGTTGGGTGTCTGGTGACCAGTGGTCTTTTCCAGGGATCAGTACTGGGCCCAGTTATGTTTAACATCTTTATTGATGACTCAGATGAGGGGATTGAGTCTACTGTAGTAAATTCGTGGATGATACCAAGTTGGGAGAGAGTGTTGATCTGCTGGAAGGTAGGAAGACCCTTCAGAGAGACCTGCACAGGCAGAGTCAATGGACTAAGACTAAAGGTATGACATTTAACAAGGCGAAGTGCAGGGTCCTATACTTTGGCCACAATAATCTCATGCATCCCTACAGACTGATGGCTGAGTGGCTGGAGAGTAGCTTGGCAGACAGAGACCTGGGAGTGCTGGGTGACAGCTGAACATGAGCCAGCAGTGTGCCCAGGTGGCATGGAAGGCCAGTGGCATCTTGACTTACTTCACAAATAGTGTGGCCAGCAGGACTAAGGGATGTACTCAACACTCACCTTGAGTACTTGTGTGCAGTTCTGAGCCACTCACATCAAGAAAGATATTGAGGTGCTGGAGTGGATCCAGAGGAGACACTGCTGAGGGTGCTGGAGGGAAAGTCTTATGAGGAGAGGCTGAGGGAGCTGATGTTTTCTAGCCTGGAGAAGAGGAGACTCAGGTGGGACCTTATCATACTCTACAACTACCTGAAGGGAAGTTGTAGTAAGGTGTGGGTCAGGCTTTTCTCCTGGGCAACTTGTGATGAGAAGGCATGGCCTGAAGCTGCACCAGGGGAGATTTAGGTTGGATATTAGGAAGCACTTCCTCATGGAATGTGTAATTACACACTTGAATAGACTGTCCAGGGAGGTGGTGTAGTCACTATCCCTGGAAGGAAAAAATTGATGTGGCACTTACTGACATAGTCTAGTTGATGTGGTGTTGTTAGGTCATAGGATGGACTTGTTGATTTCAGAGTTCTATTTCAGCCTCAATAATTATGTGATTCTGTGATTCTGAGATAGACCTTTCCAATAGGGTGAAGTGACAAATAAAATATTATTTAGGCATCTGGCAGAATTTTCATTATCACTGCCACTTGTTCTTGTAGGAGGTTTTAACTTCCCTGATATCTCATGGAAATACAACACAGTAGAGACGCAAGAGTCCCAGAGGTTCCTAGAGTGTGTGGAGGATAACTTCCTGACACAGCTGTGAGAGTCAACTACAGAAGGTGCCTTGTTGGAGCTGATGCTTGCGAATAGAGAAGGGCTTGTTATGACATAACAGTTCAGTGTCATCTGGAACACACTGAAGATTAAACGATAGGGGTGTCTGTTGTTAGAGAATAAAGAGTGGCCTCAATGGAATTGCCACTTTAGATTTCCAGGAGGCAGACTTTCGCCTGTTTCAGAGACTGGTGCACAGAATTCCTTGGGAAGGAATCATTAGGGGTGTCACGGGAATGAGTTAACGAAACACAGTATCCCGTGGAAGGAGGAGGTCTTGGCACCCCCCTCACCGGTTCTTTGGGTTTCGATCGGCAGAAAAAGACACGGATATTGCTTAAACGTCAGGTATAAACGTTTAACAACCAGGACAGGGGAAAACAGAGAGCTTACACGCGAGACAAATCCCGATCGCGCCTATGAGCATCCGCGGAAGCGCGAGGCAAAGGGGGGAAACACGCCCCTTCCCGAACCGAGGGGGGGAAAACCGCGGAAGGAGGGAGACCGATTTAAGGAAAACAGAAGGAGGGATTAGAAATAGGGAGAAAGGGTCAGCCTTGCCGCCTAGGAGAGCTGCGAGTTGCCTGCTGCCTGCTGCCGTGCACGTGGCTGGGGCTTCTCCCAGTTGCTGCGTGGGTGGCGGTGAACGAACGAGAGCGGGGAGAAGAGCAAGAAAAATGGCTGCTGACCCGTTTAAGTACCCTGCAGGGCGAACGAAGCTGTCCATCAGGCGTCCAACATTTCCCGGCCGGCCAATTGATTCGAGGTTCGACGTATATGGGCATCTCGAGGTTCCCACCCTGAGTCCCAAGGCCACCTGGGATGCCCCACCTTTCACCCCCTACCAAACCTTTTAACAGTAGAGGGAGGAGAGAGCCCAGGAATTGGATTAATTTCTGGGGTGCTCCGTCATTCTATGCCGGGACAAGGGGCCAAGAAGTCCAGAAAGGTTGGATATTGTTCAATAAGAAATTCCTAAAGGCACAAAAAAAAAAGCCATTCCTATGTGCTGAAGATGAATAGGCAGGAAGAAGGCTGACCTGGCTAGAGAGGTTTGCTTTCTCATTAGGGAGGAGACTTTATGGACTTTGGAAGAAGGGACAAGAAACTTGGGAGGACTGCAAATGTGTTGTGAAGCTGCGCAGGAAGAAAATTAGAAGAGCCAAACTCCAAATGGAAATTAATAGCTTCAGCCCTTAAAGAGAAGAGAGGAGGCTTCTAGGAATATATTAGCAAGAAAAGGAGGACTATGGGAAATCTTTGTTGGATTCAAAAGGGAGCACAAAAGCCAAGAAAGTGGAAAAGGCTGAGGTACTTAATACCTTCTTTGCTTCAGTCTTTAATAGTAAAGCCAGCAGTTCACCAGATACTCAGCCCCCTGATCTGGAAGATGGGGATGTGGAGCAGAATGAAAGACTGACAGTCCAAGAGGAGGTGACTAGTGACCTGCTGCACCACCTACAAATATGCAAGTTCTTGGGTCCGGATGACAGACACTCGAGGGTTACAGAGATAGCAGTGGAAGTGCTCACCAAGCCTCTTTTAATCACTTACCAGCAGTCCTGGGTAAACAGGGTGGTCACAACTGCCTGGAGATTGGCAAAAATGACCCTAGTCTAGAGAAAGGGCCAGAGGAGTTGAGCACACCCTCATTAAGTTTGTGATGACACTAAATTAGGTAGGCGTGTAGATCTACTTGAGGGTAGGAAGGCTCAGCAGACAGATTTGGAGAGTCTAGATGGATGGTCTGAGGTTATATGAGGTTTCATAAAGCCAAGTGCTGAGTACTGCACTTCACTCACATGAACCCCTGCAACACTGAAGGCTTGGGGAAGAATGACTGGAAAGTTGCCTGTTAGAAAAGGACCTGGGGGGTGTAGGTTGGCAGCTGGCTGAACACAAGCCAGTAATGGGCCTAGGTGGCCAAGAAAGAAAATAGCATCCTGTCTTGTATCAGGAACATCTTGACCAGCAGGAGGAGGGAAATAGTCGTGTTCCTGTATTCATCACTGATGAGGCCCCACTGCATATACTGTATTCAGTTTTCTGTCTCTCACTACAAGGAAGATTTGAGTTGCTGTAGTGTGTCCAGAGAAGAGCAACAAAGCTGGTAATAGGGCTGGAGAACAGGTTTTGTGAGGAACAGATGAGGCAACTGAAATTGTTTAGTCTGGAACAAAGGAGACTGAGGGGACACCATTAATGCTCTCTTTTATGACCCTGTAGGAGGTTGTAGTGGGGTGGAGGTCAATCTCTTCTCTCTATTACCAGGTCACAGAATGAGAGGAAATGGCCTCAAATTGTACCAATGGAGGTTTAGATTACATATTAGGAAAAAAAATTCTTTACAGAAGGCATTGGAATATACTGATCAAAAAGGTAGTAGAATCACTGTCCCTTGAGGTGTTGATGTGTGGACATGGCACATTGTTTAATGGCCATCCTGGTGTCACATCAGCAGTTGGACTTGATGAACTTAGAGGTCTTTTTCAAACAATATACTTCAATGATGTTATGCTTCTTAATATAATATTATTTTACTGATATTTACTTGTGATTCAAATTGAAATATCCGGGAAGACATAACTCATTAAATGATTATTTTTCTCATTTTTGTGCAGAACAGAATACACTTTAAAAATAATCCACTGATGTAGGCTTCTTTTCCCTAGTATTTTTATTTGTTTAATCAATTTACTGTTGAGAAAAATGTCAATAAAGTAAATTTGTTAGAAGAAAATAATACATACTACATCACTGAGATTTTTTGCTGCTTTTTAGCAATACAAGTACAGAAATAAAGAGTTACAAGTGGGTGTTACTTGTGCAACGGTCATTTGTCACACTGCTGAGACTGAATTGACATTAAACAACCCACTTAATAATGGAGACATATATTTTGCCAAGAAAATTATTTGATCAAACTGAAGAAGCTTCATTAAATCCCTGAATACTGATTTCCTTTAATACTAATATTTTGTCCAAGATTTTAAGACTGTAGAAACTTCTCTTTCTGCAAATATT
>VWZI01017078.1:0-10501 GCA_013396835.1 Psilopogon haemacephalus | reverse complement strand
ATGCTCCTTGCGTTAGTGTAGAGGCATTTCAGTTGTGCCTCTACCATGTGCTAGAAGGTGTCTGCCATGACATTCTGTTTTTGAAAATTGTTTCAACTTTTGAATAAATATGACTTCTTGCACAAGTTTGTCAATGTCTGCAATTTTGGTGAGATACTGCTGTTGTGAACTACAATATTGGCCAGTGAAAACTGGAACTGTTCAGTATTGTCACTAATGGAACTGTGCTTCAGAGCTTCCACAGTAACGTTTCTTCCCCCTTGAACACCCATAAAGCACTTGTAAAAGAGCCAAGATTTTACTGTTTGACCTGAATATATCAAGAAATGGAAAGCATGGTGTGCTGGTTTGAACTAATTGGAGGATTTGAATGAGAAATTAGACTATAGGCTGAGAGAGGAAAGTACTGATGGTGCTACTTCCCTCACAGCTTTACTGAGAAAGAAAAAAAAAAAAAAGTTTTAAGAGTAGTAACCCAAATATAGATGTCAGACGGTTTCAGACCACTCTGGGCTGTGGCTGCTCCTGCCTGGCTTTTCTCCTTTTGTAGCTGAATCTGAATAATTCCACTAACTTCTTTTCCTGCTGTTAATTCCCCTGGCTGATCTACCTTCACCTATCTGCTGCATAGAACATATGGTGAGATAAGACTGGGGAGAGGGCAAAGGCAGTAGGGGTGGTTAGAGATCTCTCTTAGGGATTTTGATCTCTGGGAGGGGTGTGGTGTTTCTGTATTACCTTTTAACTGTATACATCTGTAAATATATGTTATACATTGTAAATATCTGCTTGTATAGTTTACAAAGCTGTAAATATAAAGCTTAATTTATTAATTTCCAGCCAACTGAGTTCTAGCCTGGGTTATTTCAAAAAGTGTGGGGAGGCAGATAACTGCTAAGCCACCATGCATGGTCAAAGAAGTGAAGTAATGACAGCCTAGAAACAAGTGGGTGAAAGATTTGTGCTTCCTTACCTCTGTTATACATCACATATTTATCTTCGACACAAGTGCACTTGCTATTTACTCATACTATACCAGATGACTCCACCAATTGTTTTCAGGAAAGTAATTTGTTCATCTCATTTGCCACAGTAGCCAGTAGATAGTTTAAATTACATATCATCTGTGTCTTATACAAAGTTCTCGTTTTGTCTGTTTTGATTATTTGTCTTACAGAAGATAACATAAAAGTAATCAGAAATAATTTTTCAAAAGTCATGTCTTCAGGGCCAGATGATGTGCAAACTAAACTCTCATTCTGAGAAAGAAAAGGTAATCTTGGGGATAAGACTCTGTCTTGCAACTTGGAGCTCTGTATTCATTTCTTGAACCTAATAATGATTGATTACATAGTTTTCGTTTCAGATTCTCCAAAGAATGTGCATTCATAACAGTACTCCACCTCTTTTTAGTTGAAAATTGTGATGAAAAAAAATAAATTCAACTGCAGGTTTAGAGTAGACATTAAGCAGTCATTCTTGATTGTAGGCGACCAAATTTTAATACAGATGTGTAGGTATCATAATAAATATATACACAATCACAGCAAGATAGGCTGGAATTTATTTATCTAAGTAAGATTAGCTCAAAATAGGAATCTTCCTTAAAAAGAAAACAGTTGTTGATATAGGTCTCTACATCTTTCAGAAAATTTAGTACTTAGTACAAAATGGTATTTATCATCAGGGCAAAAATAAACTTCACAGCACAACCCACTATCTCAGCCTTTTTTTTTCTTTCTTTTTTTTAAATAATTCCGTTTTGTAACACAGTATCTTTACACTTGCATGACAGAATGGAGACACCTAATTGTTCTTGCTTTCTCTTCAGAAATACCAGAACTGCTATACTCCATAACTTTCCTGCTCTCTAGAGGAATTATCTGGCTTGCATCCTAAAGGGAAAGAAATGCCATAAACTTCACAGCATTTGTTGTCCTGGGATGAATTTTTCATGTCCTTGGATCACTGACCATGATGAATCAAGTGGCACAGAACAAGAGATCATTCAAGAACAAGTGCCAATTAAACTGAGAAGCACAGCAGACAAAGTGATATCGATGTCAGAAAATACATTTGTTCCATGAAGCACTGACTCATCTTTCATCAAACTTTCTAAATATGGTGATACCATTTTGAATCTATTGCCTCTACTTGCTTCGGTGAAACTATGAGTATTTTGTACCTGTCTACCAGGAATTTTCTGCCTGAATGCAAGAAAAGAAAAGCCTTGCATCCTATCAACTGCCCTCAATCATACATTTCTAGGAAACTTATCTACTCTGTTGTTAAAAAACATTTCTTAGGGACTTGTAGTCTGTATAGCTCTGTTAGATATGGGAAGAAAACCTGATCTTACCTACCTGGGCTTGTGCAAGATATTTGGCACTGTACTTCATAACATCCTTATCTCTAAGATGGAAATGGCTAGATGGAAGGATTCAGAGGGTGGTGAACGGCTCAGTCTGGTGCAGACCAGTTGCAAATGGAGTTCCTCAGGGATCTGCACTGGGTCCAGTGATGTTTAATGTCTTTATCAGCAATATGGACAGTGTCATCAGGTTCACTCTCAATAAGTTTGCTGACAACACCAAGTTGTGGGGTGCAGTGGACTTACTTCAGAGAAGGGATGCCATCCAGCAGGATTTTGATGATCTTGAGAAGTGGGCCAGTGTCTACTGCATAAGGTTAAACAAGTCAAAGTGCAAGGTCCTGCATCTGGGTCAGGCCAATTCCAGGCACAAACACAGGCTGGGTGCAGAGTGGATTTCTTTTTGAAGAAAGAGACTTGGGTGTATTGATTGTTAAGAAAGTCAACACGAGCCAGCTGTGCACTCCTGCAGCCCAGAAGGCAAATTGTATCCTGGGCTGTGTCAAGAGGAATGTGGCCATCAGGTCAGCAGAGGTAGTTCTTTGGCTTTACTATGCTCTTGTGAGACACTATCTCAAATAATGCATCCAGTTCTGGTGTCTCCATCAAAAGGACACAGAGCTGTTGCAATGAGTCCAAAGAAGGGCCAATACAAAGATGATCCAAGGGCTGGAACACATCTGCTATGAGGATAGGCTGAGAGAGCTAAAGTTGTTCATCGTAGAGAAGACTCTGGGAGGACCTTATAGGTGCCTTCCAATACCTGAAAAGATCCAATAGGAAGGATAAAGAGGGACTTTTCATAAGAGTGTTTAGTGACACGACAAGGGGGAATGGTTTTAAGCTGAGGGAGTATAGGTTTAGACTGGATCTTTGTTGTGGTAGACCTGAAGGTTCAAAATAGGCCTATACATGTGCTGGCTTGTCCAGATGTGTTTTTCTGCTCTCCTTCCTTCTGTTTTGGGGAAGAGGCAACTGCAGGAAAAAGGACAAAAGATGTGGAGACATGGAGTCTGAGCTCTGGCTTACTCAACATGTTTTTTTCCTGCTTGTATCAGTGGTAAACAACATGCACACACTTGCCTTGTGCTAAGCTTTTGCTAGGCCTATGCTCTCTCCTTATGTGATTATAGCAAGTCTGAGGCTTCACCAAAATGTGGTCATAACTTGGCTTACTGCCACTCTGATTGGATAAGCTAATTATGTTCAAAGGTCCAGACAACCTCAGGCATTGATATATAAACAGATAAGCAGGTAATACAATGTGCTTCTGCCATGCTTTCACCATTATTCTGTGCTGTGCTGTATCCATGCCTGTGATGCCTACTAGCAATGCTAACGCCTAATTGCTTTATAGCAATAAGCTATATTCCAGCTTCATGTATACCAGAAGCAACTTGAATAGCTTCCATGCAATAGCTACATACAACAGCCAGCATGAGATACACACCTGCTGAGACATATTGCAAGACATATGCCTGCACCTGCTGAAGCAGCCCTGCATCTCCAAAGACGAGTAAGCTCTGAAGGCACACAGACCATCAAAAGCTGGGAACAAGTCAGAAACCATCTGGCCCCCACTCCTTCCTCCAAGCAGCCCATGAAGCCTGGGGTGAACCAGAAGTCACAGTAGTAGCAACAGCCAGTGGCCAGACCAGACAGAAAGGCAACAGACAAAACCCCCCTGCAAGTATTCTGAGTGCTGTCTCAATTTCTTACTAGCCTCGCAAGTTGAGAAAATAACATTTGTGAATAAATACCTTAAGCTTTGCATTTACCTAACTTCTGCCCTATGCAGAGGGGCCCTGAATCCATCTAGTGGCCAAGTGGCAGTATTGGCTGCAAGAAATCTCTTCCAGTCCAGTTAATTAGTTAATGAATAAGAGTTGAATCCAGTCATTTATGCATATTGATAGTTAATACTAGATCTAGATATTGTTTTTGTAATGCATTCCATTACTGTTACAAAAGAACCTGTTTAGTATTAAAATTAGTGGTTGGGGGTGGAAAAGTTTGGATATCAGAATTAACAATATTAATTTTGGAAAATAATCTCAAATTAATTACTCAAACTGCCATTTCATTGCAATCTTAAGAAGAAATTCTTCAGTATGAGTGTGGTGAGACTCTGGAATAGATTGCTCAGGGAAGTTGTGGATGCCTCCTCCTCAGGGGTTCTCAAAGCCAGGTTGGATGAGGCCTTGAGAAGACAAATCTAGTTGAAAGACATCCCTTCCCATGGTAGGGAGGTTGTAGTAGGTGATCTCTAAAGTCCCTTCCAACCTAAGCCATTCTACAATTCTAAGATTCTATGATGCTACTTTTTAATGACCTCCCTAAAGGAAATTGCAGTAACATGTATTTCATAAAGTACTCTACAAAAATCTGAGGTACCTGCTGCACACAAAATTAACTCTCTAAAGAGTCAACTCACAATTATGTCTTATGATAAGGATATAGCAAGACAACAGTGATTGCTTCACTGAAAATAAAAACTCACTTTAATAAAGATAAAACATCACCTCTGGTGATGCTGAAGGCTATTGTATTAGAACAGGTAAACCCAAAGTTAAATTCAGTCTGTATGAACTAAAAGAAACAAACATTTAAAAGGAGGATGAAAAAAGTCTCACGTAACTGGTGGCATATGGTCTGAGAAAGCCACATCCCATACTGACCATCAGACTCTACATTTCTATCTTAAAGGGAAGCATTATTATCACTGAAATTATAGATGATTTTAATAGAATAAAAATATCATGAAAACAAATTGTAAATGAAGTCATCAGATATATCTTACATAAAAGAAAAAAAATTAAAAGATACATTGACAAATTATGCAATAAAAGAAATGCATACAATTATCTATAATGTTCAAGAACTCTCTGCAACAATTACAGCCGTGGTTACCAAAATTTGGATTTTGTCTGCTCCCATCTATCCCTTGACAATTAGTCATTCTAGTTGCCTAGTCCTCCAAAACATGACCAAGAAGCTGCCTATGACTCCCCATCTGCTCAATAATGCAGTAGCTGTAAAAGGCTTTTAGAAAGTATTCTGAATTTGAAGGTCAGAAAGCTTATTAAGTAAAAAGAAAGACAAATATCACTGGTTTAGTTTTACAGGTAGGAGACAGAAACAGAGGTGTACAATAAACTACAAAATACAGTATAAAATGTGGAAGTCAGCTAAAAGCTAAGATTCTGTGTTGCAAGTTTTTGCCATTAGATAATCAGCAGCAATGCAGTACCATGTTGCAATACCTCAGGACTAGCAATTTTAGACCAGAAAAAAATATTTACATTTACTCATGTATGAAGATTGCAGTATCTACCTGACTTCATCCAGTGTATGCAACAGCTGCCACAATATCAGTGATACTGTTACTACACATCGTGATGCTCACATTTATTTTTATTCATAAGTATATTATGAGATCATTAATCATACAGATTTATGCTTTCAAAAACTGTAAATTAAAATCCAGCTAAAGATTTATGTGTGACTAGGGGCTACTAGTTCACTCAAAGTTTCTATCTTTTCAGTTCCTGAAAAATAACTGCTAGATTTGCAGTTTTAAAAAAATATGTATTAACTAAGGTGGTGACAGCAGAAAAAAACCACAGAAATACACATCCTAAAGCTACAGCAGACCAGAAAAGATAATAAGGATAATAGTTTTATTTTTCTTAATTTTAGTTACATTTATGTCTATCAAATTGACTTAATGAAAAACTAACAGGGACAAAACCTCATCTGTCTTTAATAACTGTCACTTCAGAGAGTTTTGTCTACTGCACACTTCAGTACTGACTACTGGAACTGGTAAGACCATGCTAACAATGTTTTGGAATAGCTATTCAGAATTTGCCATTCCCTGCCACAGAACAGATCTGAAGCTCTGCCAAGAAAAAGCTGATACTGTCAATAAATTACTAAGCTTTGAAAAATACTACCTGAGCAACGGAGAACTGCAGCAAGTATCACAGAGATGATGACAGCTACAATATGAAGGTATCACTACTGTCCTGCTCTATTGTGTATCTTGCATAGCATATACATTTCACAGAAGACTGCTGCTGACCCATTCCATAGTCTCAGCTTTTCTGCACTGTGTTAGGTTTTTTGCATGGTATTGATGTTAATCAGAGTTACTGAGGTGGTGAACTGAACAGGTGAACTGAATAGTTTGGCTTTCCAAACAGACTGCCAAGTATTGTGCTGTAAGGAGAAGCCTGAGGCTGAGAATTTAAAACCTGGTGTGAAGAAAGGCTGCAATACTGAAGGGTGCTGACCTGCAGCATTGCCTTCAACAAATTCCTCACAGAAAAGACAGTTCCAAGTCTATCTGAATCTATAGATACTTTTAAAGCAGTAGCAAATTTAAGGGATTGTCATGGGTTACGTTGAATATTTACTGCTGTTATTCAAAATCATCTTGTTTCATGACAGCTTCAAAATGCACTGGCTGGAGAAAAGTGTGGAGTTTGAAGTTCAGATTGCAACATAAGAGACTTCCTGCTCTCGTTGCTGCTCTTGGATCCTGTGGTTTTGGATGTTGTCTCTCTTCCACTGAGATGGCAGAGGGACAGGAAGGGATGGGGGAGTAGATCTCTGGCTTGTGTTTTCAGTTTGCTTGCTTCTGCTTGCTGCTGTTTTCTGCTGTGCTTTAGTTTTTGCAAATAGGGTAAGGTAATTTTGCATTTATAGTGTCTCATTTATATTAAACTCTCATTGCTCTTTGTTTTAGCCTGGAGTTTGGGTTTGGTTTTGAGGGTTTTTTTTTTTTGTGTTGGTTTTCCCTCTATGTTGAGCAAAGAGGTAGGTTAACTCTTTGGTTTTTTATAACCTGATCCTGACCCACTTTTGCCAATGATGACTTGATGGTGCTATAAATATGACATTCAGTTGTATTCAGTGCTGTTCCTCACAAGAATGAAGAAGCTGATCGGCAAATGTTTATGAACCGCTCTATGTGCACTCCGGAGGAGGCCTACGGGTATACCATACACGTGTAAAGAATACTATGAAATACCTTCACTGAACTGAGACATCCATTAGTAGTTCGAGTCCAACTATGATGTTTCCAACTATGATGTTTCAAGTAAAAGCAAGGAAACAAAGAAACAGCAGATAGTTTATGAACAGTTTGCAAGTTCAGCATCATGTTCTGCTCTGCTCACTATGGCAGTGAATTGGGTGTGGTCAATTAAAGAGGCAGGAATTATAAAATATGTAGTTTTATAATTTCCAAAAGCTGCACCCACAATCTGTGTATAAATTAATTTAAGTCTGGGTTAATTCGTTCAGGAAAAATTGTCACAAGGATGCCCTTTTAGGTAATTTAGAAAAAATCAGAAAATTTGAAAGGTTTGAGCATAAAACAGCTTTGCCCTACTTACAAATGAGAGACAGACTCTTTCGTGGCAGTGTCTGGAGTTGCGAATTACAATCCAGCAGTGGATCAGCATCACACGGAGTCCAGTGCCTGCCAAAGTCCAAAATGACTGTAGGCACGGCTTTCACAAAGCCACAATCACAAGGGAAAGATGGGGTGTTCTGTGGTGTTTCCATGAACAGTGGCAATTTATCACTGAGGCTAGGTCTGCCTCCAGGCCTGTGCAAGGTTCGACTCAGGGTCCAAGTCCAGGTCCCAATGCAGGTCCGACTCCAATCTGCCCAGCTGCCATATATATATATACTGGGGCGATTTGTTCCTTCTCTGTTTAAGCCCATGGGGAGTGGGAGAAGGTACTTTATGCCTATTTTACTCCACATTCCAAACCTCCTGTGGCAGAGGTGGGGTGGGAGTAAGACCATTTTCCGCCCCATTCACACCTCCGGTGGTGCAGTGGTCTTGGGTGCCCTGCCACAGTGGACTTGGGTGTGCCTTGCCACAGTTCACACCCCATTAAAACCTCCCGTGGGGCAGGACCAGGACTGGTGCTATAGATTGTGCACAGAAGCATGTCCCCCTTCCCTGAGCTGGTCTCTTGCAATAGAAGGGACAGGTGAAGCATGAGCAGAGACAGTCATGGCAGTCCCAGCAAATTCATCAGGGTGAAGTGCTGAGTCACATGGGGTTTGTTACTGAAGTTTTCTCCAGATAGGTCACAGGGGCAGGAACAGCAATGGTTGTAACTCGACCTAAAGTTGTTCATGCAGACAGAGTTCAGACATAAACATGCCATGTCCAAGCTCCTGGTTGTAAAGAGTGCCGGAGTCTCTCAGTTCTCATGTCAGACTGCAAGAACTACACCTGTGTGTGCTGTGACCAGGTTAATGACCTTCTTCCTCTAGAGGCTGAGCTGAAGGAGAATGTTGAAAGGCTGTGGACTATGAAGCAGTGCAATCAGGAGCTAGACTGATGGAATCAGACTCCACTTTCCCTCAAACAGTTGCATCAAGCATGCAGAAATCAGATCCGTGAGAGCTCCTTACCCTCTTGCCAGCTTCCCAAACAGGATGACTCAAAAACTGGAGATAAGTGGAGACAAATTCCTCCCAAGTGTAACAGACATGCCACCCCAGTAGTGACTGAACCCCCTCACATGCCACTGAAGAATAGATGTGCTGTTCTTGATGAACCTGTTTTCACCAAAACTATACTCTGCAAATGGTCAACTATGAAAGCTTATCTAGTTTATGTCATTCAGAGAGACTAGTCTGGTCTGCCCAACAGGCTACTGCCCATTGATAATTTTCCAAAAGAGCAATGATGCACATCAGTAGCTATATCTGATGAGGGCATAGGCATGAAAAGTCAGCAGATTAATGCCTCACTGCAGGACTGATGCCAACAGCAGAATTTTGAGTTCTTTGATCACAAGCTAATCTACAAGACCCCAGGCCTGCTGACTACAGGTAGAAAATGCTTGTCTCTAAGAGGAAAAAGAATCTTTGGTCAAGAACTACAGGACTGATTCATAGGTGTTTAAACTGATTTCCAAGGGGATACAGGAAAAAAAACAGGCTCACTGAAGAAAAACATGGATCAATTGTGAGGCAGGATACCAGATCCACTGCTATCCTAGGGGCTGTATAGGATGGTGGGTTATGATATACCTGTAATGGTAACAAACACTCCTCTAATAAGTTTCTGAAGTGTCTCTATACCAATGCAAGAAGAATGAGAAACAAACAAGATGAAATAGAGACCTGGGCGCAGCGTGAGACTGTGATCTCATCACAATTACAGAGACATGAGAGGACAACTGCATAACTGGAATGTGGTAATGGATAACTATGCATTTTCAGGAAAGATAGACTGACAAGGTAAGGTGGTAAGCAACCAGAATGCACTAAACTTAGCCAAGGGGAAGGTGATGAAAATGCTGAAAGCTAGAAAGAGTTAGAAAGGGTATATTCAAGGAAATAAGGAGAGCTAATCCTAAGCTTCTTAGGGAGATACCATGCTATTGGTGCAAATGCCTTACAGGCAGGAGACAAATCTCCAAAGCCACTAGGGCCACTCTACAAAAGAGACAAACAGCTCTTGGTAAGGTTAGCATGTGGACATGCCTCCTATTGGCTGTGGTAATGAGATAGCCTTCCCGAGATGACTTGCCATGGATACCTAAGAAATGGAACACAATTGAGCACCTTATGATAACACCTTGGTGAGCTAGTTTTTAGCAAAGAGTGATAATGGAATATCCCCTTGTGTTGGTTTGAGCTAATTGGAGAATTTGGGTGAGTTAATCATATCGTGTCACTTCACCCAGTTTCACTGAGAGAGAAGAAAGAAGGTTGTTTTGAGAATGTTCCCAAAACATCCAGATAAGACAGTGTGCTTGCGCAGTCAGTCGGCTCTGGGTCCGCGCTGGCTTCAGCAGCTTCTTTCCTTTGTCTCTCTGCCTTTGAACTAATTCAGAGTAAAATCACTAAAACCATTCATTCCTTCCTGCCACTAATCTTTCTGACTGATCTTCAGCTTATCTGCAGCATCATCAAGTGGTGAGATAAAGCTGGGAGAAAGGGGGAAGGTGGTGGTGGGGGTTTGGTTTCCCTCTCTTGGGGATTTTGGTCTCCAGGAGGTGTGTGGTGTTTGTATTTCTTTTTTACTGTATATTTCTGTAAATATACGTTGGTTTTGATGCTTTTAATAAATCAGGAAATAATAGCCAAATT
>VWZI01017076.1:8957-31227 GCA_013396835.1 Psilopogon haemacephalus | reverse complement strand
CTGGCTGCCTGGCAGCAGAGCCCAGCCCCACCTGGCTACAACCTCCCTTCAGGTAGCTGCAGAGAGCAATGAGCTCTGCCCTGAGCCTCCTCTTCTGCAGGCTGCACACCCCCAGCTCCCTCAGCCTCTCCTCTTGGGGCTGTGCTCCAGGCCCCTCCCCAGCCTTGCTGCCCTTCTCTGGGCACCTTTCAGCACCTCAACATCTCTTTTGACCTGAGAGGACCAGAACTGGACACAGCACTCAAGGTGTGGCCTGACCAGTGCCAAGTACAGAGGCAGAACTTGAGGCTGTGTCCTCTTGTTCTGTCCCTGGCTGCCTGGCAGCAGAGCCCAGCCCCACCTGGCTACAACCTCCCTTCAGGTAGCTGCAGAGAGCAATGAGCTCTGCCCTGAGCCTCCTCTTCTGCAGGCTGCACACCCCCAGGACCCTGGAGAAGATCCTGGCACCCCCAGAGCTCACCCATCCTTTTGGTGCCAGTCTGAGTTGTTGCCTTCTCTCCACACTGTCCCTCTGATCTCTGCCCCTCACCCCCCTGGGCTCTGACACTGCAGCCAGGATGGGCTCAGCTCTGCTGCAGGAGCTCAGTGGATCTCAGCTCCCTCACCCCAGGGCTCAGAGGGGCTGAGGCTCTGCCAGGCAACCCCAGGCAGGAGCAGAGCCAAATGACAGAGAAGCCTCTGGCAGGGCCAGCAGGAGCTCCTTTCAACCTGGGGGTGAAAATATTCTGCAGTGAGGGGAGAGGAAGAGGCTGTGGGAGCAAGCCAGGAGTTACATCAGCACAGAGGCTGAGCTGCAGCTTCCCCAGGAGCTGGCTGCCTTCACACCACTCACAGGAGCTTCCCTCTGCTCCAGGCTGATTCTGGCCCTGGAAGATGCAGAGGAGCTTAGCCAAGGTTAGAGCAGGAGCTGAGCAGGAGAGTTGGGAGTTTGCAGGGGCTGGGGGATGCCAGGAGGGAGAGGAGCTGAGGCCATGCATGGCCTTGAGTAGTCACTGGGAGTGTGACCTCATCTGCTGTAGCTTCTCCTGCCCCTCTGCTCTGCCCTGCTGCCTTGGGTTAGTTCATTAGAAGGTGTTGGGTGCCAGGTGGGACTCAATGATCTCAGAGATCTTTTCCACTCTGCTTCATTCTGTGACTCCCTGACTCTGTGATCTCTTCTCACACACAAGCAACAAGACCTCAGCTGGCCTCAAGTTGTGCCAGGGGAGAATCAGGTTGGATGTTAGGAAGATTTTCTTCCCAGCAAGGGTTCTCAGGCACTGGCAGAGGCTGCCCATGGAGGTGATGGAGTGCCCATGCCTGGGGGTGTGGTGGTGGAGGCTGCCCAGGGAGGTGATGGAGTGCCCATGCCTGGGGGTGTGGTGGTGGAGGCTGCCCAGGGAGGTGATGGAGTGCCCATGCCTGGGGGTGTGGTGGTGGAGGCTGCCCAGGGAGGTGGTGGAGTGCCCATGCCTGGAGGTGTGGTGGAGACTGCCCAGACAAGTGGTGGAGTGCCCATGCCTGGAGGTGTGGTGGTGGTGGTGCTGAGGTGGATGTGGTGCTGAGGGATGGGGCTGAGTGGCAGCAGTGCTGGGATCATGAGCTCGGGGTGAGTGCTTGGACTTGGTGATCCCAAAGGGCTCTTCCAACCCCTGTGATTCTGTGACTGGCTGTGGGGAGATGCCAAATGGCTTCTGCTGTGGTTTGGGCTTGGTGTCTGGGTCTGGTTTACCCTGAGTTTGGTGGACTTGTCTGTAGGTGGATCAATCCTTCACCTGATGGTGTGAGGCCTCTCCACTCTGCCCTGGTGAGGCCACATCTGGGCCCAGTTCTGGGCTCCCCAGTTCAAGAGGGGCAGGGAAATACTGGAGAGAGTCCAGCAGAGGATGTGAGGATGCTGAAGGGCCTGGGAGCTGTGTGTGAGGAGAGGCTGAGAGCCCCTGGGGATGCTTAGCCTGGAGAGGAGCAGCCTGAGAGGGGATCTGAGCAATGGTCACAAAGAGCTGAAGGGTGAGGGGCAAGCAGCAGGGACCAGGATCTGTGCAGTGTCCTGGGCTAGGGCAAGGAGCAATGGACACAAAGTGGAGCCCAGGAGGTTCCACCTGAGCACTAGGAGAAAGTTCTTTGGTGTGAGGGTGCAGGAGGCCTGGAGCAGGCTGCCCAGAGAGGTTGTGGAGTCTCCTCTGGAAGTGTTCGAGCCCCACCTGGCTGTGTCCCTGTGTGCCCTGCCCCTTGCTCTGGCAGGGGGGGTTGGGCTGGATGCTCTCCAGGGGTCTCTCCCAGCTCCACCATTCTATGGTTCTATGAACTGTGCTCCAGGACTGTGGTGAGGAGCAGCACCAGAAGGTTGCACCACGGCAGAGGACTCCTGGAGTCAGTGCAGGTTTGCAAAGCAGGGGCAGGGTGCAGAGGGCAGGTCAGACCCTCAGGGATGGGACTGGGCACAGCCCTCCAAGGGTCTCAGGGTTCATCTGCCCTGCCAGGGGATGTCCAAATCTGCTTCAATGCCAGGAGGGACAGAGCCCATGCAGGGTGCTCAGCTCTGCCCTCGCCTGCTGCAGGGGACCCAGGGCTGCATCTGCCAGGCCCTGCAAAAGGCCAGGCCATGGCAGGGGCTGCTGGGGCAGTGCTGGGAGGCCAAGACCCTGCTGCTCTTCCTCCCTACACCCCACAGGGCAGGCCCTGGGGCTGCAGGTGAGATGTGGCTGCTGTCCTCATGGCACAGGGGACATGATACCTGTCACCAGCAGTCCCCTGGCTGCAGCCAGAACTCTGCCTAGGGGAGCCCCCAGCCCCAGAATGGCACCCAGGAGGGGTGAGAGGATGAGATGAGGGCAGGGCCAGGCTGGGGCATGTAGAAGGACATTTGTCCC
The DNA here is from genome assembly GCA_013396835.1 of Psilopogon haemacephalus. Taxonomy (NCBI): domain Eukaryota; kingdom Metazoa; phylum Chordata; class Aves; order Piciformes; family Megalaimidae; genus Psilopogon; species Psilopogon haemacephalus. The sequence continues at coordinate 28,375 of VWZI01017076.1, read as the reverse complement.
CCTGAGCTGGGCTAGGGCTGCCCAAGAGATGCCTGCCCAAGAGCTGCTGCCAGAGGCAGCTCTGATGTCTGCAGCAGAGCTCTGCCTGCAGTCTGCTGAGAGCTGTCACCACTGGCACAGCTGCAGAGCAGAGCTGCTCAGAGGGATGCCAAGCACAGCACAGCTGCAGAGCAGAGCTGCTCAGAAGGATGCCAAGCACAGCACAGCTGCCCTGGAGAGCTGCTCAGAAGGATGCCAAGCACAGCACAGCTGCAGAGCAGAGCTGCTCAGAGGGATGCCAAGCACAGCACAGCTGCAGGGCAGAGCTGCTCAGAGGGATGCCAAGCACAGCACAGCTGCAGGGCAGAGCTGCTCAGAGGGATGCCAAGCACAGCACAGCTGCCCTGGAGAGCTGCTCAGAAGGATGCCAAGCACAGCACAGCTGCAGAGCAGAGCTGCTCAGAAGGATGCCAAGCACAGCACAGCTGCCCTGGAGAGCTGCTCAGAAGGATGCCAAGCACAGCACAGCTGCCCTGGAGAGCTGCTCAGAAGGATGCCAAGCACAGCACAGCTGCCCTGGAGAGCTGCTCAGAAGGATGCCAAGCACAGCACAGCTGCCCTGGAGAGCTGCTCAGAAGGATGCCAAGCACAGCACAGCTGCCCTGGAGAGCTGCTCAGAAGGATGCCAAGCACAGCACAGCTGCCCTGGAGAGCTGCTCAGAAGGATGCCAAGCACAGCACAGCTGCCCTGGAGAGCTGCTCAGAAGGATGCCAAGCACAGCACAGCTGCCCTGGAGAGCTGCTCAGAAGGATGCCAAGCACAGCACAGCTGCCCTGGAGAGCTGCTCAGAAGGATGCCAAGCACAGCACAGCTGCCCTGGAGAGCTGCTCAGAAGGATGCCAAGCACAGCACAGCTGCCCTGGAGAGCTGCTCAGAAGGATGCCAAGCACAGCACAGCTGCCCTGGAGAGCTGCTCAGAAGGATGCCAAGCACAGCACAGCTGCCCTGGAGAGCTGCTCAGAAGGATGCCAAGCACAGCACAGCTGCCCTGGAGAGCTGCTCAGAAGGATGCCAAGCACAGCACAGCTGCCCTGGAGAGCTGCTCAGAAGGATGCCAAGCACAGCACAGCTGCCCTGGAGAGCTGCTCAGAAGGATGCCAAGCACAGCACAGCTGCCCTGGAGAGCTGCTCAGAAGGATGCCAAGCACAGCACAGCTGCCCTGGAGAGCTGCTCAGAAGGATGCCAAGCACAGCACAGCTGCCCTGGAGAGCTGCTCAGAAGGATGCCAAGCACAGCACAGCTGCCCTGGAGAGCTGCTCAGAAGGATGCCAAGCACAGCACAGCTGCCCTGGAGAGCTGCTCAGAAGGATGCCAAGCACAGCACAGCTGCCCTGGAGAGCTGCTCAGAAGGATGCCAAGCACAGCACAGCTGCCCTGGAGAGCTGCTCAGAAGGATGCCAAGCACAGCCCAGCTGCAGGCAGAGCTGCTCAGAGGGATGCCAAGCACAGCACAGCTGTCCCTGCCCACTGGGAAGTCCTTCTGGTGGCCTTGCAGTGCTTAAAGTGGCCGAGAAGAGAGCTGGGAGCAGGCATTGACACAGGACAGTTAAGGGTGCTTTTAGCTTAAAGAAGGAGATTCAGACTGCAGAAAAGGAAAGCAGTTCTTGTGCTGAGGGTAGTCAGACCCTGGCCCAGAGTGCCCAGTCCAGGTGAGGATGTTTGAGACTCTGAGCAACCTGCTCTGGTTGCAAATGTGTCTACTGTGAGAGCCCACCTGGAGTAGTGCATCCAGTGCTGGAGCCCCTGGGACAAGAGGGATGTGGAGATGCTGGAGGGGTGCAGAGAAGGGCCCTGAGGATGCTCAGAGGGCTGCAGCAGCTCTGCTGTGAGCACAGCCTAAAAGAGTTGGGGCTGTGCAGGCTGCAGAAGAGGAGGCTCCCAGGGGACCTTCTGGTGGCCTTCCAGGATCTGAAGGGGGCTACAAAAAAGCTGGGGAGGGACTTTTGAGGCTGTCAGGGAGTGCCAGGACTGTGCCATGGATGTTCTCCCCCAGCACTCCCAGCTGATCTTCACCACACACCAGCAGGATTCCTGTTTCTGCAGGGCTCCAGCATGACTCCAGACCCTTCCCTTCCTGCATGCCCAAGCAGCTGCAGAGGTCTGGTGCCCAGAGTAGCTCAGAGCTACTCCAGCCTGCCCCAGCCCCCAAGTCCTGGCTGCTCCCAGGACATGCAGACACCAGGGCAGGCATCCCTGTGGAGATGGGGGAGAGCTTCTCCATGGCCAGAGGAGAGCTGTGGGTGGGCATGGAGGCTTCACTGACCACCAGTGAGCCACCAGCCTGGCCTGGGAGTGTGACCTGGGATACCCAGGGGGGATCAAGGCTTTCCTCCAGCTCCTTTCTTGCTGGAAAAAGATTTTTGGCGGTGGGAAGGTCACAGCTCTGCCTTGGCATTGCAACACAGGTCAGACACCACAGGGGGAACCCAGGGACAGGTCCCTGCCTGCCACCAGGCTGCTGCAAGGGCTCCTGAGTCCAGCAGGGCTGAAGCACCCGAGATTGGCCTCCTCCTGTGCAGTGCCAGCCCAGGGCACCCCTGGGGAGGGACTGGGACAGCCAGGAGCAGGGCTGGGTGTGGGAAGAGGCTGAGCTGCACTGCTGGAGGAGGTCAGGGTGGGATGGGTGACAGGCAACTGTGCCCTCCCTCACCCAGGCTCACGTCAGGGGCTGGTGCTAGCCTTGTGCCTGTGGCATGAGGGTGCCGCTGGGACCTGCCCTGCCCTGCCCTGCCCTGCCCGGGGCTGCCGGAGCCGAAAGCATCCCCGGAGCGGTGCCGAGGAGCAAGAACATCTCCGTCTCCCTGGCAACCGAGAGTCTCCCGGCAGCGGAGCATCCCCAGCAGAGGGCACTGGGTGCCCGTGGATGCGCCCAGCCCCGGGGAAGGGCGGAGGGGCCCAGGGGTCCCAGCCCGGGGGGGGTCTCAGCCCGCCGACTCCCAACCCGGGGGGCTTCAACCCCGGCGGATTTCAGCCGCGGGTGGTCCCAGCCCGGGGGTCCCAACCCAGGGGATCTCAGCCCAGGGAGTGCCAGTCCCGGGGGTGTCTGAGCCTGGGGGTGCCAACCTGGGGGTCTCAGCCCTCACTCTCCACCCGGGGGATCTGCAGCCCGTGGTGGGGAGGATGAGATGGCAGCAGCCTGGGGGGCATGGGGAGCAATGCCCTGCTCGGCCTTGGAGCACCCAGTGCCAGCTCTGCTGTAACCAGGGGGGGCTCTGGGGGCAGCCAAGTGGCATGGACCTGTGGAGGTAGTGCCCATCCTCTTCTCCTTGAGGGTCTTCTGCTTCAGGCAGGCACTGATGCTGGGACCCCCAGGGCTGAGCTGTCACCTTCCCCCAGCCCACAGGGAAGGGCTTTGGTGGTTTCATCTCCCTTTTACTCCTCCTGAGGTGGGACCTTGGCTGGTCTAAGCCCTGCTGCCTCCATGGAGCTTCTCAGAAGCCTTCCTTGAAGTGGAGGTCCTCCAGCAGTTCCTTCAGGTGGCACTGCTGCAGATCTGGGTCTTGATGTGCTCCCAAGGGAGCAGCTCAGCTCATCCCAAGGGAGTCACAGGATGCTGGGATGGGCTCTCAAGGGAGCAGCCCAGCTCATCCCAATGGAGTCACAGGATGCTGGGATGGGCTCTCAAGGGAGCAGCTCAGCTCATCCCAAGGGAGTCACAGGATGCTGGGATGGGCTCCCAAAGGAGCAGCTCAGCTCATCCCAATGGAGTCACAGGATGCTGGGATGGGCTCCCAAAGGAGCAGCTCAGCTCATCCCAAGGGAGTCACAGGATGCTGGGATGGGCTCCCAAAGGAGCAGCTCAGCTCATCCCAATGGAGTCACAGGATGCTGGGATGGGCTCTCAAGGGAGCAGCTCAGCTCATCCCAAGGGATTCACAGGATGCTGGGATGGGCTCCCAAAGGAGCAGCTCAGCTCATCCCAAGGGAGTCACAGGATGCTGGGATGGGCTCTCAAGGGAGCAGCTCAGCTCATCCCAGTGGAGTCACAGGATGCTGGGATGGGCTCCCAAAGGAGCAGCCCAGCTCATCCCAATGGAGTCACAGCATGCTGGGATGGGCGNCAGCTCATCCCAAGGGAGTCACAGCATGCTGGAGCGGGGCCGTTCCTCTTCTGGTGGGGCAAGATCACTCCTCAGCCCCCTTCACACATCTCCAGCTCCACTCAGCCTTGGCACTGCAGGCATCTGAGCAGGTGCCAGAGCAGATCACCACCACCAGCACCATGGCTCAGACAAGTCCTCTACTCACAGGTGTGTGAGCAGTGCCCACACTGGCTCCACCCCCATCGACTGCCCCTGCCTGCTCTGCCAGCCCTGCCTGTGCTGGCTCCATCCCCATCAGCTGTCCCTGCCTGCTCTGCCAGCTCTGCCTATGCTGGCTTCATCCCCATGAGCTGTCCCTGCCTGCTCTGCCTATGCTGGTTCCATCCCCATCAGCTGTCCCTGCCTGCTCTGCCTGTGCTGGCTCCATCCCCATCAGCTGTCCCTGCCTGCTCTGCCTGCTCTGCCTGTGCTGGCTCCATCCCCATCAGCTGTCCCTGCCTGCTCTGCCCGTGCTGGCTCCATCCCCATCAGCTGTCCCTGCCTGGTCGCTGCTGGGAGGTGCCGAGGGCAGCTCTGGCATCCCTGCAGCCCCTCTCAGCCAGGGCCGGAGGCTGCCCTTGGACATGGCCTGCGGGCAGGGGGCAGGGGAAGAGGTGTTGGGATTTGAAGCAGCTGCTGAGGATCCGCAGGAGCCGGCGGGGAGCGAGTGTGGATGCAGCCCTGGTTTGAGTGCAGCTTGGTGTGGCAGCTCCCCCGGCCCCAGCAGGAGCTGTCCCCAACCCCAGGAGCTGTCCCCAACCCCAGCAGCAGCTGTCCCCAGCCCCAGCAGGAGCTGCCTCCAGCCACAGCAGCAGCTGTTTCCAACGCCAGGAGCTGTTCCCAATGCCAGGAGCTGTCCCCAACCCCAGCAGGAGCTGTGCCCAACCCCAGGAGCTCCCTCGCAGGGCTCCACAGCCCCATGCACAGCAGCACCGCAGGCAGCATCTGTGCTGCTCTCATCCAGCTTTCATCCAGTGCTTCCATCTGTGCTGCTCTCATCCAGCTTTCATCCAGTGCTTCCATCTGTGCTGCTCTCATCCAGCTTTCATCCAGTGCTTCCATCTGTGCTGCTCTCATCCAGCTTTCATCCAGTGCTTCCATCTGTGCTGCTCTCATCCAGCTTTCATCCAGTGCTTCCATCTGTGCTGCTCTCATCCAGCTTTCATCCAGTGCTTCCATCTGTGCTGCTCTCATCCAGCTTTCATCCAGTGCTTCCATCTGTGCTGCTCTCATCCAGCTTTCATCCAGTGCTTCCATCTGTGCTGCTCTCATCCAGCTTTCATCCAGTGCTTCCATCTGTGCTGCTCTCATCCAGCTTTCATCCAGTGCTTCCATCTGTGCTGCTCTCATCCAGCTTTCATCCAGTGCTTCCATCTGTGCTGCTCTCATCCAGCTTTCATCCAGTGCTTCCATCTGTGCTGCTCTCATCCAGCTTTCATCCAGTGCTTCCATCTGTGCTGCTCTCATCCAGCTTTCATCCAGTGCTTCCATCTGTGCTGCTCTCATCCAGCTTTCATCCAGTGCTTCCATCTGTGCTGCTCTCATCCAGCTTTCATCCAGTGCTTCCATCTGTGCTGCTCTCATCCAGCTTTCATCCAGTGCTTCCATCTGTGCTGCTCTCATCCAGCTTTCATCCAGTGCTTCCATCTGTGCTGCTCTCATCCAGCTTTCACCCAGTGCTTCCATCTGTGCTGCTCTCATCCAGCTTTCACCCAGTGCTTCCATCTGTGCTGCTCTCATCCAGCTTTCATCCAGTGCTTTCATCTGTGCTGCTCTCATCCAGTGCTTTCAGTCACTAATAATTCTTTCTCCTCTCCCTTTTCCCTCCTCGGCTGGCTGCTGGCCTGGCACAGGCTGGCAGGGCTGCAGAGCAGGTAGCCTCCTCCCACCAGCACAGGTTGCTCAAGGCCTCGTCCAACCTTGCCCTGAACACCTCCAGGGAATGTGACCCAAGATCCCATTCTGTGCTTCTGTGCTCCACAACTTCCCTGGGCAGCCTGTGCCAGTCTCTCCCCACCCTCACTCCCAACAATTTCTTCCTCCTCTCCACTCTCACTCTCCCCTCTCCCAGCTCACAGCCATTGTCCCTCATCCTGCCACTCCCAGACCTTGTCCAAAGTCCCTCCCCAGCTCTCCTGGAATCCTTCAGATACTGGAAGGTTGCTCTGAGGTCTCTCTGGAACCTTCTCTTCTCCAGGCTGCACAGCTCCAACTCTCCCAGCCTGTCCCCATAGCAGAGCTTCTCCAGCCCTCTAAACATCTTTGTGGCCTCCTTGGGACCCTCTCCAGCAGCTCCAGGTCCTTGAGCTGTGTGCAGTGCTGCAGGGGAGGTGTGAGCAGAGCAGAGGGGCAGAATCCTCTCCCTGTGCTGCTGCTTTCCCTGCAGCCAGCACACAGCTGCCTTCTTGACACCATTGTCGTGGCAGGAGAACACTCAGGTGCAGGAATGAACCTCCTGCTGGTGGGAAGAGCTTGGGACCAGCTGCTCTGGGCAGCTCTGTGCCCTCAACCTGGGCAGCAGAGCAAGAGCAGACTGTGGGGGCCAGCAGGGCAGGGAGCAGGCAGCTCTGCAGCCTGCCTGCTGGGCTGCAGCCACTGGGGCTGCAAGGTGCAGCTGGCAGCTCTGCAGGGTGCTGGGGGGGCTGCAAGAGCAGGGGTGGGTGAGGAGGGTTGTGCTGTTGGGGGGCTGCAAGGGCAGGGGTGGGTGAGGAGGGTTGAGCTGTGGGGGGGCTGCAAGGGCAGGGTGGGTGAGGAGGGTTGAGCTGTGGGGGGGCTGCAAGGGCAGGGTGGGTGAGGAGGGTTGAGCTGTGGGGGGGCTGCAAGGGCAGGGTGGGTGAGGAGGGTTGAGCTGTGGGGGGGCTGCAAGGGCAGGGTGGGTGAGGAGGGTTGAGCTGTGGGGGGGCTGCAAGGGCAGGGTGGGTGAGGAGGGTTGAGCTGTGGGGGGGCTGCAAGGGCAGGGTGGGTGAGGAGGGTTGAGCTGTGGGGGGGCTGCAAGGGCAGGGTGGGTGAGGAGGGTTGAGCTGTGGGGGGGCTGCAAGGGCAGGGTGGGTGAGGAGGGTTGAGCTGTGGGGGGGCTGCAAGGGCAGGGTGGGTGAGGAGGGTTGAGCTGTGGGGGGGCTGCAAGGGCAGGGTGGGTGAGGAGGGTTGAGCTGTGGGGGGGCTGCAAGGGCAGGGTGGGTGAGGAGGGTTGAGCTGTGGGGGGGCTGCAAGGGCAGGGTGGGTGAGGAGGGTTGAGCTGTGGGGGGGCTGCAAGGGCAGGGTGGGTGAGGAGGGTTGAGCTGTGGGGGGGCTGCAAGGGCAGGGTGGGTGAGGAGGGTTGAGCTGTGGGGGGGCTGCAAGGGCAGGGTGGGTGAGGAGGGTTGAGCTGTGGGGGGGCTGCAAGGGCAGGGTGGGTGAGGAGGGTTGAGCTGTGGGGGGGCTGCAAGGGCAGGGTGGGTGAGGAGGGTTGAGCTGTGGGGGGGCTGCAAGGGCAGGGTGGGTGAGGAGGGTTGAGCTGTGGGGGGGCTGCAAGGGCAGGGTGGGTGAGGAGGGTTGAGCTGTGGGGGGGCTGCAAGGGCAGGGTGGGTGAGGAGGGTTGAGCTGTGGGGGGGCTGCAAGGGCAGGGTGGGTGAGGAGGGTTGAGCTGTGGGGGGGCTGCAAGGGCAGGGTGGGTGAGGAGGGTTGAGCTGTGGGGGGGCTGCAAGGGCAGGGTGGGTGAGGAGGGTTGAGCTGTGGGGGGGCTGCAAGGGCAGGGTGGGTGAGGAGGGTTGAGCTGTGGGGGGGCTGCAAGGGCAGGGTGGGTGAGGAGGGTTGAGCTGTGGGGGGGCTGCAAGGGCAGGGTGGGTGAGGAGGGTTGAGCTGTGGGGGGGCTGCAAGGGCAGGGTGGGTGAGGAGGGTTGAGCTGTGGGGGGGCTGCAAGGGCAGGGTGGGTGAGGAGGGTTGAGCTGTGGGGGGGCTGCAAGGGCAGGGTGGGTGAGGAGGGTTGAGCTGTGGGGGGGCTGCAAGGGCAGGGTGGGTGAGGAGGGTTGAGCTGTGGGGGGGCTGCAAGGGCAGGGTGGGTGAGGAGGGTTGAGCTGTGGGGGGGCTGCAAGGGCAGGGTGGGTGAGGAGGGTTGAGCTGTGGGGGGGCTGCAAGGGCAGGGTGGGTGAGGAGGGTTGAGCTGTGGGGGGGCTGCAAGGGCAGGGTGGGTGAGGAGGGTTGAGCTGTGGGGGGGCTGCAAGGGCAGGGTGGGTGAGGAGGGTTGAGCTGTGGGGGGGCTGCAAGGGCAGGGTGGGTGAGGAGGGTTGAGCTGTGGGGGGGCTGCAAGGGCAGGGTGGGTGAGGAGGGTTGAGCTGTGGGGGGGCTGCAAGGGCAGGGTGGGTGAGGAGGGTTGAGCTGTGGGGGGGCTGCAAGGGCAGGGTGGGTGAGGAGGGTTGAGCTGTGGGGGGGCTGCAAGGGCAGGGTGGGTGAGGAGGGTTGAGCTGTGGGGGGCTGCAGGGCCAGGTGTGAGTGGGGGGGTTCGAATCCAGCTGCTAGGGTCAGAGCTCAGCTTGTTTTAAAGGCTGGCAAGAGAGCAGCTCCTGGCTCCCAGCACCTGTGAAGAGGAGGCTCAGCTCTATTGACACATCCTTTAGCAACCCAAAAACACAACCAGCTGGCAGTTACCTCCTGAGAATTCAGGGCTCTGAATGCCTGCAGGGAGCAGGTGAGGATGGCTCAACCCTGCTGGTCTCCAGAGCTGGTCCATGCCCCAGGTTGTTGCTGCCAGTGTGAAAAGGTCAGGGAGGAAAGAAGCCCCAGGGGTGGCCAGGCCATGTGTGGGCACTCAGCTTCTCTCCCAGCCCAGCTCTTCCCCCAGAGCTGCCACACAGCTCTGCCACCCCTGCTGCCACAGCAGCTTCCTCTCCTCGGGATGGAGATGCAGTCCCCAGCACCTGCTCTGCTGCAAATGCTCTCAGCAGCTCTCTGTGCTGCTGCCTTGCCACAAGGGACAGGAGAGTCCACAGCTTCCAGGGTTGCTGCAGCTTGGAGTTTGACCTCTCCCCACCCAAGTGGCCCCAGATGTCCTCACAGCACAGCTGCCCAGGAGCCTCATGTGCTGGAGGGGCTGAGCAGTGACCTTTTCAGTCTGTGGGGAATCCTAGAATCAGTCAGGGCTGGAAGGCAGCACAAGGATCAGGCAGTCCCAACCCCCCTGCCATGCCCAGGGACACCCTACCCTAGAGCAGGCTGCCCACAGCTTCTGCCAGCCTGGCCCCAAACACCTCCAGGGATCTCTCCCCAAACACCTCCCTGCAGGGGCAACCCATTCCAGCCTCTCACCACTCTCATGCTCAGCAACTTCCTCCTCACCTCCAGCCTCAATCTCCCCACCTCCAGCTTTGCTCCATTCCCCCCACTCCTCTCACTCCCTCACACCCTCAAAAGTCCCTCCCCAGCTTTTCTGTAGCCCCCTTCAGATCCTGGAAGGCCACCAGAAGGTCCCCTGGGAGCCTCCTCTTCTACAGCCTGCACAGCCCCAACTCTTTCAGGCTGTGCTCACAGCAGAGCTGCTGCAGCCCTCTGAGCATCCTCAGGGCCCTTCTCTGCACTCCTCCAGCATCTCCACATCCCTCTTGTCCCAGGAGCTCCAGCACTGGATGCACTACTCCAGGTGGGCTCTCAGCAGAGCAGATCAGAGGGGCAGAATCACCTCCCTGGCCCTGCTGCCCACACTGCTCTCAATGCAGCCAGGAGTTCTTTAACCCCCCAGATCAAGGCCTCCTCCCACACTTGCCCCAGGTGAAAGCCCTCATGAAGTGCAGCCTCAGCAGCTGGGAGCAGAGTGTGCAGGGCTGGGACTCACTGCCAGCAGCAGCAGCCCCAGGGGGTGTGAGCAGCCCCAGCTCAGCGTGAGGCAGGCAGCAGAGCAGCATCCCTGCAGGTGATGCTTCTTTTCCCTGGGCACTGTCCTGGCCCTCTCAGGGGGTCCTCCTTGTCCTGGAGATGATGGTGTGGGGGAAAGCCACTTCCAGCCTTGGCAAGCTGAAAGAAAATGCTGCTGGTGCCACACAGGCAGCCCCTGCCTGGGTTTGTCTCTTGCCCATAGAGGGTGCAGACCTCCTCCTGCCTCCAGCTTTGCCTTGCAAAGGCCTCACCTCCAACAGCTGCAGAGAGCCTGGAGGCTGCAGCATGCCCTGGAGCAGAGGGACCCCAGCCCTGGCACGGGTGAAGCTCTCCCAGCCAGCAGGGAAGCAGAGCCCAGGGCATTGTCCCATCTTAGCCTCTCACCAGGCAGTGCCACCACTGCCCTGGCACTGGGCAGGGCAGAAGTCACTTCCAGCCTGGGCAGCCTCACTGTGCCACAGGACAAAGTGGTCCTGGTGCCACACAGGCAGCCCCTGCCAGAGTTTGTCTCTTGCCCACAGACAGTTGTAGAACTCCTGCCTGCAGCTTTGCCTCACACTGACCCTTCCTGCCTGTTCCCAGAGGTCTGGCAGCCCTGCCACAGGAGGCAAGGCTGAGAGCTGGGCAAGAGAAGGCTCAGGGGAGACCTTCCCACCGTGGAGCAGCACATAAAGGGAGGTCAGCAGAAGGATGGAGGCTCCCTAAAGGGAGCCCCATGGGAAAGCCAAGGGGTGATGGGGACAAGCTCCTGCTGGGAACAGAAGAACTTCATGACCAGGAGGATGGAGACTCCCTACAGGGAGTCCTGTGGGAAAGCCAAGGGGTGATGGGGACAAGCTCCTGCTGGGGACAAGAGACCTTCAAGACCAGGAGGATGGAGACTCCCTACAGGGAGTCCTGTGGGAAAGCCAAGGGGTGATGGGGACAAGCTCCATTGGGCTGCAGAAGGAAAGGTTTGCCCAGGAGAGCAGGCAGCCACTGGCAGCACCTGCCAAGGGCAGCAGTGCAGTGCCCTGCACTGGGCAGTGCCAGGCTCAGGCTGCCTGTGCCAGCTCATGGCAGCTGCACCATCACCCAGAGAGCTGGGAGCAGAGCACCCCTGGGGTCCCTCCCCAGCTGCCATTCTGGGCCTATGAGTCTCTGTCCCTTTGCCAGGCTGAAACATCTCTGACTTTAGGAGGACCACCCTGAGATGGATCCATCCCAAGGCACATGCTGAAAGTGTCCAGATGGAGAATTAGTGTAGAACATCAGATGCTCCTCACAGCTTCCAGAGAAACCTTTGAGTCATTTCCTCCGTGGCTCTGTGTGGGTGTTTGGGCTCCTGCACGTGGGCTTGCACCTGGCTACTGAAAGAGTCACAGAATCATGGAGACAGAGAAAGATGGAGTCAGAGAATCATGGAGACAGAATCATGGAGACAAAATCTTAGAGGCAGAGAATCATGGAACCATGAACTTAGAAAAAGACCTCTGAGATCATTGAGTCCAACCACAACCCAACTGCCATGAACACTAACCTATGTCCAGCAGCACCACATCTACACCTTTCTTGAACACCTCCAGGCATGGGGACTCCACCACCTCCCCGGGCAGTTTGTGTCCATGACCACTCCTGCAGCAAAGAAATTTTTCCACTCTCCAACCTGAACCTCTCTTGGCACAGCTTGAGCCCATTCTGTGCCCACAGATGAACCTTGTGGACATCCTCAGCCCTGTTTTGTGCCCCTGCCTGCATGGGCACCTGGTGGGTGCCTGCAGGGAGGGGGCTGCTGGGGTCAGACAGAGGAACTCTGCTAGGGCAGGCAGCAGATCCCTGTGCTTGGGCAGGCAGCAATAGCAGAGCTCTGTGCAGGGGCAGGCAGCAGAGCTCTGTGCAGAGGCCAGCAGCAGGGTCCTGTGCAGGGGCCGGCAGCAGAGCTCTGTGCAGAGGCAGGCAGCAGAGCTCTGTGCTTGGGCAGGCAGCACAGCAGAGCTCTGTGCTTGGGCAGGCAGCAGAGCTCTGTGCAGGGGCAGGCAGCAGAGCTCTGTGCTTGGGCAGGCAGCACAGCAGAGCTCTGTGCAGGGGCAGGCAGCACAGCAGAGCTCTGTGCAGGGACCAGCAGCAGGGTCCTGTGCAGGGGCAGGCAGCAGAGCTCTGTGCAGGGGCAGGCAGCAATAGCAGAGCTCTGTGCAGGGGCAGGCAGTAGAGCTCTGTGCTGGAGCTGTGCTGGGGCTGTGCTCCCTGGCAGGTAGCAGAGCTCTGTGCTGGGGCTGTGCTGGGGCTGTGCTGGGGCTGTGCTCCCTGGCAGGCAGCAGAGCTCTGTGCTGGGGCTGTGCTGGGGCTGTGCTGGGGCTGTGCTCCCTGGCAGGCAGCGGCAGAGCTGTGCTGATGCTGCCGGCGGGGCCAGCAGGGCTGTGCAGGGAGCGGTGGCTGCTGGCAGGGAGCAGCTAAGGTGTCCCCGGGAGCAGAGCTGCCCGCAGCACCTCGGCAGCTCCTTCTGCCATCAGGCACTTAGCACCCGCAGTCCCCAGGCTGTCCCGGGTCGCGCTGCCAGCGGCTCTGTCGCTAATGCCACTCAGGTCCCCGCAATCAGCACGGGCGGGGGAGGTGGTGATGAGCGGAGAGCTGATGGATGAACCCCCCTGTCACCGGCTAATACCTGCAACAATGCATTCATTAACTGGGATTAGTTTCAGACATAAGCTGGCTATACCCAGGGCTATTACTCACTCGGTTCATTAGCAGGACAGCATTAGTTCTGGTACCTTAGAGCCGGGACACAGCCTGCATACCAATGCTGCCCTGCCACCGCAGCCTGCGGGGGATCCGAGGGTCGCCTCTGCGGAGCTGAGGACCCTTGCGGGGGCTCCTTCCCGCTCCCGTGTGCCGCAGGCTGCCTCTCGGAGGGAGGAGGTTTGGTGCCCTCGGGTCCCACCGGCCCAGCCGCAGGCGCAGGGCGAGCCCTTGGGTGATGCTCGACGTGTGCCAGGCGCTCGCCACCGAGCGGCACTCTTGGTCCCCAGGAATTCGCTCCGCAGGCTTTTGCAGGCTGCTTTATCTCCTCAGGCCACCAAACGCGCTCCGAGAAGCCGTCTGAGAGGCTGGTCGGGAGCTTCCTGGGGCTCCGTCCCCACACTCGGCACCCTCCCAGCTCTGGCCCCTCCGGGTGAGGCAGGAAAAGACTTCAGAACCATCTCACAGAGTCACAGAACCTCGGCTGGAAGGGAGCTCTGCAGATCAACCAGTCCAAGCCCCCTGCCAGGGCAGGGTCACCCAGGGCAGGGCACACAGGAGCACATCCAGGAGAGTCTTGAAATGATTCCACAGAAAGAGACTCCACAGCCTCTCTGGGCAGCCTGCTCCAGGCTCCAGCACCCTCACAGGGACAAAGTTTCCCCTCCTGTTCCCCTGGCACCTCCTCTGCTCCAGCTTGCCCCCAGTGCCCCTTGTGCTGCCCTTGGGCACCCCTGGGCACAGCCTGGCTGCCTCCTGCCCACACTGCCCTGCACATCTTGAGCACAGCACTGAGGGCAGCCTCAGGCTCCTCTGCTACCAGCTCCCAGCCCCAGCTCCCTCAGCCTGGCCCCACAGGAGATGTTCACTGCCTGCAGCAGCCTGGGGGCTCTGGTGTGGGTTTTGCACGTTTCTGCTCAGCTGGGGACAGGTGGTTGGGCTCTGCTTGGTGGGGATGTGCTGGCTGGAGGTGATGGAGGAGCTCTGCTCTCTGGAGAGAGGTGTGACCAAGTGTCTGCACAAGGTGGCTGGGGGAGGTTGGGGCAGCACTGGGTAAGTGGAGGAGATGTAGAGGCTTTGGGCTGGGCTGTGTCTGCTCTGCTCACTGCCTGCTGCAGAGGGAAATGCTCAGCTGGCACTGGCAGCTGTTTTGCTGACCCTGGGGGTTTGCAGTGGTGGGACATGAGGAGACCTCTTGTCTCACCTTGCTTAGCAAGAGGGTGAAGCTGCAGGGGATCTGCCTGGCTTAGTCTTCCAGAGGCTCACCCATGCCCCCTGCTCCTCAGGAACCCAAGGGATGGAGTTCCAGGTGGGGATGGTCTCTGCATCTGATGGTCCTTGGGTGGGACTCCTGGCAGGTGGGGGCCTGGAAAGCCCCAGAGGCTTGGGCTGGGACTGGCTGTACCCCAGGGTGGCAAACCTAACAATTCCCAGGGCTCCTAGAGGAGTCCTGGGCAGGGAGACCACAGCCTGGCACTGCCCAGGGAGCAAGGATATGGCTTCAGCCACCCCTGGAGGAGCAGGCAGAGATCTCCTCACTGCTGCTCACACACACACAGACCAGCTGCAGGCAGGATACTCCCAGGCTGGAAAAGCCCTGGAAAAACACAGATGTATCAAAAAATCCTGAGAGCTGAGGCTGGCCTGCAGGAGTCTGCTGGGGAAAGGACTCTCTCAATTTTAAGAAGTGGTAAGTTCATTCTTGCCCAAAATGCACAAACTTTGGCCCAAAAACTAAAACAAGGCTGGTGAGGACCCAGAGGCAGAGCTGAGCTCCTGCATTTTGGTAGACTCCAATCCCACCTCCTCTCTCTTAGTGCGGGGCCAGAGGCAGGAGCTGAGGTTCTGCACCCAAGAAATAGAATAAAATAGAATTAGAGTAGAATAGAACAGAATTAGAACAGAGTAAGATAGAATAGAATAGAACAGAGTGGAGTAGAGTAGAGTAGAGTAGAGTAGAATAGAATAGAATAGATTAGAATAGAATAGAATAGATTAGAATAGAATAGAATAGATTAGAATAGAATAGAATAGAATTAGAATATAATAGATTGCATCAGGTTGGAAGGGACCTCCAAGGGCATCTTGCCCAACCCCCTGCAGGCAGCAGCACAGCTCCAGCTGGAGCAGGCTGCACAGGGACACAGCAAGGCTGAGCCTGAATGTCTGCAGGGATGGAGCCTCCAGCACCTCCCTGGGCAGCCTGTGCCAGGCTCTCCCCACCCTCACTCTGCACAGCTTCCTCCTGCTGTCCAACCTAACTCTGCCCTGCTCCAGCTCCAAACCATTGCCCTCAGCCTGTCCCCACAGCCCCTTCTGAGCAGTCCCTCCCCAGGCTGCCTGCAGCATCCCTGCAGATGCTGAAATGCAGCTCTGAGGTCTCCCTGCAGCCTTCTCCATGCTGCACAGCCTCAACCCTCCCAGCCTGTGCCCACAGCAGAGCTTCTCCAGCCTCTGAGCATATCTGTGGCCTCCTCTGGACCTGCTCTGGTAGCTCCAGGTCCTTCCTGTGTTGGGGGCTCCACATCTGGCCCCAGCCCTGCAGCTGAGGTCTGCCCAGAGCAGAGCAGAGGGGCAGGATCTCCTCTCTCCATCCCTGCCCACACTGCTCTGGATGCAGCCCAGGCTGCCCTTGGCCTTCTCTGCTGCCAGTGCCCACTGCTGGCTCCTGCCCAGCTTCTCACCCACCTGCACCCTCAGGTCCTTCTCCCCAGGGCTGCTCTCATCTCATCACCCCCAGCCTGGGCTGATAAGAAGCATTGCCCTCAGCCAGCTGCTGGACCATGCACTTGGTTTCGATGAGCCTCATAGAGAAGGACAAGAAGGAGAACTCCAGCAGCATTGACATGGGCTGGGGAGAAATCACCTTGGGAACTGGGGCAGGAGGGGGAAGGAGGAGAGGTAATGCCACCTCATAGGTGGTTTGGATGCATAAACCATGACTATGAACCCCTGTGCCCTTGAGGGCTGCACAGACAGCAGTGGGGTGCCAGAGCATCACCCCAGCACCACAGTGTGGCAATGCTCCTGCTCCACCTGAGAATGGTGAAGGGTCTGAAGGTGTAGTAGCAGAGTGTGTCCAGCAGATCCAGGGAGGTTCTCCTTTGCCTCTGCTCTGCCCTGCTCAGACCTCACCTTGAGCACTGCCTTCAGTTTGGAGCTCCTCAGTTGCAGAGGGACAGGAACTGCTGGAGAGGGTCCAGGGGAGGGCTGTGAGGATGCTGAGGGGACTGCAGCAGTGCCTGGGGAGGAGAGGCTGAGGGACCTGGGGCTGCATAGGCTGCAGAAGAGAACATTAAGATGGGATTTGATCAATGGGAGCAGCTTGGGAGCTGCTCCTGCTCTATCTGTCTGGGAGAGATGAGCTCTGCTCCAGCCCATGGGCAAGGGAACCCTTAGGGGGAATGAGCTCTGCTCCAGCCCATGGGCAGAGGATCCCTTAGGGGGAATGAGCTCTGCTCCAGCCCATGGGCAGGGGATCCCTTAGGGGGAATGAGCTCTGCTCTAGCCCATGGGCAGAGGATCCCTTGGAGGGAATGAGCTCTGCTCCATCCCATGGGCAGAGGATCCCTTGGAGGGAATGAGCTTTGCTCCATCCCATGGGCAGAGGATCCCTTGGAGGGAATGAGCTCTGCTCCATCCCATGGGCAGAGGATCCCTTGGGGGGAATGAGCTCTGCTCCATCCCATGGGCAGAGGATCCCTTGGGGGGAATGAGCTCTGCTCCATCCCATGGGCAGGAGATCCCTTGGGGGGAATGAGCTCTGCTCCATCCCATGGGCAGAGGATCCCTTGGGGGGAATGAGCTCTGCTCCATCCCATGGGCAGAGGATCCCTTGGGGGGAATGAGCTCTGCTCCATCCCATGGGCAGGGGAACCCTTGGAGGAGAATGAGCTCTGCTCCATCCCATGGGCAGGAGATCCCTTGAAGGGAATGAGCTCTGCTCCATCCCATGGGCAAGGGAACCCTTAGGGGGAATGAGCTCTGCTCCATCCCATGGGCAGAGGATCCCTTGGGGGGAATGAGCTCTGCTCCATCCCATGGGCAGAGGATCCCTTGGGGGGAATGAGCTCTGCTCCATCCCATGGGCAGAGGATCCCTTGGGGGGAATGAGCTCTGCTCCATCCCATGGGCAGGAGATCCCTTGGGGGGAATGAGCTCTGCTCCATCCCATGGGCAAGGGAACCCTTAGGGGGAATGAGCTCTGCTCCAACCCATGGGCAGAGGATCCCTTGGAGGGGAATGAGCTCTGCTCCATCCTAAGGGCAGGGGATCCCTTGGGGGGCCAATGAGCTCTGCTCAAGCCCATGGGCAGAGGATCCCTTGGAGGGGAATGAGCTCTGCTCCATCCCATGGGCAGGGGATCCCTCAGAGAACAGCAGAAGCTTTCTGCAGGAGGATTCCAATAAAGATGCAAGGGAGGGGTGAGAAGGGATGGGAGGGAATTACCTAATTTTAAAATTTTTATTTCCCACTGCAGATTTCAGCTAATAATAATAATAATAATAATAATAATAATAATAATAATAAAAACCCAAATCAAACCAACAACAAAGCAAAGAAACAGAAACAGACTTGGCCAATTTTGGCTCGTTCTGGTGGAAGGGTTTTAATGAAAATTGAAGCTGCCCAGAGGGAAGAGAAAGCTGAAGAAAGAAAACAAACAATGAAGCCACTCAATCGTCCAACCCAACCTGAACCAGCAGGAAGGTTGATAGGAAGGTGGAAAGAAGTGGAGTGGTGGTGGTGGGAAGGGTGCAGGGATGTGTGGCTGAGATGGAGAAAGGAGGGCAGGAAGGTTTGGGCCACATGAGGTTGTGCTGTGTGAGGTGGTTGCTCCCCTGGGGCTTGCTCAGACAGGGCTGGAGAAGCTCTGCTGTGGGGACAGGCTGGGAGAGTTGGGGCTGTGCAGCCTGGAGAGGAGAAGGCTCCAGGGAGAGCTTGGAGCAACCTTCCAAGGTTGCCTGAAGGGCTCCAGGAGAGCTGGGGAGGGACTTTGGATGAGGTCTGGGAGTGGCAGGTCCAGGGACAATGGCTGTGAGCTGGGACAGGAGAGAGGGAGAGTGGAGAGGAGGAAGAAATTGTTGAGAGGATGAGGAGATCCTGGCACAGGCTGCCCAGGGAGGTTGTGGAGCACGGAAGCACCCAATGTGATCAAAGATCTTTGATCACATTGGGTGCTTCCGTGCTTCACAACCACCCTGCAGATGGATTTTGTGCTCCACAACCTTCCTGCAGGTGGATTCTGTGCTCCACAACCTCCCTGCAGGTGGATTTTGTGCTCCACAACCACCCTGCAGGTAGATTTTGTGCTCCACAACCTTCCTGCAGGTGGGTTTTGTGCTCCACAACCTTCCTGGAGTTGAATTTTGTGCTCCACAACCTTCCTGCAGGTGGATTTTGTGCTCCACAACCTCCCTGGGCAACCTGTGCCAGTGTCTCCTCATCCTGACTCTCAACAATTCCTTCCTCTCTCCCCTCTCCCAGCTCACAGCCATTGTCCCTCGTCCTGTCACTCCCAGCCCTTGCCCAAAGCCTCTCCCCAGCTCTCCTGGAGCCCCTTCAGGTGCTGACAGGGACATCTCCTACCAGCACAGGTTGCTCGAAGCTTCATCCAGCCTGGCCTTGAACACCTGCAGGGAAAGGGCAGCCACAACCTCCCTGGCCAACACCTGCAAGGACAAAGTGTCCACAGCTTCTCTGGGCAACCTGTTCCAGTGCCTCACCGACTTAGCTATGAAGAACTTCCTCCAGCCTCACTCTCCTCTGCTCAGCTCTCAAACCTTTGCCCTCTCCCCTCTGGACAGTGCCAGGAAGCTCTCAGCTCCCAGCCCAGCACCAAGGCTGCTGTGAAACCATCTCCACCCTCACTTTCCCATCTCTGCCTGCCCGAGGCTCAGCCCCCAGCTGTGCCCACCTCAAACCAACCCCACCCGAGGGGACCAAAGCTGAGAGCTGAGCCAGGTCTCAGCGCAGGCAGGGCTGAGGCAGGAGGCAGGAGGCAGGTCCCAGGAGCTGCCAGGGGCAGGTAGCCTCTGCTCATGGTAATAACAATAATTTACCCTTCACTATCACCTTCCAGCTGAAGAGCACAGAGCCCTTCGCAGGCATTAATTATCATTAGCCTAATGACATGCTTGATGAAAGGCGGGCTGGGAAAGCTGCGGTGATTCAGCCAAGGTCCCAGGGCTGCCAGGGGGCAGTGCTCAGCAGGCAGAGCCTCCTGGGTGCAAGTGGGCTGGGGGCACTCTGCCTGCCCCTCGGGGGGGCTGCAGGGTCCAGCTGGGTGGAGGTGCCACGGTCCCACCTCCTGCCCAGGACACCTTTGATGGCTCCACAGAGGTGGAGTGGGTGGCAGTGAGTGAGCAGGGAGCGTGAGCTGCTCCCAGGGTGCAGGACCCCCAGGGTGTTGGGGGGCACAGTGCTGGGACCCTCCTGGGGTTTGCCAAGGGCTGGAGGTGGACGCCGAGGAGATGGGGAGCAGTGGGCACAGATACTGGAGACCCCCAGCTGCAAAGGACAGCAGGGACCAGAGCATCTGCCAGGGGGTGCAGAGCTCAGCCTGGCACAGGGCTGGCAGCAGGGTTTGGGGGTGCAGAGCCCAGCTTGGCACAGGGCTGGCAGTGAGGATTGGGGTGCAGAGCCCAGCCTGGCACAGGGCTGGCAGTGAGGATTGGGGTGCAGAGCCCAGCCTGGCACAGGGCTGGCAGCAGGGTTTGGGGGTGCAGAGCCCAGC
>VWZI01017052.1:0-16284 GCA_013396835.1 Psilopogon haemacephalus | reverse complement strand
TGTGCTGGGCTGCAGCAAGAGCAGCTGTGGGCAGCAGGGCAAGGGAGGGGATTGTGCCCCTTGGCTCTGCTCTCCTCACACCCCACCTGCAGCACTGTCTGCAGCTCTGCAGCCCCCAGCACAAGCAGCACATGCAAGGGTTGGAGCCAGTGCAGAGGAGGCCACCAAGATGCAGCTGAGAGGGCTGCAGCAGCTCTGCTCTGAGCACAGGCACAGAGAGTTGGGGCTCTGCAGCCTGCAGAGGAGAAGGCTGCAGGGAGACCTTAGAGTGGCCTTGCAGGATCTGCAGGGGGCTGCAGGAGGGCTGGGGAGGGACTATTGACAAGGGCTGGGGATGACAGGAGGAGGAGGAGGAGGAGGAGGAATGGGTTTGAAGTGTGAGAGGGGAGATTGAAAGTGGATGTGAGGAGGAAGTTGTTTGCAGTGAGGGTGGTGAGACACTGGCACAGGTTGCCCAGGGAGGTTGTGGCTGTTCCCTCCCTGGAGGTGTTCCATGCCAGGTTGGATGAGTCCTTGAGCAACCTGTTCTAATGGGAGGTGTCCCTGCCTATGGCAGGGGATTGGAATTGGATGATCTTTGAGGTCCTGTCTAACCTAACCTATTCTGTGATTCTATGAACCCTTCTCAAAAGGTGGCCTCCATCCTTCCCTGCTCTTGTCAGCTCACCCAGAATTTAAGGCTCCTAAACCCAAAGGCCTTCTGCCAGTATCTACCATGTGGCCATGCATTTATCTCCAGATGCCCCTATCTGACCTGCAGTCAGGATCCTGGGGCCAGGAACACACCAAAGTCCCTGACACCTTTGCTTCTCCTCTCAGAGTCTCTTAACCAGTTTTAGTCTGATCAAAACCAATTTGTGGTTAGTGGTGGCATTGTCATCAATGCCCACACATGGGTTAGGGGCAGGTCACTGAGATGAGTGACTATGGCAATGTTTCAGAAATATCTCTGCCCCAGGCAGTTGGGAAACAGCTCTCTTAATCTCCCAGCCTGGCTGCTGGGTCCATCTCCACAGCTCTCTCATTTGACAGTCTCTGTCCTTTACAGGTGGAGCTATGCAACTGAAGATGAACTCGTAGCTTCTGTGGGCTAAGTGGCAGACTCCAGAGACACATACTGAGGGGAAGTGTTTCATCTAATTGGGAGGATCTAATTTTCAAGTAGCTCAAGTTATACTCAAGGGTACTAAACGTTCTTGGCCTCCCTCTTTTGGGAGAAAGCAGTATTGCTGGAGACTCACTCTCCTCTGTCCTTCGAGCAGGTGGTTATGTGCTCCTCAGAGCTGCTAAAGCTTTAGAGTGAACAGCCCCGACCTGTTCCTTGCAGCAGCAATCATTTATGGGCCTAAAGCACGCTACAGCCCCACTGCTTTAGGATCAAGGCAGCAAAGAAAAAGGCAGGTTCAAATTCAATCAGGAAAACAACCTTCCCTTCCCAGCCTACCCTCTCAAGGTACAGACCTGCCCTCTCTTGCTCTTGTGGCACTGAACTATTCTTGCCTGCAAGGTTGCCAGACTATCCACACTGCCTCTCCCAAGTGCCCAGGAGAAGCTGCCCCTTCCCCTCAGCAGAAGTCCTGTCCCACCCTGCATAGGGCCCTGGATTTGCCTGGCTGGCTGTTTCTCTGCTGTTCTCCCAGTCTCCACCAGTTTCTCCCAGCTGGTCTCCAGAAGGACCTGCAGCCCAGCCCAGCCTGTGATGTGGCAAAGAATAGCCCAGGCAGGGCCTGAGGGCCAGGTGTGCTGGGCAGTGCAGCATAAAAGCTTCTGGCCATGCAGATGGAAGAGTTCTTCAGGAAACTAATCACTTTCTTTTTGTGAGATCAGCTCATGTGCTTGGAATGGGACAGGAATTTATAGTTTCCCACACCAAGATGTGCTGGTGCCTGAAAAGCTTCTCTGCTGTTACTTTCCTATCACACACTCTAACAAAGCCCTCACTGACTTTTACGTTTGTTTGGTTTTTTTTTCTCTCTTGCTGACATTGCTGTTACTTTTCACTCCTTGGCATTCCCATTTTGTAGCCTGAGGTAACTTCTCTCCCTCACAAAATGCATTGGGCCTGGAAACAAAACATGAAAGTAATTTATTACTAGAGCACAATGCTGGGTTCACTATTAGAGCACTGCTCCTTCCAGGGTGAGGGGAAGAGACTAAAGCTCTGCTTTTACACCACGAGTATCACTGAGAGCTCTCCAGTGAGACTTTGCCTCTTTAGAAAACCCAAACCAGGAGTATGGTGCAGTTAGTGGTGCCTTAGTGAGGCAGTACAGCTTCATGGGAGAAGACTTCATTAGGACAGTCTGAAGGAGCTGGGGCTCTGTAACTTGGAGAGGAGGAGACTGAGGGCTGACCTCATTAACGTTCCTCAATATGTGCAGGGTGAGTGCCAGGAGGCTGGAACCAGGCTCTGCTGGCTGATGCCCAGTGACAGGATAAGGGGCAATGGGTGGAAGCTGAGGCACAGGAGATTCCATGTGAATCTGAGGAGGATTTTTTTTCCCTGTGAGGGTGACAGAGCCCTGGAACAGGTTGCCCAGGGGGGTTGTGGAGTCTCCCTCTCTGGAGAGATTCAAGAGCTGTCTGGATGCATTCCAGTGTGATCTGCTCTGTCAGGGGGTCTGGACCAGATGAGCTTTGGAGGTCCCTTCCAGCCCCTGACACTCTATGACTCTATGGGGACCTGCCAAGAAACTAGAGAGACATTTGGACTGCTGCTTTTGCTAACTTGTGCATTGCCAGATCGGCAACAAAGATTTTGGCTCTTAAGTAAGCTCAAGTTAGTCAGGAGGCTGAGAAACAAGACAGGAGACACCTGCCTGCCCCAAGTGCTTTTCTTTGTGAGCTGCTGCATCAGGTACCAGGAGGTTTAAGCAGTGACCTGTGGCTCGTCACATTCACTGTGGGGTTCATGCAGCCTGGCACCTCCAGAAGCAGCCAGGCTGCGAGAGACCTCCAAGATCATCCAAATGCTTACAAAGCCAAGAGACCCTGTGCTGGGTTGGAATGTGGCCTGCAGTGTCCAGAGGTCACTCTGTAGAGTTGTAAATTATGTAGATGGGTTCTAAATTATTTGTGCAGGTGTCAGAGCTGAGCTGTATGAGAAAGTGCAATCCTTTGAAGATCAATTAGAAAGAGAAGCTGCAATAAACCAGCAGAATGTGCTGCTTTGGTTGAGTTTGTGATGTTTGCCTATAGCTGGACTGAAAGGGGAATACGTTGGTAGGAGTAGAAAGACATCAAATGTCCTTTGGCCCTCTGTGTCTGATGTCTTCATGTAAAGAAGAATTCAGGGGGCAAGAGCTCTTTTGTGAAGGGGTGGGCAGAAATGGCTGAGCAACAGAAAAGTGAAAGCAGAAGTCTGCAAGCACAGCCTGGGCTTGAAAGTGTGAGTGCTTCCCAGGAGGCTGGATGTGAAAAAGAGAAAGCTCTTCCTCTCTGCTTCATGACCATCATGGAAACTTTTGGTTCCCAAAATCCATCCTGACTCTGAATTGAAGAGGTTAGCTTTATTTTTGCTACACTTAGGGAAGTGCTGCAGCAAACAGCATCTCCTTCTGTGACCTGAACCCAGCTGGGACGTTGTTGCCATCACCTCAGGGAAAATGCTCCAAGAAAACTAAACTGTCCTAATTTGTGTGAGAGACAGCACAGCTGCTGTGCTCCTCTTCACAGCCATTAGGATGCTGCAGAGCCAGCCTCCCACAAGGGGAAGTCACAAGGGGAAAGATCCTGGAAAGACCATGGACATCTCATGAGCATCTGTGTCCTACACCGTGGTGGCCTGAGCCCTGAGGAGGCTGGGGCTGAGGAGCCCTGGGCAGAGGAGGACTGGGGGTGGGGAGCCCTGGACTGGGGAGAACAGGGCAGAGAAGATCTGAGTTGATGGAGTGGAGCAGAGAAGAAATGAGGCTGAGGAGAACAGTGCTGAAGAGACCTGGACTGGGGAGCACAGGTGTGGTGGTTTAAGCAGTTCCCTGCCCCCCCACCTTTTGAAATAAACCCCAGCTAGGACTCAGAACACTGAAAGTTGATAAATGAAGCTTTATATTTACAGAAATGCACAATATCCAAGCAGATATTTACAAGGTATAACAGATATTTACAGATATGTACAATGAAAAGGTAACACAGAAACACCACAGCCCTCCCAGAGACCAAAATCCCCAGGAGGGTTAACCAACCACCCCCTACCACCTTTCCCCCCTTCCCCAATCTTATCTCACCACTTGTTGATGCTGCAGATAAGCTGAGGTAGATCAGCCAGGGGGGGTTAGCAGTAGGAAACAAGTTAGTAGAATTATTGAAAACTAGCTACCAAGGCGGAGACAAAGAACCATGCAAAGAGAAGCAGCCGCAGCCAGAGAGGTCTGAAACCATCTGACTATCTATGTTTGGGTTGCACTCTTAAAACAAAATTCTTTTTCTTTCTCAGTAAAGCTGTGAGTGAAGTGACACAATGTATTTTCCTTTCTCAGCCAATAGTCTAATTTCTCACTCAAATTCTCCAATTAGTTCAAACCAGCACAACAGGGCTCAGGAGATCTGGGCCAATGGAGTGGGTCTGAGGAAACTGGGGCTGAGGTGATTATACTGAGGGGACTGACTCTGACAGGGAGGGGCATCATGAGGCCAGGGCTGACAAGATCAAGGCTGAGGAGACCAGAGCTGAGGAAATGGCCTTGTGGCTCAGGGGTCTTTTTGTGGAATAGGCATGCTGAGAATACTGGGACCGAGGAAGCTCAGGCTGAGGAAACAGCAGCTGAAGGAACCTGCACTGAGTGCGCTGGGGCAGAAGGGACCATGGCTGGGGGACCAGGGCTGAGGTAGCCACACTGAGGAGATGGCAGCTGAGGGTGCTGGGGTGGGAAGGGGCTGTTCTCTACTCCCTCTATTGTAGGGGAAGCAGCATCAGTGATCACTGCCTGAAGCATCTCCTGATATGCTGCTTTTCTGCAGGCTCCCTGCATCTCAGACTAGCTCTGGGGCAGGGTCTACAGCTTCTCTAAGAAGGTGCTCACCCTGCCCAAGCCCTTATGCACCATGGCTTTGGAAGCTTCAGCAACATCCATCCCTGGGCTTGCCTCTGCCTGCTGCAGTGAGCAATAGCAGAGAGAGCTGCAGCAAGCTGTCCAAGTGCTTTTGAGTTCCATGCCCCCCACTACAAGACAGAGAATAAAGTACTGGAGAGAGTCCAGTGGAGGCTACAGAGCTGCCGAAGGGCTTGGAGCATCTCTGTGAACAGGAAAGCCTGAGAGTCCTGGGACTTTTCAGACTGGAAAAGAGCAGCCCCAGAGGGAATATGATCAATGCTCAGCAAGAACTAAAGGTTGGGAGAAAAGAAGCTGGTGATGGAGTCTTGTCAGTAGTGCCAAGTGCCAGGACAAGGGGCAAAGGGCACAAACTGGAACCCAGGAGGTTCCATCTGAAGAGGAGAAACTTCTTTGTTGTGAGGTGCTGGAGGCCTGCAGCAGGGCTGCCCAGAGAGATTGTGGAGTCTCCTCTGCAGAGATTCCAAAGCCAGACCCTACAGCTAGGTGCCATTTGTCTCCTCCTACATGGCCATGGTTTGCCCCAACTTGGGGACACAGTGCAAGACAACTTGGCAAACGATATCACAGGCAGTGCCCGATGCCAGCAGCTCGGACAGGTGCCCTGCCAGAGGCAGAGGAGGGAAGCATCAGCATGGAGCTCTTTGGGGGCCGAGCCCACTTCTCTGAACCCTCCTTCGGTGCCATGGGCACCCCTAAGCCCCACGCAGTTGCTGCTGCCAGGCACACGAAGCTGCCTGTTCCACGCAGAACAGGCACAGCCCTGACAGCGTTTGCAGAGAGCTGGAGGGAGGCGCTGGGCCAGGGCAGGGAGCCGTGGCAGGGGCAGGGGCGGCTCGGCAGAGGCAGCAGCGGAGCTGAGAGCCTGAGGGCTGCAGGAGTCGTCGCCTGCCCCTCCGCCAGCACAGCCCGGCAGTGGCAGGGCCAGCGGCGCCGTCCCAGCCCGGGCAGCCCAAACCGCAGCCGGGAACCTCCGTGCGACGGCCTCCCGGGCAGCCTGAGCCCGGGCGAGGAGCAGCAGGGACGGGCCCCGCCGCTGCCCCATCCCNGCCCGCTGCTGCCCGCTGCTGCCCGCTGCTGCCCGCTGCTGCCCGCTGCTGCCCGCTGCTGCCCGCTCCCCGCCCGCCTGCGCGCCCCGGCCACCGCTAAAGTGCCCAAAGGAAATGCAAGGAGGAGACAGAACCTGCCTTTGAAAATCAGAAACAAATTTATTTATGGGAAAACAGAAACAAAAGTATCTACAGAAATACTGACCCACATTGCTGTGCAGCCTGGAGAAAAGGAGGCTCTGGGAAGATATTAGAGCAGTGTTTTCAGTGTGCTGAGGTCCTGGAGCACCTTTCCTAGAGAGGTCATATATGCCCCCTCCCTGGAGGTGTCCAAGTCCATGCTGATTGAGGCCTTGAGCAACCTGAGCTAGTGAGAGGTGTCCATGGCAGCAAGGCATTGGAACTGGATGATCTTTGAGGTTCCTCCCAACCCAAACTATTGAATCTATGAATCTACAGAAGGACCTCAACAAACATATTTACAGGAAAACATCAACAAACATATTTACAGGAACTACCTAATTAAATTAAACTGAACTAACCTAGCCTAACCTAACCTAACTGAACCTACCCTAACTAAACTAAACCACTGGAACATACTAAACTAAACCACTGGAACAAGAACAAGCAAACAACAACAATCTCTAAAGCAATCTTCTTCTGCAGCCGACTCCTTGCCTCTGAGGAAACTGGAAGCAAAGGCAGCAAGAGAGCTGTTGACACAAGGAGTAGGCACTGGCCCAGCAGAGCTGGGGGTTCCTGAATGGCTCAGCTGCAGCTTGGCCACTGGATGTGCCACAGCCCTGGCACATGCCAGGCAGAGCAGGACTCTGCTGCCAGCACTATGCCCCACTGGCCTTTGGGTTACACTTGAGTTGCTGAGCCCTACAGAACTGCTCCCTGCCCATAGTGGGTGGGTGCTGAGGGCAGCAGAACAGTGTCAGTGATGCCAGCAGGACAAGGGGATAGGTTGCTGTGTCCCTGCAGCGGGGACCACCCACCCCTGCCATACCCCCAGCCTGGCAGGGGGTGACCCGAACCAGCTGTGGACACAGGATGGGGAGTACGTGCCTGTGTTTGGGGGGGATCTGGTCCACCTCCATCAGCTCCTCTGCCACAATCTCATCCACCTCCATCTCCTCTTCATCTTCCTCCTTCATGTCAATATCAGTGCTGTTTCCTGGGTGCATCCTAAGCCAAAAGTCAAGCAGGAAAGTTCATTGGTCGTGCCCTGGCCAGCCAAGTAGAGCTGTGGGACTGGGGTTTTGTACCCCTGCCCCATTTTGGTGCCTGGCACATCCCCAGCAGGAGCTTGATGCAGCCTGGGTGGCTCCATCACTACCAGCACCCACCAGTAGTGGCAACCTGTCTCTTCAGCCACCTTCTTCTTCGGATCTCCTTCTTCCTCTGCTACAGGGAGACCTTGGAGCTCTTGAAGATCCGTCAGAGCAGAGAGGGCAGAGGTGAGTGGTCCTGTTCACTGCCTCTGTGGGGCCCTGGCTATGCAGCCCCATGCCTGCCTTGACACCCAGAAGCTCCTTACTCTGCCCCGGTGGCTTCTGTGCTGCCTCTTGCACTGCCAGGGGGCCTGGCATCCCGAGGGGCCAGCCTGGAAAGGGGCACAAGAGGCAGCAGCTCAGGCTCCAGGCAGCTGCTCCCGGCAAGCAGCCCTGTGCCATCAGCCCGGGACACGCAGGGCTCCTGCCCCCAGCATTTCCCCAGAGGAGGGTGCCCAGCCCATGCCATGCCCAGGGTGCCTGCTCAGGCCTGCCCAGCCAGCTGCAGGGTGCCCACCTCCCGCAGTGCAAGGTTCCTCTTCCTACTAGGCTCCATCAGTCACCGGGGAGTTCACAGGAAAGCAGGGAAGGTGCTGGGAGAGGTGAGAAGGGCTCAGTGGGGGATTGAGGCAGAAGGGCTGGGCCAGGAGCAGAGCTGAAGGGCAGCAGAGGCAGCAGGGCAGAGGAGCTGTGTTGTGGCCATTGCCAGGCATGGGCAGGTGCAGATGCCCAGTGGGGAGCAGCACAAGAGCTGAGGCGGTTGCAGCCTCGTGGCAAGACTCACGGAACTTTCCCATGCCCCTGCAGCTGCCCGAAGCTCACTTTTGTGCTTTCCTTGGCGTCTTGGGCTTGTGGCCGGCAGGGCTTGGCGAGGAAGGTTGCGGCCATGGCACAGCTCCTGCAAGAAGCTTCCTGCGCTCCGAAGTGGAGCTGCCTGCGGCCAAGGCCGAGCCGAGCAGCACCTCTGAGAGACCGCAGAGCTGCAGCTGTCCATGGCTGAGAGGGCTGCAGCCCACGGCAGGGACTCCTGCTTGGAGCAGCACTTGGGGGAGGATTGTCTGCTGCGGGAGGGACATCGCAGTGCTGCAGGAGAGGCCTGGCAGGAGTTTCCCTTGTGAGCAGCAGCAGAAACAACATGGAATGGTTTGGCACTGATTATAATCTCCATTTTCTGCCTGTCTATGCCACCCCTGATGGGAAAGAGAGGACAGAGCTGGTCCCTGGAAGAAGGGAGGGATTGGGGCAAAGGTTGCATTTCAGATCTGGTTGCATTTGTCTCTGTCCTGCTCTGGTTCAGTCAGTAAAGAGGAGGAGGTTTTGTATCAGTTCAGTTGCTTTTGTTTCCCCAAACCCAGGCTGTCTGTTCCCCAGCACCATACCTGGGCAGGGAGACCTCCCTGTCCTGTGTCTCCAGCCTCTTGGTGTATTTTCTCCTCCTGATGGCACTGCAAGAGGCTGATTGGGAGAGTGAGCAAGCAGCTGTGGGATGCTCTGTTGGGGCCTGGCGGGGCTTAAAAAAGAGAATATCAAATAAAATGAATGCGGCATCCTGCCACCATCAGCACTTCTTCAAGCAGGCTTGAGAGATGTGACACAAGCAGATCCCTTCTGCCCACTTGCTCTGGCACCCATCCCTCAGCAGCTGCACAAGGCACTCCAGACCAGCCTTGGCACCATCCCTGGGGCTCTTCTTCCTGCTTCCAGCTCTACTCTCCAGCTCAGAACCCTCTAAACAAAGGAAGGGAAGCACATTAAATCCTCCCTGAGTACAAAGGCTTCTTTCCATGTAGCATGGCCTGTATTTGGCCTTGCCTGTGTTTAACTCTGGGCTCCATTCTTGGCTCTTTTCATCACCTCTCCAGCAAGGGCTGATTGCAGCCTTACCAGGCCCATCCCCCACANTCGACCTTTCATAACTCTTATGTGATACATCCTATCCTTATTAGGTATCTTGTCCCTCTTTTAGGCATTCTGTTCCCTTTTAGGTATCCTGTTGCCATGGCTTACTTATCTCAGTATCCTGATACAACAAATCATCCATATTTAGCGTTCCTACAATCCCCCAACCTCTATGAACAGGGAGCAGCTCCAAGGAGTTGTGGCGTCATTTCTCGTGCTCTGGGCCCTGTGCCTTTATCCTGGGGAACAGGTTGCCCAGGGAAGTGGTGGAAGCCTCATTTCTGGATTCTTTT
The DNA here is from genome assembly GCA_013396835.1 of Psilopogon haemacephalus. Lineage (NCBI taxonomy): Eukaryota > Metazoa > Chordata > Aves > Piciformes > Megalaimidae > Psilopogon > Psilopogon haemacephalus. The sequence goes on along the minus strand of VWZI01017052.1, from coordinate 6,715 downwards.
AAAGCCAGACTGGATGTGGCTCTGGGCAACCTGATCTAGTGTGAGGTGTCCCTGCCCGTGGCAGGGGGGATGGAACTGGATGATCCTTAAATTGCTTTCCAACCCTGACAATTCTGTGCTTCTTTGTGGGGACACAAAGTGGTGGTATCCAGCAGCTGGCTCAAATGAGCTTTGCACTGGGAGCAGCTCTTTCCTGCCCTGTGTCCCAGCTGATTTCTTTGATGCTGGGAGTCAGGGAGCTTCCCTTGGTGGGCAAACAGGGCACAGAAGGGGAATATTGGCCTGAATCGCAGAGTCATGACATCTCCAATTTCTTTCATGAGGCCTAGAGAAGCAGCTCAAATACACCTGAGCTGGAACCCCAGGTCAAATTGTCACAGCTCTAGAAGGGACCAAAAACCTCCTGAGGTTCTCTGTGCCTCTGCATCTCAGGTACTTTCCAGCACTAGCACTACATCAGATCAGTGCAGATGTGGCCTATCCCCATAGCCTTTGCTCCACCAGTGCCTGCCCAGCATTGTTGGGATGTGCTAGAAGGCAGCCAACCTTGGGTCTCACAGGTAGAGCAGGACAGCCTGGCCTAAGGCCTCTGGTTTCCCATAGCAAGTAGCGAGTCAGAGATAAGGGAAACATCTGGCTTGGGATAACAACTTGTCATGAATACTAATGAATGGGTTTGTGCTTAATTGTACCAACCAATTAGTACACTTTTGGATGGGATGGACACCGTTCTGCAGAACTTGTGTGGCCGAATCAGAGTTGGACACGTTTGCCTTCTGCTGATGAGCTAACAGTATAGAAGTGTGATTCTGTCCCTAATGAACTGAACACTGTGTCAATCGTCTCAGTTCAGTGTAGTGATTCCTGCTCCCTCGCAACACCTCCATACAGCCAACTCTGTCCCAGGCTCCATCCAGGAATGCCTGCATGCAGCTTTCCATGAAGGCCAGGTCCTCCAGCTCTGGGCACTGGCAGCAGCACTTTCCAAACAGAGAAGAGGCATTACACACACAGCACAGGAACAGGATGCACGTGCACAGTGTACAAACAGTGCTCTCCACACAGCAGCTAACATGGCTCCCCCAGCTCCAGTATCTCACAACTCTCAGCTCCACATTGACTTGGAGAGGACCTTAAAGATCATCTAGCTCAAATCCCCCATCATGGGCAGGGACACCTTCCACCAGCCCAGCTTGCTTGAGGCCTCATCCAACCTGGCCTTCAACACATCTAGGCAGGGAGCATCCACTACACTCTTGGGCAACCTGCTCCTGTGCCTCCCTACCCTTACTCTAAAGAGCCTACCCACTGGAGGCATCATGCTGATGAGCACCACCTCTAGTCCACCAAGCAGAGTCAAAGCACAGGAGCAGCAGAGGAAGAAGGAAATGCATGGCCTTTGACCCTGAGGGGTTCCTCACTGCACACCCAATCTTGTAATCAATTACCTGCCCAGCAGAAATGGCCAAGCCAAAGCCAGTCATTCCCAGAAGCTGTTCATAGGGCTCCCAAGGTTGGTGCTCCTCTGCAGTCCACAATGGTCTCAAAGCTGCCTGTGATGTCCTCCGGGCCCTTGCCAGCCCTACAACAGCATTACAAGAAGGAAAAAAGAGATTATGCTGGGGCTTTCCTAGCAGGAAAGCAGGAGGTCACACCTCAGGGCAGGGCCACCCAAGCACCTAAAATACTGCCTATGGAGGTCTTATTCCCTTAGTAGTTGTGGACTTTCACCTTTGGAGCGCTTCTTGGTGCATTATGCAACCCAAAGTACCAAATCCCTGTCCCACATCACTGCCTCAAGTGCTGCCTCAGCTCCCAGCCTCGTCCCTGCTCCAAAGTGGAGCATCACTGCCAGCTCCTTCAAAAGATGGCATTATGTAGGACTTGCTATCATCTCACCAGACAACTCTCAAAGCCAGAGAGCTGGGGAACAGGCAATGAGAGTAGCCTCCAGCCAGCAGAGCAGAGGAACTGCTCTCTCCTAGCTCTCCAGGAAAACCTCCCCTTCAAACTACCCCACAGGAATCCCTAAGCAACCAGGCTCTGAGTACCTTTCTGAGGCAGCAGCTGGCAGCATTTTAGGAAGGCCTTCCAGGCTCCTGACTTGCTCCTGGGCTGTGCTTCTCAGCCTGCAGTTTTCAGCTTGGACCCTGCAAAGCAAGCACAGGCCTTATCCCACAAGTGCACAGGAGCACAAATGCCAAAAGAAGCCTGTGACAAACCTCACCTGCAGCAACAGCATCTTTTCCAATGCTGTGTGCCCTTGCTGGGACACAAGAAAACAGAGAGCAAAGTCTGCCTCCACTCTGAGCTCCTTACCCTTGCAGGCCTTCTTCCAGCTCTTGGACAGATGCAGTTCCTCTCTATGCATCTCCTCCCCATGCCTCTGCAGCTTCCTGCAAGTTCTGCCTTTGCTTCTGTCCTGCCTTGAGTGAGGAACTGAGCTCCTTCTGATTTACTTCTTGGCTCAGTCTCTTGGCAGTGACTGCACTTTCTAAAGTGAAGGGCTTATCTCTGCTGACATTGCCTGCTTCTAGCAGAGGAGGCTCAATGCTTTGTCCTTGCAGTGTCTGCAGCTGTCAAACCACAAGAAGAGTGCCCAGCAGTCAGCTGAGATTGGATACAAAGGAGTGAACTGCTTTGACTGTCACATTGACTCAAAATTTCATACAGTATCCTGAGCCCTCTCCAATGTCTACACTGACTTCCTATGGGGCTTCCAAGATCCTGCCACAACACTCCTCCTCTATCAAGGATGAGCTTGGCTGGTAGCTTGGCTACTTCAACACAGTTTGAAGTTCCTCCTGCTCCTAAAGGCACCTTGCAACTTCATCACAAGAAGGCAATACAAAATAAGCACCAGCACAACACTCCACTCTGCCTACTCTGTCTCCATCAGCACACGCCCTGCTGTGTCAAACCCAGAAGCAGTGTTTGGAAAGGAACAGACCTGTCCTCCTTCTCCAGTTAAGGACAAAGTAACTTCACTGTTAGGGACCTTTCTAATTGCAGGCTCCAGGCTTACAAAACAAAGGTGAGTCACTCACAGGTCACTCTGCTCTTGTTGTGAAGTTGGCTCTGGTGCATTAAGACCCTTCAGCCCAGCCCTCTACTCTACTACAAGGGATGCAAACATGCAGGCAGCAAAGGCAGCAGTGCTGTGCCCTCTCAGCCTGTCATCACAGCTGGCAGCACACTGAGCCCAGGCTTACACAAGCCCCCTGAGGAGGTAGCAGTGCCCCCCTCTGTTTTGCTGCAAGAGAGGCCTGGGCCCCTGCCAATGGGCTTTCTCCATACCTCAGCTTTAGTCCTTTCCAGTTCCCTATGCAAAATGATATTCTCTTTCTGCAGCTCCGTGATCTCCTTTGCTGTGATGCTTCTGGGCTTGGAGGGAGGATTCTGCCATTGTTGCATTTGGTGAGTGTGCACAAGCTCCTGCTGCAGCTGCAGGACCTTTGGTTAAATAAACAAGAGTGCCATGAGCAGGGAGAAAACAGTAAGAGACTGACAGGAGAGAAGAGGCTTTTACTCTAGGGATTGTATCATTAGCTGGGTCCTCAAGAGTGCTCAGCAGATCAGGGGAGGTGATTCTCCCCTTCTACTCCACTCTGCTGTGGCTCCACCTCATCTACTGCATCGAGCTGTGAGGTCCCCCGCACAAGGCAGACATGAAGGAGTTAAGAGTGGGTCCAGAGTAGGGCCACAAAAGTAGCCAGAGAGCTGGAACAACTCTGCCACAAAGGCTGAAAGAGTTGGAGCTCTTCAACTGCAGGCTGCTGGGGAATGTCATTACAGCCTTTCAGCAGAGGAAGATGGACAGAGGGATGTTACTGATGGCTGCAGGGGCAGGGCAGGGGCAATGCTTTGAAAATCAAGAGGGGAGAGTGGACAAAAGGAGGAAATATGTTGAAATGGTGATGGGGTGACACTGGAGCAGGTTGCCCAGAGAAGTTGAGAGATGCACCATGCCTACAAGTTTCCAGAGTCAGGCAAAACTAAACACACTCCAGGTCCTGCGTCAATCACTTCCACTCAGCAGCAAAAGAAAACTCTGTGCACACCAACACACTCCCTTGATGGCTCCCTGCATCAGTCTCTGTAACTGACTCACCTGTCTGGCCAACTGAAATTCAGTCTCAGTTGGATTACCCTTCTTCAGGAGGTCTTCATCCTGCAGTGCAGAAGGCAAAGTGAGGGAGAGCACAGACAGAAGAGCAGCCTGACTTGTATAGAAACAGAATGGCCAACAGGATTAGAAAAGTGACTGTCCCCCTGTCCGTGGCATGAGCATGAGCATGACCTGGCTGTTCAAACTCTCTGGGCTCCCTTTCTATTCCCCTCTCTGCAGTGAGAGGACAAGCAGCAATGGCTTTAAACTATGGTTTTAAACTCTGTTCATGTCTTTCTGCTTTAGTCTCTGCCCCTTTGACAACTGGCCCAAAGTCTAAAACATTTCAAAGTCAGATTGCACTTGACTTGTGGCAAGCCCTGAAGGGAGCCCACTGGCATCACAAGAGCAATGAAAAGAGTGCAGGTCTTGGTTTAACCACAGAATCACAGAAACATTCAGGTTGGAGAAGCCCCTCAGGATCACCAAGTCCAACCTAGAACCCTAAACATTTCCCTTTCCCTTTTACCTGTTGTGTGGTTATTCCTTTTCTGTCATTACTACTCTAGCTACATTCACTCAGGCTAGGGTCATCACTCCTTTTATAGGTGCCATTCGGTCCTACTGCTTCATAAAAAGGAGGTTCCACACCATAACATAGCCAGCAATGTTCAGTTTTGTTGGGGTCTGTGTCATTCAAGGCCAAGTACGGGGCCTGCATGATTCCCCATAAGGGATTTGAACTAACTTTCACATCTTTCAAAACAATGGAATTAGGAGTAGGGTTTTTATTGGTTGTAGTAGTATTCTTATTGATCTCACCTGTTAATACTCGATTAGGTCCTGTAGCTTGAGAGGAAGCAACTGGCTCCTTTTTTATAAATATCAGCCCTCCTGGATCAGTCCCAGTTATATAATACCTCATTCCCCAAATTTTTCCTATATTCCAGACAGGGTCTCTTTCTTTACTTATAGTTAGGATCAAAGGAGTACATTCATTACTTGGCCTACTTCCCAATCCTAATGTTCCCCCTGAATTATCCCTGGGTGGATTACACTTAGGAGGATCCCATGTTACTTTCAAGTACTCATCAGGCCTGTCAGGTCTCCAAGCCATAGCTGTTGTTTCACATCCCCAATATGTACAATAGTAGTGTCCGGGCCAGTTGCAGTATGTCTTGCCAGATTTGAACTAGGACAAAGGTAAGGATCCATCCCCTCCTGGCAAGGATGTATTTTTACTGGGTCACAGGGGCGCACCTTAAAACTTGGAGTCCCAGGGATTATCTGTGTATGTACTATAGTCGAGTCGTCCCATTGCCCAAGTGACCACTACCATGGTTGGTGTGGATTGGAAGCCATTACAGTATTCAGAAATAGACCTATTAAGATTCCCCTTAGGCTCATTTTCTTATTGAGAACCCCACATGGATCTATCTCTTTGCCTTCCCAGCGACTACTCCGTTGCAGGGAGCAGCAGGGTATGAGTTCTTCTCGGCAGCAGTAGATATTCTTCAGGGGTCTTTTAGTTGTAATTGGTGGAGCCTTTTGTACACCTGTTCCAAAAGGGGATCAATAAGTCTCTCAGATACTCTGGCTTGTGCCCACTCTTCTTCAGTAACCTCTTTCCCTAGTCCTAAACTTGTCAGATTATTACAACATTTTCTAATACCCCTGGCTCTCGGACTCCCTTAGCATGCAGTACCACAATTTGTAACTCCCAAGCCCTCAATATCAAGCTCTGAGTCTAAGGCTTCATGTGGATAAATAGTCCAACACTGTAAATATACCCCCTGTAACAGAACAAACTCCTATACAATTTCTATTTACACAACTACAATTTTCTCTTATTTAACCATAAACTGTTATTTAGAATGAACTCATCAATTATAGATCCATTCTTAATATATATATCCAATTTTTAGTTTATAGATCCATTTTTGGTTATAGATCCAATTTTTAGTTTATAGATTCAATTTTAAATTGTATATCCAATATTTAGTTTATAAATCCATTTTTAGTTTATAGATCCAATTTTAGTTTATAGATTCAGTTTCAGTTTAGAGATCTTTTTTAGTTTGTAGACCGATTTTGACTTTTAAAACCAATTTTTTGTTTATAGACCCATTTTTACTTTATAGATCCATGTTTCTGTTTATATAACCATTTGTAGTTTATAGATCCAATTTTTAGTTTATAAATCCTTTTTTGGTTTATAGATCCAATTTTTAGTTTATAAATTGAAATTTTAATTTACAGATCCATGTTTAGTTTATAGATCCAATTTTTAGTTTATAGATGCATTTTTAGTTTATAGATGCATTTGTAGTTTATAGATCCATTTTTATTGTATAGATCCACAATTTTGTTTATAGATTCATTTTTAGATTATATATATGATTTTTAGTTTATGGATCCATTTTTAGATTATAGATAATTTTTTGGTTTATAGATCCATTTTTAGTTTATATAGCCAATTTTTATCTTACAGATCAATTTTTAGTTTGTAGATAATTTTTTGGTTTATATATCCATTTTAACTCATATACAATTTTTATTTTATATATCAAATTTTTAGTTTATAGATTCATTTTTATATTATATATT
>VWZI01017046.1:0-10611 GCA_013396835.1 Psilopogon haemacephalus | reverse complement strand
AATTGCTTCTATTCTATAAGCAGCCTTTGTTATTTTTTTTTTTTCTTTCTTCCCTGCCCTTTTAAGACGGGGAGTGATAGAGGGGCTCTGGTGGGCATTTGGCCCCCCAGCTGGGGCAAAACCACCACAATCACATATCACCTGAAGATAAAGACCAAGGACTAGAATTTTATCTGATACACTACAAAAATATAGAAGTACAGAAGAGAAGATGGTGGTGGTGTTCTTACTACACCTCTTCCCAATGCAACACATCAGTATGCAGTTGGAGTTCCTTAGCTGCTGAAGTTTTCCTGTTTGGGTCCATCTAGCAGCTTCAGTCTTGCCCCTACAAAAACTCAGGTTTGGGTAGCCAAGGTCCACCAGCTTCACAAGAATGGGATACAGCCTTCTGGCAGATGAGGTTGTTAACTGGCAGATGAGGTTGTTAAACCCCTCTCTCTTATATTCCAAAAGTCCTGGCAGTCTGGTGAAGTCCCCACTGACTGGAAAAGGGGAAACATAACTCCCATTTTCAAAAAGGTTAGGAAGGAGAAGCCAAGGAACTACAGGCCATTTTGTAACTTCCTAAACTAGACATTGTTAGAAATAAAAGCAAATTGCTGTTTAGTGGTTATTCCAGCCTGTCAGTATTGTATATTGGGAAATAGGTAAATCCACATGACCTTTGCCCTTGATAACTTTTGAAATAACAATGATGCATTTTAGAAAAGTGCTTGAATATTGGTTGACAAGTACTGTATGGCAGTTCTTTTATTACAGAACCTCAGCACGGAAAAGCTTTGGCCCTCTGAAACCATCTCACTATAGAAGGACAGAAAATCGCACTTGCTTGCTGATAGAGAGATAGTTCAGAGCTACTATTCAACAGTAACCTGTACACTTGGAATTTTGACTGTAGCACTATGAACCATGAAGATACAGAAATTTCTGTCTCTAGGGCCTCTAGAGCACTGTGGATAGGGCAAAGCATGCTGCAACACACAATTCAAGAAGCCTTTTTTTTTATGCTGGGGAAAGCATCACTCTTAATGCTTTGCTGAGTTACTCAAGGCCGGTCACTTCTGAGAAGTTTCAGCTTGGTGTTTTGGTTTTTTTTTTAACTATTTCCTCAAAACACTCAACTTAGTTCTTGCAAAATAGTAAATTCATCCTTTCTGGTGCTCTCTTTCTGCAGACTTCTTGAGGACCGTGGAGCACAACATAAGGGAAGTTTTTGAAATCTTGTAAATTGCAGGATACAATTAGATGATGGCTAAACTTACCTTATCTCCTTGCTATAAAACTGACACAGCTTTCTTTCCTGGAAACTCTTTTGATTCTTTCAGACCTCTTCCTGAGTGCACCCAAGATGCTGGAAAAAAAACTTTTCTTAGTCTCTGTTGCCCAGAAAATTTTAATCTTATGGAATACATCAGATTTGGGTTGCAAATGATCAGGCAAATGCTAAAGACAGAGGGCCATATAGGAAATGCCCATTTGTCCTGGCAGGGCATAAAATCCTGCCAAATTGGTTCAGACCCCTGCTCTCCTCCTCCTGTTGCAGGTCCAGGAGTTGATGGCTGTGAGCAGAACAATGGAGGGTTTGGCCCCAGCAAAGTCCCGAGAGCTGGGTGTTTGACACATGACCAAATCAGGTGTCTCGTGCTGCCCCTCAAGTGCCAGGGTGGACACCTAGGCACAGGACTTTGAATTCATTGGCCACAACAATGAACGCTAGTGCCTATTAGCCACTTTCACTTTCCAAATAGTGTACTTAAGGGGGTGATTTAGAGCTGTTGTTCGTTTTTCCTGCTGCCTTCTACAGGCACAGGAGGTCTATTCACAGCTCTTTCACAGTGGCCACATGTTGTGCAGCTTGCACCAGCAGCCAGCGGCAAGGCAACTCTTTCCTCCTCCTCTACCGGGAAACTTTGTATCTATTGAGTCGGTGAGTACAGGCTAAGACCCGATAGGCATGGTTAGAATTTTCCCTGTTACCAGGTTCCTATTTTCCAAGTTCTGTTTAAACTGTTTAAGCTGTTTAATTGTGTTTTTAAATAACTGTTGTGTAATTGCTTCTTGTNATAACCGATTATTAATAATCAAAACACCATTTTCACCATAGCAGATCATCTGACTTCTTAATGAACCATACTCCAACACCTAAAGTCTGCAATGAATTTCAGTTTGCTGTTCTGTCTGGGTTCTATCCCCTGTGAAGACACATCTGTTAAGTATGATAGTAAGAAATAAAATAACATTTTAAAAACAGCTGCCCCCCAAACCTCCTTTCTACCCAGGCTTAACTTCACTCCTGATTTTCTTCACCTTGTCCCACCAGTAGTATGAAGCACAAGGAATGAGTATTGCACTCAGCCCACATATCTACTGCTCTATTCTCCTCATGGGAATGATTTTTTGTTCTCTTCCCTGGCTACACAGTGGAGTCCCACTAAACATAGTCATCCACAAAGTTCTCCAACCTGAATCTTTCACACAGGCTACAATTCTTTATGGACTGCTCCAGCATGGGTCCCTTCCACAGGATGTAGCCTTTCAGGAACAAGTTGCTTCAGTTTGAGTCCCTGTGGAGTCACAAGTCCTACCTGCACAGGGCCTGCCAGGAGCCTGCTTCAGTGTGGGCTACCCACAGAGTCACAGCCACCTGCTCTCACATGAAGTCTTCCGTGGACTGCACGGAAGTTCAGAGATCTACTTCACTGCAGATGTCTGCAGACTGCAGGACAGCATGCCTCACTATGGTCTTCACCATACTCTGTTCTGGTGACTGCAGCATCTCCTCCTGCTCCTTCTTCACTGACCATGACATCTACACAGCTCCTTCTCTCACATGTTCTTACTTCTCTCTCTCTCTGCAATTGCCCACGGTTGGTTTTTTTGGTCCCCTTCTTAAAATCATAGAATCACAGAATGGCAGGGGTTGGAAGATCATCTAGTCCAACCCCCTGCAGGGTCACCTAGGGCAGGTAGCACAGGAGCACATCCAGGCAGGTTCTAAAAGCTGCTAGAGACTTCACAACTTCTCTGGGCAGCCTGATTCAGTGCTCCCTCACCCTCACAGTATAGAATTTTTTTCCACATGTTGAGACGGAAGTTTCTCTGTTTCAATTTGTATCTGTTGCCTCCCATCCTATCACAGGCACTACTGTCACGGAAGGTCTATCCTGGTCCAGGCATGATCACCTGCTCTCCTCTTCCCTCTGCTGGAGCAGCACAGGAAAGAAAATAAAAGGCCTTGATCCACCCTCTTGTGGTAAACAAGGTGCATACACTTGTTTATGCATGGCCTGTGCTTTCCCAAATTTGGGTAAAGCAAGCCCCTGGCTTCACCTAATACGGTTAGTTTTGGCAAAGTGCCATTTTGATGGGCTAATCTCTGTGGCCAAATGGAGCCATCAGACATAGGCAATTGATAAATATGAGCAAAGACAACTCTCTCTGCCTCAAATCACTTTGCCTAGCCAACATATGCCTTGCGGACTAGGACTAGCTGCGTAAGACCAGCTTTGCCATGTTACAACATGCTTTGATGCTTCAGGCTTGTTTACTTGGAAAGTTTACTGTGCCTCAGTTTACCAGGGAAAGGCATTAAGTGCCTTCACGCAGTAGGCAAGAATCATTGCTGAAAGCTGCCTGAAACCATCCAGCCTAGTGTGAGCTGAAAGCAATACGCGGCTCGTAGCTGGAGAGCTCACTGCAGCCTATGCAGTGAGGGAGAACAGACTACTGCCACCAGCAAGACATCATGATTGCCAGCACACCTGCGACCTTCCATGCTAAGTCCACCTTAGAAGGGACCAAGATCAGGTCAGAGACTGTGCAACCCCCAGCACCCTGCTGGAGTCCTGGGGAAACTCCAAAAATCTCCAACTGGTACCATACCACCAACACCAATTCTTCCAAGTGTTCTGGGTACTGTTTGGGACTATAATGCAGCCCCAGAAATCCAGAGACACCATTCTGTGAGTAAATAGTCTAAAAGCCTCTTTGCAATTAAAGCTTTCTCTTTGGTTCTGTAACTGTAACTGCCTTCTGCCGTAGCAGAAAGCAGCCTCTCGTGTCCCTCTAGAGGGAAAGCAGCACATTGCAGCCCAAGAATCTCTTTCCATAAGCTCAAATTAATGTTTGCATTTCTGGTTTTGCTTAAATTTGTTTAAATTGCCTGTTGCCTGTGTAAATACCCACAGCTGTGCATTCGAACCTATAAGTTTGCTGGTGAGATTTAACATTAATAAATAATTTTCATTGTTTATTAATGTTTTGCCTTGTTATTATTAATAAATTATGTTATGCTGAAAAGACTGTCCCCTCCTTCTTGACACCCACCCCTCATATATTTCTAAATATTAGTTACGTATCCACTCAGTCTTCTCTTCTTCAGACTAAACAGCCTCAGGTTACAAAGAATCACAAAATGCTGGAATGGAAGGGACCCCAAGGATCATCTGGTCCAACCTTTCTAAGGTAATAGTGTAGTTTAAATGAGATGGCCCAGCACCCTGTCAAGCTGAGTCTTAAAACTGTCCAGCATAGGAGAATCCACTCTCTAACTGTTCTTATTGTGAAAAATTGTCTCAAATGGGAATCTCCCCAGAAGTAACTTGTACTCAATGTACCTTGTCTTTTCCTTGCAAAAAGGGGAGTCTCCATTGTCTTTGTAGCCACCCTTTATGTACTGGTATGTGGCAATAAAATCTTCCCTAAGCCTCCTCCTCAAGGCTGAACAGGCCCGTTCTCTCAGTCTTTTCTCACAGGGCAGGGCATCCAGCGCTCTGATAATTTTTGTGGCCCTTCTCTGCAATCTTTCCAGCCTGTCTGATCTGTTTTGTACAGCAAAGATCAGAACTGCACACAGTTCTCCAAGTGTGGTCTGATAAGCACTATGTAGAGTGGGACAACAACTTCTTTATCTCTGCTGGTGATGACCTTGTTGATGCAACCCAGCATCCTGTTGGCCTTCTTTGCTGCCACAGTACTCTGTTATTTCAGCCATTCATTCTAATACACATGGGCCAGTGCCTCAGTCATCCTCATAGCCCTTTGCTGGACTCTTTCTAGTTATTTCCCTGCCCTTCTTGAAATGGGGAGCCCAGAACTGGACACAATACTCTTATTAGATCGAGTAAAAAGGGAGGGTAACCTCCCTTGACCTGCTGGACACACCTGTAATGCACCCCAGCATACCATTGGGCTCCATGGCCATAAGCACACACTGTTGTCCTACAAGTAATTATTGTCCACATAGACTCCAAGGTCCTTCTCCACAGAGCTGCTTTCCAGATGGTCAGCCTCTGATCTGTACTAGTATATGGTGTTTTTCCATCTCAGGTGCAGGATTCTATACTTACCCTTCTTGAACTTCACCAGGCTCCCCTCTACCCAGCTTTCCTGTCTGTCCAGAGCTTGCTGAATGGCAGCACAGTTTTTAGAGGTGCTATCACCATCACTGATGGGCTCAACCATGGCTAATGGTAGGAGCTGGCCGGCACTAGCCCTGTCTGATATGGAGACAGCTTCTAGCACCTTCTCACAGAAGCCACCCCTGTAACCTCTCCCCACCCCCCAACACCTTGGCATTAAATTTCAATACAAACAGACTTCACTGTATCTACTATAATGGAACAGCATTTATTCTTTAAATGAAAAGCCAGATTAGGACACCAGCAAACAAATGGGACATAAAAGTTTGGCACTGGTGCAGCTGGGCTGGATAATTAATGCAAAGTAGAATACAAGTCACCTAAAGTTTTCAGGACACTGGTACCTTAGGTTCTAAGAAACATAAGGCTAAATGATGAACACTGCATTTTCTCACAATTTATGTTGCACAGTACTTTCAGATCCACAATGAAGCAGCTGCATTTTCTTCAGTGTTTCCTGTTATTTTGCAATTCCAGTTTCATAAGTTGGTCCTCAAACTTTTGAATGTCTACTTGATGCTTCATTAGGAACTTCCCATTTAAATGAAAAACAGGTATGTCATATCTGTATTTTTCATACCATTCTAAATTCTCTGGAAGAGTAATATCCACCTCCTGCAAAATAAACTGCAAGAAAAAAAAAAAAAGTTAGTAACTACTGGGCACTGAAAAAACAATACCTGATTGGGTTTTTTTTTCTTTCTTTGTTTGTTTTTTCTTTCAGAAATGTATGGCTCTTTTTTTTGTGCTTTTGCACTTATTCTTCCATGTTGTAGATAATTGCCTGTTCTGTAAGTATTAAACTTGGCTTCATGTGCAGCAAGGACTCTCTTCCCTGGTAGTCTGCGCAGAACCACCCTCCTGTAAGCACTAACACAACAAATAAGCAGCTGGCAACACAAGAGTTGCCTGTTAGGAAGCAGAGTGCTACACCTCTTAATGCACTCCTTAATCTCTTCCTTCAATAAAGAGGTCATAATCTAGTCAAAGAACAGAAAAAAATGTAATTAAATAGTTCAAATAGTTGAAGCTCCACTTACTAACATCATTCTCAAAAGATATCATTACCTGCCTCACAAAAGGTGCAAGCTCCTGTATCAGACAACTCAGCAGTATCTACAAAAGCAGTGGTTTTAAAAAGTGCTGTGACAAGGTATATGTTAGTTTAGGTTGCTGATGCTTATTTGAGTAGCAGTCACAAAATACTTTTGGAAAGTGAGTTTTACATTAAATCAGTGCTTAAACTGTCCTGAAGAAGTCACATATGAAAGAAAAACAGATGCAAATAAATCCAAGCTATCTTCTTTTACAAAGAAAGAATTCTGATTAAATGTTCTTTCTATATACAAAATTTATACAGCACTGCAATACATTACCCTTCTCTTATATGGTTCAAGCACTTCTTTTGCTTCATCACATAGTGGGCATGGTTTCTAAAGGAAAACATTCAGACTTAAAGCATACAGTAAAAGACATACATCATTTGTGCTGTAAAGCAGCATACACAGACAGAAATGATTATTACTTAAAATAGAGGTCCCCTCCCCACATGTCACTCTCTGTCACTGCTTTCTAAGTCTTTATCAGTGCTGCATGGATGGAAAGAAAATAAGCTGTGAGGCCACATAATTCTCTCTCATTTACTATCATTTTTCTCATTATGCAAATTAGTATTTTTCAACAGCCCTTCTAATAGCTGATTCAAGGTCATGGTTTGGAAGGTCATATACAGAATCCTTTTGGTCAGCAGCAATGAGTATTCAGAGCACTGCCAACACTTGTTGAAAACAACTGCAGGTACCACTCTCCATAGAAGAATTTCCCTTGACAGAAGAATAAAAAGGAAGGCACGGAAGTGTTTTCTAATATATTTTGCGTTAAATCACGTAAGTCAGTTCGAATAGCAAAAGACAGGACAAAGATAAACTGGCTGACCTCACCTGAAAGAAATTAAGCATGATTCTCCATTCTGCAGAGCTGTAAGTTCCAGGACAGTAAGTTCCATCAAAGAGCACCGGCAGACAGCTTCAGCGTTTTAACATGTGATAGGATCAAGGAAAACCTCTCATGGTTTTAAATTTCCCTGCTCTTCCACTACAGTTATACAGCTACTTTTGCTCACCATGTATCATGATCATTTGAGCAATGCATACCTGAAGAAATGACTCACATGAAGGTATGCTGCTTCATTGTCTGTAATAGCATAATTTGGCCTAAAATTCACATAGCAAAGCACAAAGGTTAAGGTGCTCTGTCCCTCTGGTATGAAATAGTTTTCATAGACAGAACAGACTTTCTCCCTCTCCTAATTAAGCTTTCCTGGAACATGTTTAAACATAGAGTTAATAAGAAACAGCTACTTCTTGTTTTCTGTGAATTCATTTGGATAAAATTTCTACTCATATGTAACCTAAATTGTCTTTCCCACACAGACAAGTCCTTGTGTGCAGAAAACAAGCCTGAGGTACTCAATACCTTCTTTGCCTCAGTCTTTAGTAGTAAGATCAGTTGTTTGCTGGATACCAAGCCTCTTGGCTTGAATATAGGGAGGAAAAGCAGAATGAAGTCCCCACAATCCCAAAGGAGATGGTTAACAACCTGCTGCTTCACTTCAGACATATATAAGTCTGTGGGGCTGGATGGCTTACACATGAGGAGCTTTAAAAGAACTCAAGGAAGTGCTCACCAAGCCCCTTTCCACTGTTTACCAGTAGAGCAGTTTAACCAGGAAGGTCTCAACTGACTGGAGATCGGCAAATGTGACACCCATCTACAGAAAGGGCTAGGAGAATCAAGGAAACTACAGACCAGTCAGTCTGACCTTGGTGCTGGGGAAGGCCATGGAGCAGATCATCCTGAGTGCCATTATACAGCCCATGTAGGACATCCAGGTGATCAATGCCAGTCAGCAGAGGTTCACGAAGGACACGTCCTGCTTAACCAACCTCATCTTCTACACCAAGGTAACCTGCTTAGTGGATGATGGAAATGCTGAAAACGTTTACTTGGACTTCAGTTAAGTCTTTGACACTGTCTCCCACACTCTTGAGAAACTGGCTGCTTGGGTAGGTGGACACCTCACTGAGTAAAAAAACTGTTTGGATAGCCCGGATAAGGAAATTGAATGCACTGTCAATAAGTTTGCAGATGACACTAAACTCTCAGAGAGAGGGCAGGATGGGTATGCAGAAGGACGAAGACAGGCTGAATTGATGGACTGAGGCCAACTGTACGAGCTCCGCAAGGCCAAGTGCTGGATTCTGCACTCAGGTCACATAAACCCCACGCAATGCTACAGGCTTGGGAAACAATGTCTGGAAAGCTGCAGAGCAGAGAAAGGCCTGGCGGTGTGGATCCATAGACTCTTAAATATGAGCCAGCAGTGTGCCTATATGGTCAAGAAGGCCAACAGCATTCTGGCCGGTATTAGGAATAGTGTGAAGAAGCAGGACCACTGAAGTGACTCAGCATTGCTTATGCCACACTTTGAGAATTATGTTCAGTTTTGAGGTCTTCCTTACAAGGACACTGAACGCTGAAGTGGGTCCACAGAAGAGCAGCAAATCTGGTGAACGGTCTGGAAAATAGGTCTTATGAGGAGAAGCTGAGGGAGCTGCAGTTGTTAGTCTAGCCTGGAAAAAAGGAGTCTCACTACAACTACTCAAAAGGAGGATGTAGCAAGCTGGGTGTTGGTATCTTCTCCACAGTACCAAGTAATGGGATGAGAGGAAATGGCCTCTAGTTACATGAGGGGAGGTTTCAATTGGACATTATAATTCTAATTCTTGTTATTGTTTACTGAAATGTTTATCAAACACTGAAATAAGCTCCCCAGGACAGTGGTTAAATCACCAGCCCTGGAGGTGTTTAAGAGATACACAGATGTAGTGCTCAAGAAGATAGGTTAGCAGCAGACTTGGTAGAGCTAGATATTGGTCTCAATGATCTTAAATGCCTTTTCCAACTGACAGTGTGCTTGTTAGCTCTGGTTGCTTTTGGAGTGACTGATATATCTGATATTGCTGACTGAAAAGAACCTCCCAGAATCCCGCACATCAGATTTGTACTGTGCCAGACCCCTTACAGTTAGAGTTCTCTGCGCATGTGGAGAGCTCTCTAACATCATCATTTGTCAAATGCTTTTAACAGACTAAGCTGACTTTTAGCAAATAATGCATTTGCACTACAAGCTCAGGCTCAGAATTTAAGTACTAATAAGACTGCGACTGGTTTAATACCAGTTCATAGAATCATATAATGGCTTGGGTTGGAAGGAATCTTTAAGATTATCTAGTTCCAGGCCCCCTGTCATGGGCCAGGACACCTTCCACTAGACCAGGTTGCTCAAGGCTTCATCCAGCCTGGCCTTGAACACCTCCAGAGCGGGGCATCCACAACCTCCCTGTGCAACCCATTCCAATGTCTCCCCACCCTTACTAGAAAGTCTTCCTAATATTCAGTCTAAATCTACCCTCCTCAAGCTTCAATCCATTTCCTCGCATCCTATCACTACAAACACTTGTAAAAAGTCCCTTTCCAGCTTTCTTATAGGCCCATTTTAGGTACTGGAAGGCTGCTTTAAGCTCTCCATGGAGCCTTCTGTTCTCCAGGTGGAACAGACCCAACTCTTGAAGCCTGTCCCCATCAGGGAGTGAACTGTTTCAACTCGCTGTAGACACTGATCTGTTTCAACTAACAATGAAATCTGTTTAAACAGTCTATATCAGTACATATTTTTTTCAGCAGAACAGTGCAACAGTAAGCCTCTGCCACCATTCCACTTACATTAATTTGTAATAGGATAGAGTTGTCTTGGACAACTTTCTTTCTCAGAAATGCAAAAGGGACTTGTACTTCTGAGGCAGTAAAAATCCTGTGCTGATAAGTAGGTCTCTTAACATAATATACATGGAAGGGACAGTTCTACTTCTACAGACAACTGCCATTTATGCTGTACACTTATGTGTTGGTTTGAGCTAATTGGAGAATTTGAGTGAGAAATTAGACTATTGACTGAGAGAGAGTTAAACAACAGTGTCACTTCACCAAGTTTCACTGAGACAGAGAAAAAAAAAAATGTTTTAAGAAATGTTCTCAAAACATCCAGATAGCCAGTCTGCTTGCTGGGCCAGTCGGGCTTGGTTCTGTGCTGGCCCCGGCAGCTTTTTCCTTTGTCTCTTGGTCTTGC
>VWZI01017043.1:24634-46643 GCA_013396835.1 Psilopogon haemacephalus | reverse complement strand
TATAATTCAAATTCCTCCAACATATTGCTTCACAGTTTCTTCTACAAAATGTCTTTTGTTTTTCTTCATTATGGAGGAATGATACTTGGTTGACATTGAAGTTACATTCCTGCAGTATTGAGAGCAGCTGGCACAAAGATAGGTATATTTCTCTGTTTATTTAGCTATTTCTACCGAAATCAGATTTCTGTCACTTTGTAAAAGGTCAAGTTTCAATAGAAAGGCTTTACCATTGTTCTGTCCATCACAATTAATAATAAAGCAGATAAACAAATCAAAAATTCCTGCAGTGTAATTGCACAAACATGTCTTTGCGTTTTGTCGACCTTAACATGTATTTGCCATCTTTTAACCCTTGGCTGTATTGTCCTATTGCATTTCTTCATATCACTTACTTTTATGACCAAAACCAGAGTTTTCTGTTATAAAGTACAATTTTTCTTATAAATTATACACTAACATTTTCAACCATTTACTCTCAAAGTCTCCTTATAAAGAAACTCTTTGAGATTGAATAATTTTTTTTCTACCTAAAAAAGAGAAATCAGCTTGTAGGCATTTTCTTTTTTAACGTATCGCACCATGTTCCATTTAGTAGGCATCTAAATACTCCTGTAAAGATCAAGCATAACAGAGTTAATAGGCAACACCTGCTGGCATGACATATGTAGGCTGTCAGGTGAGAAAGGAAAACTTGTATACTACCTTTACTCTCCAGCCCATGCACAAGAAAAAGCTCTATTTGGCTAAAGACATAGTAAATATTTCTGTCTTCTGAAAGATCAGAATTCAACTTCTGACTACACAAATATGGAAATAGTCTTAGATTTTTGTTTGGACAAGTCCAGATAAGTTTTTGTAAGCCCTACAGTAATATATACAAAATAAATTTTCTTTCCAGTATTTCAAAACCTACTCATACACTTTGTCAATTTGCACAAGAGATAGCATTAGAACACACATAAAGGTAAGACCCTTTTGTTGTTGAAACTCTAATGTTTCCCTGTTTCAGGGGCCATTTGTGATAAATGATGAGGCATGAAAACCTGTTCTACAGCAGAATTCCAGAATAACAGAATTGGAGAGCAGAACAACCATTAATACAGGATAGAATAGAAATCTCAATATCAGAATCTCTGAATTCCTTTTTGCCTGAAGTAGGTGATTTTTGTAGTGTATCTTGCACATTAACCCACTTAACCAAGACAGTTCAGCCACACACACAAACTAGATATAGCCCCCTGTAAAGGTACTAGAAATAGTTCTCTATAAAGGCAAGTTCTGCATGTCCAAAGGTCTTGTTTTCCAAGATGTTTCCTCTGGCACTCATATGAAGTTTTGTTTTGTTCTTCATAAATTACTCCCTGGCTTTTATTTGTTTGCAGAATGACAGCTGCTACAAAACTTCATTCTAACAAATGTTATGACTTTACTTTTTCTTTTTTTTAACATGAAGATAAAACCACTTTTGCATTTAACCTGAATATGCCTTTAAACAACTACCATATTAGCTAATGATTAAGGAAAGAGGGAATTCTTATTGTGCAAAGCTGTATCTCAGAGAGGCTGATGTTCAGAACTGATAATTAACTTATGTACACTAAGGGCATCTAGTGTCTAGAAATCACTAACAAGGCTGAGTGACATATAAATATGACATAAACATCTGTCTAATGCCAAAATCAAGCAGAACAAATTTTTTTTTTTTTTTTAATAAACCCCTAACTTCTGTAAATGGTATGCTTAAACATATTCAATATATCTGAAAAAAAAAAAAGTTCTAAGCCAGTATTTCCTGCAATGTTTCATCATTTCACTTTTAATCAGCAAAAGAATTTTTATGCTAGCTTTTAAAACTTAAGACAATCGAATAACTCTGGAGCTCTGTGTATATGATAACTGAAATCTGGAGCTGTGCAATCTGAAATAAAGAACAATATGATGGAGAGGTCTAGGATGAAGAAAGTTGGTTGCTTAAATGTATTATATCTTTCACACACTGCTATAGCATTTTTGTGACTTGACAAGTAACTGTTCACAAATTCTAGTAAACTAATAAACTACTTAGAGTCTTCTAGGCAGCAGAGGTAAACAGCACAAACTTAAAAAAAAAAAATCAGACAAACCCACAACTTTTTGCTTTTCTTGAATTGTAACAGGAATCTCCACATGAGGAAGAAACTGACATTTACATATCACTGAGAATTAATGAGATATAATTAGGTCTCTTAGAGACTCAAAATGGAGACTTCACTTCATGACAGCAAACCTCAGATGCAGCTGGACTCCTAGTGATCTTCAGAAAACACCAGATTAAATATCTAATTTTCTTTTTTCAAGTACCTCAGAAATCTTTGTATCCATGAATAAAACAAATTTTGAAATACTGCGTAAAATAGAACCTGTCGCCTCTATTGTCCATGAGGGAATAGCAGTCACTCATCCAGACCCCTCCTTTAAGACATAGTTTATTACCCTTTGAGAAGAAATTGACAGTACCATAAAGTCTGCATAGTAGGTATATGTGTTTATACTTCAAACCAACTGCAGAAGCCCACTAGACAACTCTTCTCAAGTAATGACTCAGGCTTTCATAAGAATCCGCTTATCACTTTCAAGGTAAATTTGATCAGTGAAGAAAGAAAGTAGCATTTGGGCTTAAAAGAGTAAAGTCATTATGTGACAATTAAATAATACTTGCTTTAGAAGATACGGTCATAATCTTGTGAGAAAGTGTTAATTGTAAACCAGTTCATTACTTTGTCACTTTTTCAGAATAAAATGCTTCTGAACTTGAATTTACTCACACAACTGAGGAAAAAGAAAATATTGAAAGCTAAGTTTGTTCTCTCTTATAGGTTGTTTCTCATGTTTCCATGAAAAGAAAAGTAGTTCTAATCTTTACTCTTCTCATTGCCATTCTGGATGTCATCTCTAGACACTTGGGTGAGAAGATTATCAGGAATAGCCAGCATGGATTTACCAAAGGCAAATCATGCTTGACTAATCTGAAACCATTCTATAATGCTGTAACTGAATGGGTAGATAGAGAGAGAGCAGTGAATGTAATCTACCTTGACCTTATGTCGTGGTAGGCATGATAGGCCAAGATAGGCTTAAACATGTACTGTTCTGCCCAGACATGTTTTTCTGCTCTCCCTCCTTCTCTCCTTCTGTTGTGGGAAGAAGCAACTGCTGGAAAAAGGACAAAAGAACCTGGAGCCACTAAGTCTGAGAGACTATGGCTTGCCTTGACTTGTTTTGCTCCTGTTTGCATCCTGTGGTAAAAAAAGTACATGCACTTGGCTTGTGCCTGCCTTGTGAAAGACTTATGTTTTTCCCAAATTTGGGTAAAGCAAGCCTATGGCTTCACCTAATATGGTCAAGCTTGGCTAACTCTCATTCTGATTGGCTATTCTCTGTCCAAAGGCCCATTAGTCTCAGGCATTGATAAAAGGAGATGAGCAGGTAACACAGCATGCTTTGCCATTGTATTTGTGCCTGATTGCTGTTGCCTTCTGTTATTGCCCTCTGTTTCTGGCAGTGATACTGCCTTATTGCTTGATGGCATTATGCTTTGCTAAGCTATAAGCTAGTTTGTCTGCCTGGTAAACTGCTTGCTTCGAGTTTACCAGGAACAGGCATAAATACCTGCATGTGATTGGCCTGCATAGCCAGCATGATATCTATGCTGAGTCTGCACATTGCAAGACATCCTGCCTACACCTGAAAGTCTTCTGCCAAGAAAGGAAGTCCTGGGGTATGCAATTGTCAAGAGAAATCAGGGCCAGGTCAGAAATCATCTGCCCTCTTTCCCCATCATCCTTTGAAGACTGGGAAGAATCAGGAGTCTCAGCAGCCAACAAGACAATTGACAAAAGTCCCTGAGAGCATTTGGGTGCTGTGTTAAGCTGTAGCTAGCCCTGCAAGTTGGGAAATAATATTTTGTGTGTAAATACTTAAAGCCTCTTGTAATTTACCAATTGCCTTCTGCCATAAGCAGAAAGGAGATTCCTGAGCCCATCTAGTGGGCAAGCAGTATATTGACTGCAAGAACCTTCTCTTCCAGTTCAATTAATATTTATATATTACTAGTTATTCTCTCTAGATCTAGTTTATCCTCTATGTAATTCATTCCATGACCATTGCAAAAGAACCAGTTATTATTAAAATTTGTTGTTCAGGTTGGAAAGAGTTCTGAATATTAAAATTAATAAACAACATTAATTTTGAAAAAAAAAACAACCCATATCTTGCATCCATTAATTGCCCCTGCATTACACCTTAACAAGGCTTTTGACACTGTCTCCCATAACATCCTTGTGAGCAAACTCAGGACATATGGCACAGAAAACCAGACAGTGAGATTGCTTTAACAACAATGTGCAAAGACTGATGATGGATGGTGTCAACTCCAACTGGAGATCAGTAACTAGTGGAATCCCCCAGGAATCAGTGCTGGGTCTGGTCCTGTTCAACATCTTCATCAAAGACACTGATGAGGAGATGGAGTCTGCTCAGCAAGTTTGTTGACCACACCAAACTGAGAGGCTTGACTGACACACCTGGATGTTGTGTGGCCATTCAGTGAGAAGTGGACAGACTGGAGAGCTGGGCAAACAGATTCAATAAAGTGCAGAGTCCTACATCTGGGAAGGAACAATAAACTCCATCAGTACAGGCTAGGAGGTGATCTGTTGGAAAGCAGCCGTGTGAAGAAGGACTTGGGTGTCCTGGTGAACAACAAACTATCCACAGGATAGTGGCATGGCAGACCTGAAGTGTCAAAATAGGCCTGTATGCATGCTGGCTTGCCCAGACATGTTTTTCTGCCTTCCCTCTGTTTTGTGGAGAAGAAGCAATGGTGGGAAAGAGACAAAGACCTGGTGCCCTGGAGTCTGAGCACTCTGGCTTATATAACTTGTTTTTCTCCTGCATGCAACCTGTGGTAAATGAGTTGCATGCACTGGGCTTGTGCTAAGTGTGTGCTGGGCCTATGCTCTTCCCCCAGTATGTTATAAGCAAACCTATGCTTTCACCCAAATATGGTAAAACCTGGCTTACTGCCACTCTGATTGGTGCTGGCTGCTAATGTCCAAAAGTGTCCAATCAATCTCAGGCATAGATAGATAGATAGATAGATAGATAGATAGATAGATAGATAGATAGATAAGCAGATAACACTGTGTGCTTTCGCCATGCTTATGCTTCTTCCATGATTTTGCTATTATCCTGCATTCTGCATCTGTGCCTGAATGCCTTGTTATATAGCAATATAAGCTATATTCCACCCTGGAACCGTTTTAAGGTTTTCCAGGATCAACTTGAATAGCCCTCATGCAATTAGCAGTGTCAAATATAGATCGGCTGAGATACATCACAAGACGTCTTCTAGGACCTGCCAGAGCAACCTGCATCTCCTGAAGACGAGCAAGCCTGAAGGCACACAGATTGTCAAAAAGCCAGAAACAGGTCAGAAACCACCTGCCCCCCATCTTCTTCACCCAGCAGCCTGTGCAGCCTGAGGTGGATCAGTCTCAGCCACAGCCGCAGCAGCAGCCAGTAACCAGACCAGCCAGAAACTCTGCAAGTGTTCTGGATACTTCCAATTGTGAGTTAACCTAAAGTTTGCATATTACCTAGATTCTGCTCGAAGCAGAAAGAGGGCCTGAGTTCCATTTAGTGGCCAAGTGGCACTACAGACTGCAAGAAATTTCTTTCAGTGTTAATTAGTTACAATTGAATTGATTGTTAATGCATATTAATAGTTACTACTAGATCTAGATGCCATTTATGTAATCGCTCCATGACTGTTACAGTTGAACTGGTTTAATATTAAAAATAAGTGGTTGTGGGTGGAAAAGTTTGGATATCAAAATTAATAAACAATAGTAATTTTGGAAAATCATATCACATTAATTAATCATAACCCACTCCATCACATATAGCAATGTGCCTTTTTGGCCAAGAAGGCCAATGGGACCCTGGGATGCATTAAGAAGAGTGTGGCCAGCAGATCGAGTAAGATTCTCCTCCCTTTCTATTCTGCCCTGGTGATATTGCATTCAGTTTTGAGCTCCTCAGTTCAAGAGGGACATGGATCTACTTGAAAGAGTCCAGTGCCAGGCTGGACCACATGCCCTGTGAGGAGAAGCTAAGAAACCTGGTTTTTTTTTTTTGAGATGGTGAAGAGAAGATTTAGAGCGGATCTAATCAATGTTTATAAATATATGAGGGCTGGGGGTCAAGAATGGGGGCACAAACTCTTCTGAGTTGCACCCTATTTGACTTGATAATTGTCCCAGTATGGGTGTGACAAACACCCTAGAATTGGTCCAATCCCTGGGCTCTCTCCTCCCCCTCCTGTCCAAGGTCCAGTAGCGGTTGAGGGGCGAGGGTACCCCATGTGGCCCCGGGACCCAGGGAGACCCCGGGCTGCACGTATGTGTGGAGTTTTTTGAACCTATTGGTGGGCTAGAGAATGCTGAATACCTATTGGTCAGTTTCACGCGCCCCCTAGGGTATTTAAGAAGGGCACAGTGACCATTAGCCCATTCCTCGCTCTTCTCCTCACTCTTCATCGCTCCTCCTAGTTCTTCTCCGTCGTCTCCCCGTTGTGGCTGTGGAGAGCCCAGCCACGTGCACAGCAGCAGGCAGCAGGCAGCAAAGCATAAGAGCTCTCCAGAGAAGCAGCAACACTAATCCCCTTCTCTCTCCCTCCCTATCTGGGCTAAGTCGGTCTTTTCCCTTCTTCCCCTCGGGTTTGGGAAGGAGCATGGTTTTCCCCTCGTGCCATGTGGGCATTTATAGACGTGGTCGGTATCTATTTTATATGTAACCTCTCTGTTTTCTAAGTTCTGACTGTTAAATTGTTGCACCTGGCATTTTGAGCAACTCATGGGTTTGTTTTCTGCCAACTGGAACCCAAAGAACCTCGGGGGGCATCAGGACCCCCCTCCACGGGATATCACCCCTAATTAAACGATATTTCGTGACAATAATCTTTGGAGGTCCCTTCCAAACCCTGTGATCTCGTGATCCCACAATTTTCTTCTCTTTGGGAAAACAAAACAAAATAAGACAAGAGAAACATAAAATGCCACATTAATTTATAGAGAAAGATTTCTTCAAAACACAAAAAAAGACATGGAGCATGAGAACAGTATTTGCCAGAAGAGACTTTTACACACTTGCATAAGGCCATTAATTCCATTTCTGATCCTTTCTAAAGAGGCTTCAAATGCCTCATCTGAGGAATAAGTAATTTCCTCTTAAATATAAGACTTTTCCACTTTACAGCACCTGTGTGGTTTTGAAAGAAAGGTTGCACATGAAAAAAGATTTAATCTTCATGATATGGAGTAAACACATGTCCCTATCACTTGCTTGTTTTTCACTTTTCTTATTGGCTATCTCCAGATAGATCAATGTCAATTTTCTTATTGGCTATCTCCAGGTAGAACAATGTCAACAGCACTCATTTCGCTTAGCACATTATTTTGAAATCTCTTAGATGGTGACTAACATATTTCATACTACTTTACAGAGAGCTTTAGCACTTCACTCCAGATATTCACAATGGAAAAAAAATACTTATCAGTTCAGCACTTAGACATCTGGTGCTTCTTGTAACTTACTGTGCAACTTACTCAAGATTACAAGGGGAATATGAGTCTGAATATGAAATCTAAATTGCAATTCTCAATCTAGTCCTTCAAGCATAAACCACTTCTTCCCATGTAAAGATACAGACTTAAAAAACACGAAGATGGAACTATTATCTGCAGGTTGACAGAGGGAAGTAAACAGTAACAGTAAAAAAAAGAAAAAAAAAGTTTTAAATATTAAAGATCGAATAGGATTAAAATCTGTTATTTTTTAATTAAGCACATGTTGTATAAATATTTTTTGAAATGTAGGTATTTGGAAAAATTGTATCTTAAAGCACTGCAGTTGTTCTTTTAATTAAAATAAAAGAAAAATCTAACTTGATAGGTACTAAGGACCAAGACTCAGAATGCAGTGCTCCCAGATGTCAAGCAAAATTGTACAAGCACAAAAGGAAAACAGAATTACAATAAAGACCACTCTCTGTTGAGTTAGAGCAGCGTTTCTTACACTTCTGTCCAGGGAGCATCATCAACAGTCTGTAAAGCTGGTTCTGCCATACCAGGAAAGCAGCCGTCAATCTCCAAGCTCAAAAACATTGTGCAGCTGTAGCCAACACACAGTTATTTTATTCAACTAGATTTTTTAAAGAAGTTTAACATCAAATAGTCACAAACATTGCACTAAAATCTGCATAGCCATCTCCTTTACATTTGGGCTCTCTAAAATGCTTATTCTGGCAGAAGCAGGTTCAGTAGTTAAAGTGAAAGTCACAGATGAGGTTTAGGAGGGTGAAAAGATTTTCACTTTCTTAGCATTTGCCACTGGACAAGCTAGAAGAGTACACACTGCAGTTCCAGCCACACACAACAGACGAGGAGAATAAGGCAATTTTCCTTCCTCTCCATGGTCAAGGGATAGAGCCAAACATGGTTATCAGGTCAAGATTGTTCATCAGTTTTGTATAGAGTGTGGGCAAGGTAATAGGCAGTACAGAAAGAATTACCTTCTGCAGGATCCCTGTGACATGCAAGATTGCAGCCTCTATCAGTAACTGAAAGGACGGACATCAAGTTTTCAAAGAATCAGGACAGCCACATAAGGAAAAGTTTATCTGCCCTAGATCGTACCACAATTCCTTTGACTCATTAGTATTTTCCAGCCCAATGTCCACACAGACACACTAGTCAGTTTTGAAACCTCCTTTAACTTAATGCTGCCCTCTTCTGGCACAGGAGAATGAAAGCTGACTCTGATCATGGCAGTAACTAAATATATCACCAATTACTTTTTTAATTCCAACTGTGATCAAGGATTTGGAAAGCATTCAGCAGCTGCAGTTTACCTTGTACAGTCACACAGAAACCAAGAGGAAGCTGCTGAGTGAGCTACAACTTGAAAACAGTTGGAGTCCTAAGTAGATTTACTCTTAGAGTAAAGATAATTTTTTTTCAGACTTTGAATCTACAGTCTATTTATTATGAGTTGTACTCAACTCCATCATTAAAAACAAAAGTTTTCCTCATAAATGGATATGGGAAGACAGTAACTTAACTATAAGAAGATGGTGCTGTGACCTTGTTTTCTTCCACAGGAATTGTTTTCTTCTTTGAAATATTACAAAAGCCAAAGGCAAATCTAATAGCCTACATCACCGTAAACTCAGGTCTGAACTTTGAAAATAGTATTTAAAGATTTGTTTTTAGTTTTATTAAGTCTAGTGCTTTTCATACAAAGCAAATTATAAATGTAATTTATGAGTGTGTCTGTTTACAAAATCCACGTACATAAATATAGGAAGACAAGAATATACATAGAGTGACAGCAACAGACACTTGCTGAATGTTCATGGGACAGTGAGGTTTGCATGGGTGGGCTCATGTGAGCATGAATAGCCTTTGTTTAAAATCAAGCTCTGGGAAAAAAGTGTGGGCTGCAGAAGTATCCATGTCTGATTATTTCTCCAGAGTACATCACCAAGCTTCAGAGACTAGCCACTTCATTTCCTCATCTCCTGTCTGAGATAAATAAAGCAAACCTACTGCACATGAGAATACCACCTATATTTCTTGCTAAACCTGGCCAATTCTACATGTAATAGGTCCAAAATTTGCAAAAGCATTTAGTGTTACTACAGGGTCATACCTTTTAATTAATGATATGAATCTCTATTATACTTCTAGTCAGATTTTAAGGATTTTTTATTTTTATTGATTATTATGTTCATTTTCGTCCTTGCCATATGGTAAAACTTTGTCACTAATTCTCTTCTTCCCACTCCCTCAGACTTAGGTTTCAGTAGTTAAGTCTTCTGTTATTAGTAAAATTTAACAGTTCAACCTTCACCAATTTCTTGGTCACTCTTGAGAACTTGTTCTGCAGGCAGTATCTCTCAAACAACACCTTTTGAAAAGATATCCAAAGAAGCTCAACTTACTAGAGTACATTATTTAAAATTAAAACAGTCTTGAATACATTTCCCTGTGGTGCAATACTCTTCACTAGATATTAAGTGGCCAAAGTAAAAGTCTGCAGTTTCTTTGCAGCTGTATGAAACTGATGGAGAAAGAAGGTAAACAGATTAAGGTCACCTCCAACTTTCAGGGATGAAAGTAGCTGTGCTTTTAAGAAAACACTTGTGAGATCCCCAGTTGTTGTACTGTGTCAAAGAGGGTGTGACATGGCCTGCCAGCATGGCTTAAAAGCACAGCAACAGCTCCACTGAATGACCAGTGTGCACACTACACTCTATACAGCTCTGAAAGCACTGGTCCTTCCACGAAAGGGGAGATAAGGGAACAGGAACTTCCGGTCAGTCAGGCATGAGCAGTGCACCCAGCAGTTTCCATCTGCACCACCTGTGCTGTGCACCAGCTCTACAGCAGCTATTCCCCCTCCAGCTCTTGCTGCTGCTCTGCTCTGTATACCTACATGGCCCAGATGGCTTCCTCTGCTCATGCCACTCCTCCAGTACTGCATCAATCCATTTCTGCCATTGCTGCAGAGGGCCTCTGGTGGTAGGCCTAAATAGGTACACTGGCATGTCTAGGCATGGTTCCCTGCTCCCCCTTCCTTTTCTGGAGTGGGGAGAGACACTGCATTGAGAACAAAAGGCCTGGAGTCACAGAGTCTAGGGACCAGGGCTTGCCTAGACTTGTTTTGCTCCTTTTTACATCCTGTGATAAACAAGGTACACACATTTGGATTATGCCTGCATTGTGCATAGCCTGCTTTCCCAAATTTGGGTAAAGTAAGCCCATGGCTTCACCCAATATGGTTAGTTCTGGCAAAGTGCTATTCTGATTGGTTAATCTCAGTTGCCCATTGGAGCAACTAAGACACAATTGATAAATATGAAGTTGTACACACATTTGCTTGCTGCTTCAATACCAGCCCTGCACACTTGTGAACCTCCATCTGAAGTCTGGAGCCCTAGAAGGACACCATCTGTCTCAGTACAGACTAAGACAAGGTTAGAGGGCTGTGCAAGCCCCAGCACTCTGCCAGTCCTGGGAAAACTCTAAAAGCTTCCAATGGTTACCACACTGATGACATCACCCTCCAAGTGTTTTGGGTACTGTCTAGACTATTATGCAGCCCCAGAAATGTGATGATACTAATTTGTGAGTAAATATTATAGAAAGCTTGTTTGAAATTAAATGTCTTTGTTTTCACTCTGTGCTACTCTGCACCTCATATTTAAATTCATATTTAAATTAAAGTCATATTTAGTAGCTAGGATAACAGAGCCCCCCTTTAAAAAGCGTGTACCTGCTGCCAAGAATTTGAGACTGTTCCTGTGACAATTCTACAGTCTGAATCTAGGGAATGGTGATATCCCTTTGTAGGTGTTGTGGAGCACTCCAAGCTCCTTTTGTGTGCCCCCTCTCCTTCATCAGTGGAGGTTTGAACATGAAGGTGTGAAACTGCTTTCCCTTCCTCACTAGGTTTGAACAAGGAATGGTGAAAGACACTCTTTTTCTACCACTCCCATTCACTCATGGGAAAGCCTGCATTTTCTTGCGCTGGCATCTGGGATTATTATCATCTGGATACTTTGCATCCAGTATATATTGGCACTGGACACATTGTCTAGGAAAGACTTAAATAGCGTGACCAGAAAGCACGTGCAAATCCAGCAAGTGCATGAGTCCATTAAGTTAATTAGGTCAATTTGAGAGATTTCCTGCAGCACCCAAACCTAGCTTCTCCTAAGACCAGTGTATCCTGGCTTTCTGCTTGCTAATGTCCTGGTAGGGCACAAATCCTGCCCAAATTAGTTCAAACTTCTGCTATTTCCTCCTCCTGTTGCGAGGTCGAGGAGTTTGCAGGATTGAGCAAACTGTAACAGTTTGAATGCAGAAGCCCCGTGCCACGTGATCAAGTCAGGTGATCAAGTTAGGTGTTTTGATGCTGTCCCTCAAAGTGTTAGTCGAACCCTGGCCACATGATTTTGAATTTATCGGCCAAAACAATGGACTGCCTATTGGCCAGTTTCACCCTTCAAAATACAGTATTTAAGGGAGGGTGACTTAAAACTGTTGCTTCTCTTTCCTTCTGCCTTTCGTTGGGACCAGACTTCTATTTGTACCTCTCTCACAGCGGCCACGTGTTGACAGCATGCATTGCAGTCTACAGCAGCAGCAAGGCAAACTCTTTCTCCTCCTCTCTCCTCGGGAACTTTATACCTATTGTGTTTGTGGGTAATAGGTGGGGTTAGGATTTCCCCTGTTGTCAGGTTCCCTATTTTTTCTAAGTTCTAACTGTTTAGGCTGTTTAAACTGTTTAATTCTGTGTTTATAAGCAGTTTTTTGCAACAATCTTGCTGATCAAACATCCAAAGAACCCCAGGGAAATTTTCCTGAAATCTCAATTATTGATAATAATAATAAAAAAACCAATCACAACACTACCCAGGAGCTGGAATGACCCTGCCAGAAACTGCCGCTGTTTGAAGGCACTTGACAGCAGTGCGACTTTTTTCTCTGCTGCTAAGGCTGTGCTTCTTCATGAGACCTGCCTCATAGAAGCTGTGTCTGTAGACACTTTGACTTTGGTGGGTTTCATTCACGTTGGACTTACGTGTATTGGGTTAAAGGCTAGCTTTCCTGAGCCCAAAAGCCCAATGAAAACTCAAAACGATTGGGAAGTAAAAAGGGTAAAACTTTAACAACAAGTAGGAGGGAAAGGGATTTTTTACAGAAGGTGGGAGGAAGAGGAAACAAGCTTTGGGATATGGGGAATGAGGGAAAAAGGGTACAGAGACCAAGGAGAAGGGGAAAAGGAAAAAAAATACAACCACGACAGGCAGCTGACCCCTGCAGCTGAGTTCGATAGCTTTGGTGCTGAAAGGAAAGCAGGATGCAGGAATCCTATGGCGAAAAGTCTCAGTCCCAGTTCCAGAAGAGAATAACAGTTTCCTCCACATGAAGGCAGGGAAACACGTACTCTAGCAGCACAGGGCAGCGAGCAGGTGCTCCAGCAGCCAGCACGAGGAGAAGAGAGAAGAGAAAAGAAGTAAGGAGAAGCTGGGTCCCACCTTTTATAGGCTTAGCCTTTTCCATTATATGTCTCTCCTAAATTACCAACATTGTCCATAAGCATCCTTGTGAAAAATTGNAATCCTATGGCGAAAAGTCTCAGTCCCAGTTCCAGAAGAGAATAACAGTTTCCTCCACATGAAGGCAGGGAAACACGTACTCTAGCAGCACAGGGCAGCGAGCAGGTGCTCCAGCAGCCAGCACGAGGAGAAGAGAGAAGAGAAAAGAAGTAAGGAGAAGCTGGGTCCCACCTTTTATAGGCTTAGCCTTTTCCATTATATGTCTCTCCTAAATTACCAACATTGTCCATAAGCATCCTTGTGAAAAATTGCCAACTGAATTAGAATGTGTAAATAAAATTTAACCAGTTTTGGGGTAGGGTTTTCAGAAAAATAAAATTAGCTGTATTTTAATAATTCCTGCCCTGTCAAATTATTATCAATTAAATCAGATGGCTCTCATTCTCTCTCTCTCTACTTTTCTCTCTCCTTTTTCTTCCCATTTTCCTTCTGCTCTTGTCCAATCTAATAAACCAAATTCATCAGTCAAATCGTGTCTATTTACTCCAGGGGAATTATTTGAATCTTAGCACAATCCTCAATGTTGAACAGATTTGGTACAGAATAACTAGATCATGACAACACGCTGACAATTTTTTCATTATTTTGTGTGCATATTTACTTCTTTTTTTGGTTAAATCTATTTCTAAATACATCATTTTATGTGTTTGTTCTGTCTGCATTAAAGGTTAAATTAATAACTCCCAGCATCTTTCTGTTTGATCACTTAGGACTCCACACGCACATACATATACAGACAGCTCATTTCTTAAGGTGATGCCCTCTTCTTACCATTAGGATTGCTGAGTCTCTCATCTGTATGGATACAACATAATCCCAATTAATTAACATGGTTAAAGACGACTTGCCAAGGTGGTTGCTTGCCCCCTATCTCATTAGTTAAGAGTCACATTCTCTTAAGAATAGTGATTATGTCCTATTTACCATGTATTTTACAACTGCTGGCCTTAGCTTTCAAATCAGGCACTTGAGAAAAAAAAAAAAGGAATAACATACCATGTCAGTAGCAAATCATATGGGACTGGTTGATTTCCACCAAGAGTTATGCTTCTGTTGAGATCAAGAAAAGGCTTGTTTCCCTTTTCTACAAGGGAAACACCCTTCTTATTAACTTCTGATATTTCATTCCTTGCAATCTTTCTTAGAGAAGATTATGTAAACAACTTTTTTTTTGCTGTCCCAACTAAGACAAATCTGAACTCATTCTCTTTTGTTGCCATGTCATGTTTGAATAGGAAAGGCAGCAAATGATGTTCAACATCTGACTGCTATATTTGACCCCAGTTACTTGTTTTATGGCAGCAAATGGCAGTGAAGTTTAACAGATTTTTGTCTACTGTGGCCATTTAATGAAAGCAGTTAATCAACATAGAATGTCAAGCATCATCTTACTTGGATGCATGTTTTATCCTTAAAATATAAATAACTGGTTTCATATATGATTATTACTTCTTATAATTCTGACAGTGCAGCAATAAGGCTCCACCTGAATTAGCCTTCCTTCAGGGGAAGATGATGGTAACATTGAAGTGCTTAACATTGAAATGCCTTGCTGTTTCCAATGTAGTGTAAAACATGACTTTGTAAATAGTATAAGAAAGCACAATCATGCCCAATATGGTGGCAGATATCTTCCTCAAAGTAATTTTCAGAATTTAAAATTTGACCCCTAAGTTTTTCTAGACTTGAAGCAAGATTTGGTGGGAGTTGGGATTTTGGTTTTGTTTGTTTGTTTATTTGTTGGGGGTTTTGGTTGGTTGGTTTGGCTTGGGTTTTAAATATTCTGATTGTTACTATTTAATCTAATGACAGTTTCTGTTCAAAAAGATAGGCCTATAAAAGCCCCTAGGCTGAAGATTGACAAACTCTTAAAAGCAGATGAAGGCTGGGGTACTCAACAAAGTTTTTGCTTCAGTCTTCACTGGCAACCTCTCTGAGGAATGTCAATCCCATTCTGAGGAATGTCAACATACATATCTCTGAAGGACCTGACAAGATGTCTCTGAGTCCTTAGGGAATTTGTTAATGTAGTTGCCAAACAACTCACCATGATATTTTAAAAGTCATGGCAGTCAGGTGAATTCCCTGATCACTGGTAAAAAAGGCAACGGAAACATTGTACCTGTTCTTGTGAAAAATAAACTTTACAAAGCTTAGAAAAATTTAGGGGATGAGGACTTTATTGGATGGTCACATTCAGAGGTTTGATGTCCAGATGAAGACCGACTACAAGTGTTGTCCCTCGGGAATCTGTAGTGGGACAGTGTTGTTTAATATCTTCATTAATGACATAGTAAGATTGAGTGCACTTTCAGCAAATATGCAGATGACATGAATCTGAGTAGTGCAGCTGACATCTGAGGGACAGGATGTCATCTAGAGGGACCTGGACAAGCTTTCAATGTGGGTCCAAGTGAACCTCATGAAGTTTGTATGCTGGTTTGAGGCTAATTGGAGTATTTTAATGAGAGAAATTAGATCATTGGCTGTGAAAACAAAATAATGATTATGGCTATACTGCTAAGAGATATTAAAAAAAACAGTAAACAAAGACAGTTGGTCTCTGTCTGGCTGCTGCCTGCTTCACTATCTCTGGCTGAACCTGTGTAACTCAAAATAATCGTTCTTCTTCTAACCTCTTGCCAAACTTTTGCAGCTCACCCTGCATATAAGGGGGATATTCTGAGATAAGGGAGGGGGGTTGGAAAGGAGGAGGAAGGAGAGTTGGTTTGAAAGCCCTCCTGGGTGGTTCTGCTGTTCAAGAAGGGTTTTCTATCTCTGTATGACTTTTAACTTGTATATTATTTTATATGGCTCTAAATACTGTAAATATCTGTATATGTATGCTTGTGAATTGTGCCATACTGTAAATATATTGCTTCCATCCTTAACTTTCAGCCATCTGACTTAGTTTGGTGAATTTGATTGTGTATTGGGGCTGGGGGGAGGGAACAAACTCCCGAACTGCCACAGTTCAGCCCAGTTTAAGGTCCTGAACCTGGGATGGGTGAACTTCTGATATCAGTAGAGTCTGAGAGATGAAGTGATTTAGAACAGCCCTAAAGAGAAAGAAATGGGTGTATTGTTGGATGAAAAGATGGATGTGATACAACAACATGCACTTGCAGCTCAGGAAGCCAGTTGTGTCCTGTGCTGCATTAAAAGAAATACGGCCACTACATTGAAGTAAGTGATACTGCCAATCCACTTTGCTTTTGTGAGACCACATATGGAGTACTTCATCCAGCTCTGGAATTATCTGTTCAATTCTTCTATTATCTGTTCAGGAAACACATAAGCCTGTTGGATTAGGTCCAGAGAAGAGCTCAAACACTTCCATGAGGAAAGACTGAGAGTGTTGAAACTGTTCAGCCTACTAAGGGCTTTGAGGAGAACTTACTGTGGCAGTTCAGTGCTAAAATGTGACTTAAAATAACGATGAGGACAGACTTTTTAGCAGGGCCTGTCATGACAGGACAAAGTATGTTTTTAAACAAAAAGAGGGTAGATTCAGGAGATGTAAACAAACTCCAGATAAGAATTAGAGGATTTTATATTTCCCCTACTGAAAAGAGTATTTCCCTTTATCTCCTCATAGATAAATATGGCTAAACAGCTTAAAATATGAGAGGATACCTAGAAATATTTTGCTCCCAAAGAGGAAAGTATAAAAAAGTCAGTTGTCTTAAAAACACAGCATTAAAATAAAAGGTATTATATAACCCTAAATTCAGTAGACAGTGCCCAATATTTTGCTCTAAATATGCACACCTGTGTAGAAAGGGTCAGAAAAAGCAGTGGAATCTTATTTTTTTTTTTAAAGTTATCATTATTATTATTATTATTATTATTTTCTGTATGATAGCTGATATTCTCTGGATATCAGGTGAAATTGCCAAGGCCTCATTTTTGTTGTTTTCTGTTCTCAACCCTGATTAGAACTCTGAAATTAACTTTCTGATTCCAAAACATCTCTGAGAACTGTGGCTAACCAGTAATTCCTCACATGCACTCTCTTGGAGCAGTCTGCGTGCATTCTCCACTGCTTCTCACAGGCTGAATGTCAAGTTTACCAAAACACCTTCATCCATCAATGTTCTCTTTCTCCAGGCTTTACAAGCACTATGAAGTTAAAGAAAATATTCTGTACAGGTACTTGGAGCACTTCACCACTGCCTCAAGAACAAAAATTTATAGAGAAAAGACCTTCTCTGCTGGAAAGAAGTCTGCAAGAATGTGGTTTCATTTCATTCTTTTAAAGGAAACGGCATTTTCCTCATTTATTCATGTGTGCATTTTGGAGTTTCGGTGTTTGGGGTTTTTTCTTTGTTTGTTTTGGTTTATTAGTATTTTCAGTAAAATCTTCCATAGAGAGCATATCATATGCGAAGATGCATCAGTACAAAATACTTTGATTCCATGCAGAAAAGATTCTGAGTCACAGAATTGTAACTTCAAATGAGTGATCTTAAATTTTTTTTTTTTTTTACTGCAAGATTTTACTTGTTGCCAATATCCCTTCAAATTCCTGAAGGCTGTTTTTAGAGTCAGTTTGCTGTTCTGCAGCAGTCCTTGACTCATTCATCAGTGTTCAAATCAGTACTGCATATGGTTCCATTTTTCCACATAACATTGGTTACTCAAGTGACTATATAGATGCATATGTATGTGTATTCATATATACACACATGCACTAACATTTTAATGTCTGTCCAACTTAAATGCAGGTCCTTATTATTCTGGGGAAATCTTAACAAACCTA
Organism: Psilopogon haemacephalus; assembly: GCA_013396835.1. Classification (NCBI taxonomy): domain Eukaryota; kingdom Metazoa; phylum Chordata; class Aves; order Piciformes; family Megalaimidae; genus Psilopogon; species Psilopogon haemacephalus. The sequence continues at coordinate 28,653 of VWZI01017043.1, read as the reverse complement.
AACCTGGGTTCATAAATACTTTAGAGCCAGCTGAGAATCATGAAATATAACAGAAGTCCTGGTTCCATTGACCAAGAGGCATGAGGAGGGCATGTAGGAAAATTATGACCTTAGATTTAGGCAAGACACCTTTTTCAGAGTAGATAAAACACTGTGAGAATTGCTCTAAAGCATGACTTTTAAAAGGACCACCAAGGACAGATGGTCTATTCTAAAGAGAAACTTCAAAAACATAACAGTGTTCTTTTTTGATTACCTGTATTGCTTCTTTTTCTCATAGTTCCTGTTTATTTTAGAGAATTAGTGGTTTCATGTGTCAAATTAAAGTATTATTACACAAGAAATAATGTGCCATTCTAAAATAATTCTAAGCACTCTTCACTATGATTACACGGTGTGAATTGAAACAAAATTCTAGTATAAATTTTTTGTTATTGTTACTATCAAGATTCTAAGTCATTACTAGAACTTAAACATATAAAACATTTGGGTTTTTTCCAGCTTTATTATGTGTCAGTTTCAGAAATTTCAAAGATCGGGTTCTTGCTAAAATGAACCAGCTCCCATTTGCAATATAGGACTGTTCTTGTGGTCCCCATTCAGTACCTATTAGTAAACAGACCCACTGTTTTGAATATATTAATAGTCTAAGATTAATTTGAACTGAAAAGGAACTGAACCTTTTTGTAAGAGCAAACACTTCAACCTACCATAGCCTGTGCAGGGTGTATAATGTCAGACAAAGACAAAAGAGAATATCTCAAATGAAACTATAGCTGTCAAATATTGAAAAGGAGACATGACCTCTATTTATATGGTATTAAAAATATTCACACTGCATTTTTCTTTGTGATTCTATGTATTTACAAAATTTTGTGGCATTTATAAGCCAATTTTTGCATACAATGAAGGACAATGAGCCTATAGACATATATATTTATTTTAAAAATAAGAAAAAGACAGAGAGAGAATGAATTCCACAAATAATTTTGTTCAGAAAAATCTGGCCATGTCAGTTCTTCTTTCAAAATTTGTGTTATCCATCTGCATTTTGTATTTTTTCCTTGCTCTTGATGTTTCAGTACATTATCCTTTATTGTCTAAAAATCATAATAGTTCAAACACATAAAGCCAAATGAAAAATGATTGTTTATAACCCCTGAGGTTATTAAAAGCTGAGAGGCTCATCTAAAAATAAAGATCAGCAAACACTGTAACTTGCTCCAGGATAAAGTAGCATTTGCTGTCAAGAACTTTCTCCTAACATCCCATTTAAATCTCCCCTCTGCCAGTTTGAACCCATTCCCCCTCGTCCTGTCATTACAAGACCTTGTGAACAGTCCCTCCCCAGCCCTCCTGTAGGCCCCCCTCAAATACTGGTAGGCTGCTATAAGGTCTCCTTGAAGCCTTCTCTTCTCCAGGCTGAAAAGCCTGTCTGTGTCAGACAGATACAAAGGGATACAAAGAAATTAAGTCAAAGGACAAATGTCTTTATACAGAATATTGTAGAGAATAACATGTCTGTAAATAAGATGGAATAAGAAGTTGGAAAAATATATATGTTCTGGTGTTTTACATAAAAAGGGTAGGTTTATCCATTCCTTTATGATTTTGACTCATATATAATATAACTTACATATAGATGAGAGAAACCAATAGAGCCTATATATGAAATTAGAAAAAGTAGTGCAATAATTATATCACACAGATGATGTGTTTTTAAAGCAAACCCTTGAGCATGTCACACTGGACAATCTGTACATACTTGTAGATCCCAGATATTATAGATTTAATAATCACTGTGTACTGTGTGTAGTTCTAGAGCCCCCAACACAAAAAGGACATCAAACAATTGGAGTGAGTCCAGAAGAGGGCCATGAAGATGATTGGTGGGCTGGAGCACCTCTGCTATGTGGACAGGCTATGAGAGTTGGGGCTCTTCAGCCTGGAGAAGAGAAGGCTTCAAGGAGACCCTGTAGTAGCCTTCCAGTATCTGAAGGGCAGCTACAGGAAGGCTGGGGAGGGACTATTTACAAGGTTTTGTAATGACAGGACAACGAATAATGGGTTTAAACTGGAAGAGGGGAAATTTACACTAGATCTTAGGAATAATTTCTTTACAGTGAGGGTGGTGAAACACTAGCACAGGTTGCCCATGGAGGTTGTAGCTGCTCCCTCCCTGGAGGTGTTCAAGGCCACGTTGGATGAGACCTTGAGCAACCTCTTCTAGTGGGAGGTCTCCTTGCCTATGGCAGGGGGTTGGAACAGGATGATCTTGATGTGCCTTCCAACCTAAACCGTTCAATGATTCACTATCGTTTCTTTATTTGCTCTGCCCTTCCCACTGTTATAGCTTTGTAATTTCTTTCTTGTTTAAGTGTTAAATGCATGAAACAAAGCACACTGCTTGTTAAAATTTGACCATTTAGTACTAGACATTTCTTCTTTATTTCCTTATATAATACTCTGAAGTTTATCAGGTTGAGCCAGGATTAGCTGCTCATTGATATGCTTCAGTGCTTTTTTTTAACATGAGACATTACAGCAATTTCTTTGAACTCTTAAGCTGGGTTATGCTAGCCCTTGGTATGACACCATTACGTTTAGCCATGTCATTATTCCTTTAATAATATTATAAGTTACTGCATATAGAACGCCTAAACAAGAATAGTCAATTTTGTTGTTCCTTAAGTTTCTGTCCATGCCATATATTCCTACACCAAAATATCTGCTATACAGAGCTGGGGCAATTTTATCCAGATTCTGTTTCACCAGGAATGCTACTATGGCAAAAGAGTTTTCATTTGGACCCTTATATTCGGAAACTTCAGTGACAATTATTTGCTCTTGCTTTAAGTAAATGCATAGACTAAAGCTCTTGATTAATAGAAATTAAACTAGAAGCAAGGACCACATATTTAAGATGATCTGTTAAACACTGATGTATTCTCAGAGAGCAGCCTGAGGAGGAAGTCATAGGAAGTCAGGATTTTCTTAACTTAGACGTGCTGGAAGACTATGAGTGGCTGAAGGTGGTTGCATTCCTAACAGGTGTGCGTGTGGGCATAGAGGTATCAACTGTGTCTTAGCATGGTTAAGAGCTGCCAGAGGCAAGTCATAGAATTATAGAATTTTTTTGATTTCTCATTTGCATCCATGCTATCTCCTTCCAACTAACTATGCAGACAAGGCAGCTCATAACAGTATGACAGCCAGAATATGCAAAGATGCAAGCACTTCTCATCTTCGCCTTGCTGGAACTAAGAGGAGCAGCTTCTTCATGGCAAAAACAGATGGCTGGGAGGGCTTGCCCCAGCTGGATTGCACCCAGGCCAGCTGCACAATCAAGCCAGGACCTCTGAGCAAGAGGTGAAGAATTACAAAACACTAAGAAAAAAGTGACTCAGAAATTTTAGTAATCTCACTAAAATTATGTACAGCCTTGCTGGTAGAACAGTACCACAACTTAGCAAAACAGAAGTCAGAGGACAGAAAGCTGATTGCTTCCAGCACAGTCATACTTCATCAAGAGTTCTGTCCTCCTTATCACTTATATGCTACTGAAATGCACATTGGGAAAAACATATACTTTGAATATTACTGTGTTTGCAAATAGCAAACAAATACAATATAGAAATCTTTCTCAAGAAGCGTAAAATGCACATTGCCTAAAGAAAAAAAGAAATTAACTTCAGCAGTTAAATAGAGCTGGAAGCTGTCAAAACCAAATATTAATCTAATTTTCACAGTGTAGAGTGTGTATCTACTAGCATTTCTCCATGCTTACAATGTAGTTCAATACAATAACAGCTAACAATAGATTTTCAGAGTAGTAAATACACAACTGCATGCCTAATTTGCATGCAAATTTTCATGGCACCATATGCAAATATATTAATAGACATATAAATATGAGTATGAATACACACTTGTGGAATTCTGACAAGCAGAGTGTCATAATTATATAAATATTTTTAGTTCTGTCACCATCTTTTCAAGAAGCACAACATGGCATAGAA
>VWZI01017039.1:0-32325 GCA_013396835.1 Psilopogon haemacephalus | reverse complement strand
TATTATTAAAATTGCTTCTATTCTATAAGCAGCCTTTGTTTTTTGGTTTGTTTATTTTTTTGCCCTTCTCCCCTTGCCTTTTAAGAGGGGGAGTGATAGAGTGGTTCTGGTGGGCGTTTGGCCCCCCAGCTGGGGCAAAACCACCACACTATTGCAGTTACATTTATCAATGATGATAACAACTGGCCTCCAAGGGACCATTTATTGCCCATTTGAGGCCTGAGGCCAAGTATTGTTTATTGTAGACATAAGCAACCCTGACATCTTAGTCTCTGAACCAGCTATTAGTTCCTGGTCTTGTTTCATTTAGCTATCTGGGTGTACCCATAGTCTCTATTCTTTTCATGTTTCTGGACACATATAGAGTCCACCAGACAGTGACTAAGGTGACATAAAATAGACTTAATCTGAACTATCTAGCTGAGAAAACTTGTTTCTATTTGCTGAGAAAACTACCTAAGGTATATATTGCAGTAAATAAACAGTGTGAATGTGGGAAGTCTTAACACTCAATGTGACTGCAGAACCTTGTCTTGAGGTTTTGGTAAGTATAAAGGCAAGGTGTTTTACCTTGATTTTGGGGATCAATTTAATTTTCTGCCTACTTTGAAAGAATGGAAATGTAATTGGAAGAACTTACAAATTTTACCTTTCTCTTTGAAATGCACATTTGTTTTTATAAAATTAATAATTTATGCATTTATTGTAACTGTAGACAGGAAAAATAAAACCAATTTTGTATAGTTTCTTACTGTTGCCACTGTTTGAGCCCAGCCAGCCATCAACAAAGCAACGTGCAGCTGTTCACTCAGTCCTACACCCTTAAAATAGGATGAAGAGGAGAAAATATGAAAAAAAGCTTGAAGGTAAAGGCAATAGAGAAAGAGTGGTCACTCAGAAATTATAGCCACAAGAACAAACATACTCAACTTGGGGAAGCAAAATCAATTTAATTTAAACAAAACTCACCACAAGTTCACAAACTAAATAAAACATTGATAAATACAACCATATCTTGAAAATATTGTCCTCTCCCTTCTTCTTGGTTTGCTACCCTTTGTCCGCACAGCATCTCAAGAATAGGGATTTTGTGTTCAGTCTTAGTCCATTTCATATTCTTTCTGCCACTCCTCCCTCTTCAGAGGAAAAACTCCTCACAATCCTCCCCTGTGATGTCTATCCCACAGGAGACAGTCCTCCACAAACTTCTCCAGATAGCATGGGTCCCTTTTGCAGGCTGTGATCCTCCCAGTGACACACTACTCCAGCATAGCCCTCCCTCAGAGTCATGACCTCTTTCATCATCAGTTCTCTGGTTCAGCACAGGATCCTCTACGGGCTGCACATGATATTCTTTTCCACTGTTGATCTCTAAGGGTTGCAAGGGCTCAGCCTTACTGCAGGCCAAAGGGAGAATGGCTTCTCTGGTGTGCTTCCCCTACTCCTTCCTCACTGACCTGAGTGTCCACATGGATATTGCTCTCCTATCCCACTCCTCTTCAAAATAAGTGAACTTTCAACAGAAATAAATTGCTCAGCGATTGCTCTTAAATATGTTACAACAGAGGCACGGATTGGCTTGGCCTTCATCAAAGGCAGGTCCAACTTGGAACCAAGAGGTCTTATCAAAGCTTCTCACAGGAACACCACCATAGCCCCCTCTGTTACCAACCCCCTTGTAGGAAAATATCCAACATAACAATGTAAAGCTTCTGGGAACAGATAATTGCAAGAACTTAGGGATGACTATTGACTTTTATGTATTTGTGTAAAACAGAAAAATAACATTTACAGGAAGTTCAAGTCAATATGTCAAAAATTCAGGTGAAATTATGAATAACTATAATTAGAAACATGTCTGATCATTTCTTATTGCTCGAATGCCTTCTCACCAGTAACCATGGAAAGGCTCCTGATGTTGCAAACAAAGGACAATGGAGAGATGGTTTGCATGGCTGAAACAAAGGTGTACAAATCTTGTGCCATAATCTTACAGTACACTTAGAAGAAAGTCACACCCTACGGTGTGACTTGTAATTGGTTGTTAGACAGCTTCATTAACATCTTTTGCAAAGGTTTCTTTGCAGCAATTTTAGATCAGGTCTGCACTCATTTTAATACAGGCATTTCTGCCCCTTTTTCTCTGTATACAATATTGACCTATTTTTTTGTATCAATTTGATTTGGAACAATGTAATAATAAAGCTGTTGCTGGATGCATCATAATCAGTACAGATCTTAGAAAGAACATTTTCTTATTCTTAATGATTGACTTGTAGTAGTGTTTCAACGAAACCAACCTACTTGAATGTTAAATGCAGCTAAAGAATATTTTCAGGCAATTACACAATGTGAGAGAAATTACACACCAACAGAAAATGACTCCTGGTAGTTCTGTGCTTCAAATATATCTTCTGGTACAAATTGTGGGAATAAAATATCTACACACTTGTTTTTTTAATTTCAATATGACATTTTCAAATATTCCACTCTCCTTCTTTTGCTCACTTCCTAGGCATGCCAACACATGACCTTAAAAGACTCAAAATTCTCTAGTACATGCATTAGAATTTTAACGGGGATCCTGGCTGTAATTGACAATATATGCATTCAGAATCTAACTTTCATGCTACCTAGAAATCAATTTAAAATTACTCACTTAATCAACAAAAAAATGTATTATCAGAAGCAACTTGTGAGAGTGAAATATGTACAACATAGCTCGATTTATTTTAATTTTTATTGTTGCATCAGAGTTCATTTCTCTATGAATTTTACATCTTGTCTCCAAAACAGAGTTGAAGGGTTTTCTGAACTGTGTATGAATATGGTATCAAAATGTAATGTTGACATAAGGTCTTAGAGGAAAAAAAAAATGAGTTGTGTTTACATACAGCAGTCTGGAGCTGTTGAAAGAAATACGAAGTTGTTCCTCAATTCAGTCAAATGGGCATTTCAGCATGGTATTGTGTAAGGCAGTCTTTAAAAAGAATTGACATTCAAACTGAAGTAAACTCTTTATGCCATTACTTAAAGCTATGATAAAAAGTATTCTCCTTCCCTACACCATGCAAGTAATCAACATTGTCTCCAGTGGTTCTCAAGGCTGGGCAATATATTGCTGCTAACACAATAGTTGGAACACAATTGTCTGTCTTCAGGGTGGGCAGAAAGTTGTGTGCAGCAGCTGGATCTTTAGAGAAACTGACAAGTTATGTTTTTATGAGCTGCTTGAAACAATCTGTTTCGACATTTCAGGAATTACCATAGCTTCTGAGAAAATCCAGACGTGCAGTATGAGCCCAGTATTCCATGTTGAAGTTTAATTAAGCCACCTACTGAGAAAACTCTCATAGGGGAAGCTCTTCTCTGAGCTTAGGACTTTCAAACCATTGGAGAGCATTCAGGGAAGACAGCAGTTTCGACACCCAATATATTTGTCCCAGTTCTTAAGAATTACATGCCCTACTTCATACGAATTATGCATATTGAAAGCTCAGTTTGGAATAATGCTCACAAATTTGTTGATCATAATGCTAAACTAGTTAATGTATCAATCCATACCTAAAGTGATTTACCTACCCTACCATTACAGTTTTATAATTTAGTGGTATAACTAGACTTCAGTTGGTTTACAGATTGTCATTACCACTATCTATTTACTTCTTAAGGTTCTTCTGGTTAGTTTTACTCTATCAATATCAGTGAATTTTCAGAAAGCTTAGTGACATGCAGCACTGCATCATTTGTGTCCTTGCATATTATGGTAGAGGAATGAAAACAAGCATCATATCAGAGAACAATGAACACTAAATGGATTAAAGTTTGCGTGAAGTAGGTGTCAGTTTGTGTCAAATTAGAAAATGAGGTGCACTTAACCATAATTTATGCCCAAGCATTCAAGTGTTGTTTTTTTTAAAAAATGTTATTTACATTTTTATATAATGCCTAATGAAGAAATTACCAACTATTTTTAAATAAACAGTTCTTGCAAGTGAAAATTCCCAAGACTAGATATGACAAGTTTATGTGAATTTTTTAAAATGTAAGTGCAGCTTGATACTCATTGGAGTTTGCTAACACTAGTATTTTGGATCATGAAGAGAAGTTAAATAATACATTCCTCTCTCTTCTTGCCTTGTTATCTTTCTTACCACTTATTGTTTTCAGAATTGGACCCATGTTGTTTTTTTTTTTTTTTATGGCAGTCCAGTAGTATTAATATTTTTGAGGTAACTCTTAAAAGTATCTTCCCTAGCACATTTATCCTTTGTTGTTTACTACTGGGTACCACATGTGAAAAGAAAATCAATGTTTTACTTAGGAAAGCATTCTAAGTTGCAGGCCTGTGGATTAGTGTAAAACTGTAGAATTTTGGTCTTGTTTTTACTAATCAGCCATTTTCTTAAAGGGTGAAAATAGTGGGATTTCTATATTATTCTAACAGTTATCCCAGAGAAGTTAGAGAACAATATTTTCACATATGGACTAAATAAATACTTAAAGATCATCCTTCAATAACTTATATAGATCACCACTTATATCTGCTGGGGAGGTGAGAGACTGAAATCTGAGATGTCATGTATAGAAGGTATAAAATGTATGCTTTCCATAGATATCTGCCACTTGCTAGTCAAAAGTGGTGATACTTTCAGCTTAAAATTAGTAATTTGCTAAGAATACATGAAGATGAAGAGGGGTTATGAGTTGTTTATTTTACTGGAAATACACTGGTAGCAATGTTTAAGTGTGAAGAAATTCAGTGGCCTGGGATCTGTTTTCTGTGACAGATTCACTCCTTTGAAGATTAAAATTATATTTCTGTTTTTCACTTTTGAAAAACAAATTCAATCTACACTAATATCTCTGGAAAAAAAAAACTACTAGCTTCCTGGAAATCTAGAATGACCTTTTACTTGTTTGTCTACAACTGTAGTATTCTCTAAATCTTCAAAACCATAACTTCAGAAAATCTTTGCTTAAGCCACTGGGGGGAATGCTTCTCAGAAGTATTTCCATTTAAAACAAACAACAACTCCCCCACCCAAAAAAAAAAGACTCACCCTAAACCCCACAAAACACAACAAAAACCAAACAAGCAAACAAACAGCAACAACAACAAAACAAAGAGCCAAACAGAAAAACATACAGCAAACATAGTAAAAATTTTGAAAAATTACTTTAGAATTATAAATGTGATATAGAAGACACTTGTTCATAGTAAATTTTTAAAAGCATTTACTAAAGAAATGGTACTAAATAAATGCACAAATGATACATATAGAATGTGCAAGTGGTTGACTTTAAAATTACATGATTATAATTCACTTGATGCAATTTGGAAATGTTAGCAGTGCTATAATGAGATATCAGCTTTACTAACGTAAGCAGTAAATATAATTAAAGACTTTTATGGATTCACAAACTCACGGCTCCATGAAAAATATATTTACATAATGCTCTACCATACACATATGTATGGATACTGAAATAATTAAATAAATAGCTAGAACTAATAAGATTAAGATCCTGAAGAGTGGAGTATATGGGCAAAAGATTCCCAGACTGTTTTGGTCAGACACATAGGGGTTCTTAAAAGAAGATGCCAATAAACTTAGAAGCCTAAGCCACTGATAACAGAACAGGAAAAACAACATAAGACATGAGATTGTTGGGCTCTAAGTCACAATTAAACACACAATAACTGAATCTTTTCAAAGGTGAACCTTTATAATTTGAAAGATTTATTAGATATGCCAGACAAGCCTGGGTGAAGGGATCAGAGTAGGGCAAAGAGAACAGCTATGAGAAAATCATTATTCAAAGAGTCACAGGTTCCTTTTTGTTGCACAGTATGTTGTGGCCTGTAGTCACAAAAGTTGAAGTCCATAAAATAGGTGAGGAATGACAATGGGAGTTCCACTATAGAGTGCACAGTTGAGGCTGGAAGTGTCATCGTGTCTCAGCAGGAACAGTCCAAAGAACAATTAGGACATGGACTCCATTAAAGAGGTAGCCTGTTGAGATACCATCTGAGTCTGACCAGTACTGTTTCTGCCACTTTGACATGACCAAAGATAGTGAATGTCAATACCCAGATACAAATAATAGGAAGTGAATCAGTGAGCCAGTTTTAGTTGATTCGATTTAGTGTATGGATACTTCTTCACATGGCTGGTGGAATGGGGTGAGTTTCAGTCACCTGACTACCATCATCTATATGAGAATATTGATTGGATTAATTACTTATTTCAAGTGTTCCTGTACCACATGACCCTGGTACACTTCAAGAAATACTCTTTATAATGAAAAAAATTACTATGAACAATACTAATAACTAGGAATATTGTCTTCAATATGTACAAATTTGTGCTGAACGTGCTATAAATGTAATTTATGATTTTTTAAAAATTAAATTGTAATGGCTAGTTACATACATTTCAGTTGAATTAGATGAGAAAGCATGCTCAGTTTTTTGGGTTTTTTTTTTGCTATATACAAGATGACAGCAATCTCTTAGGTAAACTTGGATTAGTGTCCTTGTGTGGTCAGCAAATAGGATTCTCTATAAATAACTTTAATTTTTATTTAGTTTTTTATTGTTCCGGGATTTCAAGAACAGGAGCAGAATGATAGTAATGGATAAGCATGGGGTAAACTTGTATATAAGGCAGGAATAATCACCTAGATCTGTTTCTCATGAAGTTGTCCACAGTTCATTCAAGGGTACCCTCAGGTACAGAGGCATAGATTATTGTAATAATTATTCTGGTTGACCAGTATCTTATTCCTGGAGCACATGCTGTCTGAATTTAAAAAATGAAAATACAGATAAGTTCAGATACCAAAGAAGAAAAGGTATAATAACAACCAACACGTATATCAGATTACTCATTTTTCATAGCATCAAATGAGCTTCAGCTTTAAGTACAGAAGAGTGGGAAGGTTAAGGATCATACAGTATATGCAATGCTTTGAGATGACAGCATGAATGTTTGCTTGCTTGTTCAGTGAGTTACGACCTACAAGAATAAAGAAACGCAAATGCCAAGATAAAAGCTCTCCTCAGAAGACTATCAATATCAAGAATGGTTATTGTATATTATGTGAGTTCTAGTGGAGGAAGTAGGAGGATAACTGTCATCACTAGGTGACTTCACTCGAAATGACTTTTTTTTTTTTAGAATATATCAGATATTTATATTTAATTTAGAATATTTGCTTCATGCAGGAAGATTACCTTTGTAATCTGATATTGGTTTCCAGAACTCTCTCCCTGCTACCTCAAGAGAAAAGTGGGGAAGGGAAAGCACACAGAAACCTAAGTACTAAGGTGTTCACTGGAATATGCATCACTTCTGTTGTAGTTCCTGCCAACTACTAATATGAAACATCCATCAAACTTTTAACTACTCCTATAGTTGAAAGAAAAAAAAAAGTTTTATTAAAAGAAAAGGTTTATAGCATTTACTGGTCAATACACTTTTGAATGAAAACTTAAATACTTTTCAGTGCTCTTCAGTACTCCGCCAAAATATTTTTTTCACTTATAAATAATAACAATAAATAAATACACTTTAACTAAAAGAAAAGTGCAGGTTTTTTTCTGTGATTTTCTACTGGCCAATTTCCCATAGGTTGTTATTTAATAATCGGCATTTATTGACAGAAGAAACTTGAAGGAAGAAATGCCCTTAGATAAGAAGCCAAACACAGTGAAAGAAAGTGAAGAGGAAGACAAGGACAAAGACTGAAAGTTATACAGAAGTCTCTTTTCTGCATTAGATTTGACACTGAAAAGTTCCAGTCATAGCTTTTCACTCCAATTTATTTTTCAGTCCCAAGTAAGTCACTAATCTTGTGTGCTCTATTTCCCAAGTCAAAATGCTGCCTGAAGATTGTAGATAGTGAGTGGATTCTCTGGATGAAATTTTGGACTGGTGATAGGCAACCAGTGACAGCATTGCAGGGCAAGACATGCAAATTCCTTCCTCTGTATCAAAGGCATTATGACTGCAGGTTTCTCTGTTTTCCATTTCTCTAACAGCTCTTATGAGTGGAAACAAAAGTAGGTCTGAAAGTGACAGTTCAAGGCCTTTACTCATGGAAAATTTTCCTGAGCACCTTTTCCTATTAATTAGAGGGAGGTAGCAACATCAGAAGAAATATTATAGTCAGGGTATGAAGATGTAAACACTGTCTTAATCTCAGGTTTTGTTAAAGGAAAAGCGTGTGATATATGATATAATTTGTTTTTGTCTCTACTGTATGATATATATTTTTTTTTTCTGTACTGTGCTTTAATATAAAAAAATACAGTTGAAGCAGAGAAGCTGACTTCCAAAGTATAGTATATGATTCTGACAACCAATATAGCTTTGTTCATTTGTAGTGTTTAGAGATCACAAGATGATAATAAATCTGATTTAGTGAAGTATGTTGGGCTTTTATGTATACTCTCTTCCTGGTGTGATAGAAAGTTCTGCTGCTCACCCTGCTTTGGGTGCTTAAGTTCAGTGACAGTGCATTGCTGTCTCATGTTGCATGTCTTGTGTTGTTTATAAAGCCACATAGCCTGAATAAATAGGTAAACTAAATTCAGAGTCAATATATATATTCATTTGTACGTTCCTGAGCCCAGCTGTCACAAAATGGTGAGCTCATAGTCAGTAGTTTAAAAAGGAGAGAAAGAATGCCTGTTAACTGTTTTTGGCTTAGTGAGTTAGAAAACAGGATTGAGTGAAAACAGGACAGTTAATCATCTGCAGTACAGTCAGCAAAGCTGTTTGCAGCTGGGACCAGGTCACTCAGTGCTCTGTTTCTCAGTTACTGTTCATTGCATCCATGAAGAGCAGCACCAAACCTATTGCACTACTAGTAAAGTTAAGCAGGCATTCCTCTTCAGCACGCAGAACCCTCCAGACTCTCATCCCTGTCAAATCAAGAACTGCTTGATCCTTTCTCCATAGAGCAGCATGCACAAAGGCAGAATTCACATGTGCTTGTCCAAAACTACAGTAAGTTGAATCGGAAGTGCAATTTAGATGAAGCATCTGTAAAGACACGAACAATAATTTATGGACTCAATCATTCTTTTGTTCATCTCTCTTTCTTCCCACAAGAAAGGTGCATTGAGAAAGAGAAAGAAGCTTGTGGATTTTTTACTTTTTTGTTTATTTGTGGGTTTTTTGTTGTTTGTTTGAAATTATCAGAATAATATTTTTCTGTAAATTAGAAAAAACACAGAGTGTTTTAGGTACTGTGGGCTATCTTCTTGAACTAGTCTGTTTTCAGATGCTCTCTTAGACTGTGATTCTGCCTCCCTTGCTTTACACTAAATAATATTTTAGAGGAAATACTGTGTGCAAGATGAGACATAGAGAATTTCTTTGGAGAGGAACATTGGTGCATGGACACATCTCTTGGATATCTCATCAGTGTAGAAATAATCTGTATTGAAAAAGTGTAGTGGCATAATGATCTAAACCAATATTATCTTTAATTCATACATGAAAGTGACCTGAAACCTCATAAAAGATGAGCTGTGATTGGGCTGATGTTCTCTCAAGTATGTTACAAATGAGACCGTATAAATGTCTACATAATAAATGCTTGTTAAAATTATTAAACTGATTAATTTCTGAAGCTGGGTAGATAACGCAAATTAAGAATCTTCAAGTATGTTACAAATTCATATCACAACTTATAAAAATAGCATTAATTTATTGAGTTATTTCTTAATATTACAGGGTTCATAAAGAAGTAACAAATATATTTTTTGTCTTTAAATATAAATACACAGATATGTACAATATTCTTCCAGCAGACTAAAGAGCTCTACCTATGGTAAAAGTGAGACTATGGACCTTCCTAACCAAGACCTGGGACTGATAATTCTTGTTCTTAAAGAAAAATCACTTATTTTCATATTTTCCACATTTTTATAATTTATGTTTGACTCTGCAAGGAATTTCATGTTTTGAAATTGAAAAGAAGGTTGTTGCTATGAGGTCAATCTCCACCACAAGGGAACTGCACTCTTGGCACTTCATGGTGACCACTCTAGCAAGACCAATTATGGAAGACCTTTAATTAGCAATGGTGTGACAGGTTCTCTGCCCCAAATTCTCTCATGATAAGTTCAACAGTGACGGATCCATTTTCTTTATGCTATTGATCATGTACAGAGCACATTATCAACACAAGCTGGACTACACTCACAATACCATCTTGAGGAAGTATTATCTTTATGCTATTGATCATGTACAGGGCACGTTATCTGTATCTTGGCAGAGAAGTTTGTGGCAGACATTAAATTTATTCAGGAAATTCCCTGGGAAAAAAAGCTGCTAAGAAATCTCATGCTATTTAAGAGGCAGTCAATTGCTTGAATACATGACAGTCCTTCCTCCCTATGACTTACAGCGCTTCTTCCAAAATAACTAGATGTGTTGGTTTGAGCTAATTGGAGGATTTGAATGAGAAATTAGACTATTGGCTGAGAGAGGAAAACACAGTGTGTCACTTCACCGAGTTTTGCTGAGAAAGAAAAAAATTTGTTTTGAAGAACTGTTCTGAAAACAATCAGATAGCAGACTGCTTCTGTCTGTTCTGGCTGCGGCTGCTTCTCTTGCATGGTCTCCTTTCCCTTTGTCTTGGTAGCTAATTCAGAGTAAAACTACTAACTCCTTTCTATCACTAATCTCCCTGGCCGATCTACTTCAGCTTATCTGCAGCATCAACAGGTGGTGAGATAAGACTGGGGAAGGGGGAAAAGGTGGTAGGGGGTGGTTGTTTACTCCACTCTTGGAGATTTTAGTCTCTGGGAGGGGTGTGGTGTCTGTATTACCTTTTTACTGTATATATCTGTAAAAATCAATTATACCTTGTAAATATTTGCTTGTATATTGTGTATTGCTGTAAATATAAAGCTTCATTTATTAACTTCCAGTGTTTTTCTGAGTCTTAGCTGGGGTTTATAAAAGGTGGGGGGGCAGGTAACTGCTAAACCACTACGCTAGACTTTCATGCTCAAAATGACAAAAAGCTGAGAGAATTGGATTTGTTCAGGCTTGAGAAAAGAAAGTTTAGAGGAGACCTTATCACCGTGTATTTAGAGGGTAGCTACAAAGAAGATGGAGACTCTTCTTACAAGGAGCTGCATGTGAAAGAAAAAGGCTATCAGGTACAAGTTACTCCTTTATCCAGTGAGAATATCAATAGGGATAATATCCCCAGGAAAGTCATGGGTTCCCCAGCATTGGACACTTCTAAGATTTGACTAGACAGGATCCCAGATCATCTTGTTTAGGCCTTACTCTTGCTAAGAATGGCTGAACCAGCTTCCAATCTTATATTCTATGATTCTATGATTGAAAATCAGTATGAAAAAAAAATCATGTTTGTAGACTGTACATTTCAAATACTGGAATAATGAGACCTTTTGACCACTTTACCATCTTGGCCCCTAATCTATCTGCAAATTCTTCATATCTTTCAGTTCATACGCTAGTTTGTTTGTTTTTCATAATTGAATGAAACACAACATTCTCAGATATTATGAGAGGTATGAATACTGGAGAAGGTTTCTTCTTGTTGCTTGACACATCCCCTTAGTAAAGGGTCCCACTGCAGTTATCTTATTCAAACAAACTTGTGCTTCCTTCCTTTAAAGTGTAAAGCATTACACTTTAAAGTGTAATGCTTTAATCAGAAAGGTTTTATGCACTAGGTACTATTCAACATAATGATATCACTAGTTATCTTATATTTACTGTTCATATACATTTCTTAAAGTGCACATAAAATATGTATTAAGCAGTTTTAAGTGTAACTTAAATGAGAAATTATGTGAGATCAAGGGTAAGAAGGTATTATTTTAAGGCTCTTGCTCTCTTGTTAATGGCTTCACATTGGTAAATAAAGCACAGCCTTACTTGGTTGGATCTGGTTGGAATATAAAAACGTTCTTAAGTGTTGAGAAAAGTGGACACTTTTGTGTTCCTATTTTACTCTAAATTATTTTATTTAGATGAATTGTGATAAGCTTAATGCCAGAATCACGTGAGAAACAAACAGAATATCAGACATGCAGCTACCTAAAGCAGTCATGGCAGTCATTTGTATGAATCATTCAAGCCACTGACAATGTGCCACAGTGCCTGTTGCTACTGAAGTGGAAATTGAGTCAATTGTGTACGATACGTATAGTAATATGTACAGTGTGAAGGAAAAGCAGATGGTAGAGATGCATAAAACTTTAATGTCCTCCAATCTGTTTACTTACTTTAATCAGCTATCATCATCACCCACTGTGTGCTTTGTTTACATGGAGAAGTGCTGGCATGATCAAGCAGAAGAAAATCCTGAGATATATGCCAGTTCCAAAACCTGGTAGTTAGATTTAGAAATATATGTATGATACATATGATTAGGACAAACTAGAAGAATCAATGAAGAATTACCTTCCACTTAGGGCTGCATTCACTCAAAACAAAACTGAAGTGAAATCAGTACGAGAACACATTTAGCAGGCCATACATATAGAGATAGAATTTATTAGCACTGGCCTATGTAGTTTATATTTCCACATCTCTTGAAGTCATACAATCAGCTTCTTTTCTGAATGGAACTTATGTTTCCCCCACTTTTTGTCTCTCATAAAATTGCTGGAGATTTCAAGCTGAGAAATATTGTTTCTGTGAGGAAAATATGACATCAGACCCCACCTGGAGTACTGTGTGCAGTTCTGGAGCCCCCAGCACAAGAAGGACATGGAACTGTTGGAGAGAGTCCAGAGGAGGGCCACAAAGATGATCAGAGGGCTGGAGCACCTCTGCTATGAGGACAGGCTGAGAGAGTTGGGGGGCTTTTCAGCCTGGAGAAGAGAAGGCTTCCAGGAGAGCTCATATCTGAAGGGGGCCTACAGGAGGGCTGGGAAGGGACTGTTCACAAGGTCTTGTAATGACAGGATGAGGGGGAATGGGTTCCAACTGGCAGAGGGGAGATTTGAACGGGATGTTAGGAAGAAATTCTTCACAGTGAGGGTGGCAAGACACTGGAAGGGGTTGCCCAGGGAGGTTGTGTCTGCTCCCTCCCTGGATGTGTTCAAGGCCAGGCTGGATGAGGTCTTGAGCGACCTGATCTAGTGGGAGGTGTCCCTACCTATGGCGGGGGGTTGGAACTGGATGATCTTTGAGGTCTCTTCCTAAACCATTCTATGATTCTATGATTCTTTGACATAGGTGAATAATGTGGCATTCTTTTCCCAGGATTTTTTGGACATATACAAAATAGAATGAAGAACTCATATTTCAGATGAAAGCTTTTGTTTTTCAATGCTGAAGGAAAAAAGAACCATCCTAAATATTAAGCCTTTCTAAGGTTTAAAAAGTTGGATTTGTACAGACCTTTAAAATCTTGGTGAGGACTTCTAGAGAGCATTTGACAAATATCTTATCCTAGAAGTGTTCTCATGATGAGTAAGTGAAGGAAGCCTGCAAATAGATTATAGCATGTAACAATCGTGTGTAAATTTGCAACCAGTATAATTGTTTTGGATTCAGAAGCTCTGCTTTGGATCTCAATTATTTGTTATGATGTTGTAAAGATTTCTCCTATCTCAGACTTGCTGTAGAAGACTACCCATATGAACAAAATATATTAGAGGTGTAAAAGAGAATTGTTGCTTGCTAAATAATAATATCTTCATGACATGTTATTTTGTTTCCCATTTATAAAGGGAAGATATGAGAGGTATTAGCTGAAGAGGAACTGAACTTATGACACGTAGTACTAGAAGTTTATAGAAAAAAAATATGTCTGAGGAGAAAGAAATGGTGTAAGAGAAAGAATTGATGCTGATCATGTTGGTTGAAGTCCAACAAAGTCGGTTCTTTTCCCAAAGTCAATGGAAGGTCCTTCGTCCTCTTCAGAAATTGGAAGGAAATGTATGTTGTAGGCACTTACCCAATTTTCCTCCTACACAGATTCTTTCAGGAATCTTGTTTTAAGTTTTCTTTGAAGTGGGCAAATAATAATTACCTTTGAGAACTAATTCCAGCTTGTAATAATATCTACAATCACAGAATCACACAACTTTAGAGATTGGAAAGGACCTCCAGAGATCATTGAGTCCAACCTCCCTGCCAAGGCAGGATCCTCTAGGGTTATTCACACAGGAAGTTTTCCAGTCAGGTTTTGAAAGTCTCCAGAGAAGGAGACTCCACAACTTCTCTGGGCAGCCTGTTCCAGTGCTCTGTCGCCCAAACTGTAAAGAAGTTTCTCCTCATGTTGGGGAGAATTTGTAGCCGTTGCTCCTTGTCTTATTGCTGCTGACCTTCAAAAAGAGATTGGCCTCATTTACTTGACACCCACCCCTCAGATATTTGTATACATTGTATACAATACCTGCAAGGTTCCTGCCTTGTATTTAATAATAATAAAGATATTTATTATTAATAAAGATATTTAGTCAAGAAATGGATATTCATGCTTTGAACGTACTTGAAAAAAAGGACTAAAGTTCTGTGGAGTGACAAACAATTCAGTAACTGTCTGAATCCTTGCTCTCTGTGTGAAGCTGTTACTAAAGCTGTGGCACAGCTTTCCCCAGAATAAAATTCTGGGCAGTAAATAGAAGATTTTGAATTAATTTCTTCTATTATCCTGCTTTCATTGCCTAGAATGTGTGTCCTTACTTATGATGCCTCAAATTATTCTTCTTCCCTAAATCTACAGAGTGAAGAAAGGGAATGAGGACAACGGCTCACTTGGCTGCTTCTGTGGTGAAACTCTTCTGTACCTTCTATTAATGTAGTTAATTTATTTTATTTTATTTTTATTTTCTATTTTATTGTTACAGAATAAAAGATAGGCTACAACTTGAGTACTATGTTCAGTTTTGGGCATCATAGTATAGGAAAGACATTGAGGTTCTGGAGCATGTCCAGAGAAGAGCATTGAGCCTGATGAGGCATTTGGAGGGCATGTTGTATGAGGAGTGGATGAGGGAACTGGAGTTGTTTAGTCTGGAGAAGAGAATTGTGTATACGTGGTGCTTCAGGACACAGTTTAGTGGTCATGGTAGTTGGGCTACAGTTGAACTAATGATCATAAAGGGCCTTTCCAACCTTAATGAACCTATGAGTCTATGATCATTATGTGGTTTAGCCATTATAGAGGATTCCACAGAGTGAAGCATGGAAGACATTAGTGCCTTCAATATGTGAAAGTATCTCCAGTATGTAAAGGTATCTCCTCACTTTCAAATGTTGAAGATCTAGGTAGAAAATGACAGTTGGAAGGCAAAAAAAGTGTTTAAAACTTCAAAAGTATTGCAATAAACAGAATTATATGACCATTCAGATTCAGTTCCTACAAATCAGATATTTTACTTTGCTGTAATTGTCAGATAACTATATGTTCTTTTATGCTTCAGTTATGGCTCTCCACATTAACATCTACTCTTACAGCACATTATATTTGAAAAGCTTCTTCTTAATCATTATGCTTGGAAGCTCATTCTGGATCCAGCAGTATACCTAGTTTAGGTTCAGTTAAAGGTAACTGCAGTAGCTCCTATCTTAGGAAACATACTTAAAGAATGAACCAGAGGATTTGAAAGCCAAATGAAGCCCCTTAGGACTTGATCATTTAGTTCAAGTCATGTATGTCATGAGATGAATAAAACCAGATAAGGACTTGCTCAGATGTACTTCAGCAAATAAAAGAAATAGGAGAAATAGAAAGAAAAAACAGTTCAATGTCAGATGAATAATGGCTTACCAAGTTTGATACAGTCCTCTGTAAAAAAATGTGGGTAAAGATTACAAATGCCTTTCTCAAAATGAAAGAAAAATATCTTGATGTTTGGGATACAGCAAGTGACCTAATACACAACAAACCTACAAATGTCTGCAAGTATGAGGAGAATGTCAGAATTTTGTTGTGTCTTTGCTTGGCTTAACTAGATATCATAATGCATCACTTAATCTCTCTCAAGATTATATGTTTAGAAGTTTTTAAATGTTTGAATCATGAAGCATTTTATTCACATACACTCAAACAAAAATCTTATACTGACCTGCCATGACATTCAGGAACAGTTTAGAATCAACTCCTAGGCATACAAGATTATGTTTAGTCTAGGGAATATTTACATCTAATTTATATAAACTAACAAAGCTGTTAAGAGTGAATGTACATGACATTAGAGCACTCTAAAAGGTCATGTAAAGCACATCTGATTTTTTTTTCTTTTTTAATTAGAACAAATGCATTTAACTATGTAAATACAAATCTCTTGAGAGAGATGTAATTATATCAATCTCATCTATGCAGAGAGTTTAACTTAAGATAAAAAGATCTGGTTTTAATTATTTTTCTTTCTTATGTTTAGAATTAAACCATCATAGAATGCTTTGTGTTGGAAGATATCTTAACAATCATCTAGTTTCAACACCGTTGTCATAGGCAGGGACATCTCCAGGTTGCTTAAGTTCCTATTCAAGATGACTTTGAACACTTCCAGTGTTGGATCCTCTACATCTCTTGGCAAAATGTTCCACTGTCTCACCATGCTCATGATGAAGAATTTCTTCCTAACATCTAATCTAAACCTAAATTCTTCCATTTTTA
The DNA here is from genome assembly GCA_013396835.1 of Psilopogon haemacephalus. Taxonomy (NCBI): domain Eukaryota; kingdom Metazoa; phylum Chordata; class Aves; order Piciformes; family Megalaimidae; genus Psilopogon; species Psilopogon haemacephalus. The sequence goes on along the minus strand of VWZI01017039.1, from coordinate 15,687 downwards.
AGCCATTACTCCTCATCCAGTCACTACATGCCTTTGTAAGAAGTCCCTGACCACCTATCTTGTACCCCCTCTTCAAATACTGGTAGCCTACCACAAGGTCTTTCTGGAGCCTTCTCTTCTTCGGGCTGAACAACTTCAATTCTCTCAGTGTTTCTTCACAGAAGAGATGCTTCAGCTTTCTGATAATTGTTGTGGCCCTCTGGATTCACTCTAACAGTTTCATATCCTTCTTATTTTGGAGGTTCCATAGATGGACACAATACTCCATGTGGGGGTCTCATGAGAGCAGAGTAGAGAGAGAATCACCTCCCTTGACCTGCTGGCCATATGTCTTTTTATGAAGCTGAGGATTCAGTTTTCTTTCTGGGCTGCAAGCACATGTTGCCAGCTCATAATGAGTTTCTTACCAACCAGCCACTCCTAAGTCCTTCTCCTCACGACTGTTTTCTATCTGTACCCAACCATCTTGTATTATGTGCAAGTATGCTCAATAGAACTCCAGTTCTTTGCTAGGAGGTCGCTGCTGCTTAGGCAGAAAGTCACTGCTTGCAGCTTCCCATACTCCTGCTCCAATTCCTGCTTCCACTGCTCCTGCTCCAATTCCCCAGGCATTACCTAAAAGGGATTCTAGGCATTTCCCAAAATTATCTCAGCTCTTAGATTTCTGGAATCCACACCCCATCCCCACCCCTACTTGCAGGATGTTTCCTCCAGTAGGGATCATGACCTTTTCCTTTCCAGGCCCCTTTTGTCTTTCTGGGATCACTTCACAGGAACCTGCCTTTTAGGCATCCAGCTCTACTTTCAGGAGCTCAGTCTTCCCACCTAAATAATGTCTGGACAGAAGCATAACACATGGTCCGCTACTTAACTGGTGAATCTATCTCATGTTTTTTATTATATGGATAATTCATAATGTGTCACTTTTCTTTAATCCAGTTACCAAAATTTACAGCTAGCTGCTACTAGATAGTTTTGCCCAACAGGTAACAGATTTTTGCTTCAGAGTCCAGAAGTTGGGTCTTAAACACTTTCAACCTTTCACACAGATGTACTCAATTTTGTGCCACCTGTCAGCATTCACAATTTAAGCTAATTTTGTTGATGGTACTGGCCCATACTAGTTTTATTTTTTTTTCCACTTTCTGGTACCATCAAGCTCCCTGTTTCACTCTACCTTTTGTTTTATTTCAGCCTTCTTTCTCAGATAAGATTATTTTCTGTTCCTCATTTTCCAATGTCGGAGGGAGACTAATGGAGAAAAGACCTCAGTTTGGAAAATCTGAGATCATCCATCATAGGAAAGGTCTGCCCTAAAATGAGTTATTCTAAGTACAAGGCATATTTAAAACCCATTCATAGTGGAAACTGTGAGAAACTTGTCTGTATTCAGTGATGATGAAGCCAGATACATGAGTTTCCTCATGTGCCCTGTGCTAATGGAACACAGCAGTACACATTATTTTAATTTGACTTTATAGGGACTATATTTCTACAAATCAAATTCAGCTATGTTCCCAACATAAAAGATATTATTTTCTTTTACTAGGGAATTTATTTTACCTTTTTACAAAAAAAGGTCATTCATTAGTTTAGGATTTACCAGATTATTTATTTCTCCCTATTGTCCAGGCTAAGTGTTTTCTTTCAGCTTAATTTCCTTAAACATTTGAATCAAATTGTCTTGTGATGATAATGGTAATTGACATTCCCACTGGTGTATGTCTTTGGTTCCAATTTAAATTTCAAGATGTCAGGCACAAGTTTTCAAGCAGAAAAAATATGGATTACTGTCTATACAACAGGCTAGCAGGTGTTCTCATTATTATTTTAAAGCATACAGTATGGATTGTATGTGCTGTGCCAGGAATTGAACATTTTACTTGAAGAAGCTGAACTCAGTCACAGATTGTTAGTGGTTTTGTAGAAGAAAGACTTAGTCAATTCAGTGTTTCAGTTAGGTTCTGTCATTCAACCATAGTGTTTGATATTTTTATTTTGTTTCTGAATTATAGCACCATTTTTCAAAAGAAAGCAGCTCAGTGTGCCCATATATATAATTATCAGAATACATTGTGTACTGCATTTATCAGTTATTCTAAAAAGTAGGTATGAATATCCAGACATTATCTGGTTCCTAAATATCAAACTGCAAGTGAAAGGAACTGTGTGTTTTATGGAATGTAGAGGTAAGTGTGTACCACAAAGGCTGATATGTTCTGATAAAGTTGCATGCTCAGAGTTTTTGTGTAGGAATGGTTGAGGACTTCATTTCATGCAGTGTTGATAATGCAGTGAATATGTACATTTATGTATCTTTTACATCTTTATATCCACAACAATTTAAAAACACACATTTGGATCTGATTACAAGGAAGTTAAAGAACATTATATTATTAATGACCAACATGACAATACTGAATGCTTATATGTACTACCCTGTTCTCTTTTAGAACTACAAACAAACAACAAAACAAAACAACAACAAGCCCACCGAGCCAAAACAGCTTCATTAGCCAAACCAAATTTAAGACAGGATCTTTACAAGCAGTGAGATGAGTTACTAAGGTTTCATTTTATAGTAGAAGACTACGTGAAAATTCACATTTATTGTTCACTGTCAGCATAAGCTAGAGGCAGTCTCATTCATATCTGCAGGGTCTTAAGCAAACATAAAGGTGAAGAGACTGAAGCATAAAAATCCACCTTAAAAATTTTACAGATATTCCCATGTTAGTAAAAAATTGCTCATCAGAAAAAAAAAAAAATCCCAACCCCTCTCTGTTCCATTACTGTCTTTTAAATGATTAGAGGAACACATAAGTGAAGAGGATGCCACTCCTGTCCCAGGGTCCATTAATATTCTTTTCAATGGCAATATGGTCCATGTGTTTTGTCCTGTAGTGCTGATATATCCAAAGGCAACAGTGTCTCATCTTCTCTTTCAGGCTGTATGCTGAACTGAGTAAATTGTTAGAGAGGGAAAAAAAATATACATCAGGGAGAGGAAGAAAAAAAATCTGTTTCCTAGTAATCCAGTTGTTTTCCTTCAGAATCTCAAAATTAAACATCAAATTATGTAATTTTATCCATAGTCTCTTGATAACTCAGCTAGAAGAAATAGGGTATCATTCACCTTTGCCAATATTCTGACAGGAGTTCCTGTGATCTCCTAAGCGAACACACAGAAGCTCTGTTTGGACTGCTGGGGTAAAAATTGCAGAGGATATCTGGCTGCTTTTTGTATAAACCAACATATTTTAACATTGCTTTTCAACAATTGTGTGTGATCTGGCTTAGTACTGGACTCCAGACTTCAGAATAAATTAAGTCAACATAAGTAGGTTAATTCTGTGATGAATTAATCTAATTAATTGGCTTATAAATCTGGAAACTTTACCACTGTTTTTTATCAGGTTAACTTCATGGCTAAATAAGGGTCACATGAGAGATGTACCAGTGATAGCTAAATCTGCTATGCCAGTACTGGCTACTGAGATGCAACTAATGTAGTTTAGTTGAGTTAGGAGGCAGAAGTACTGACTTAAGAGTGTCTTCAATATTTCAACACATACATTAAAAAAAAAGGGAAAGAAAATACCAAACTGATGAAAATTTTATTTAGATAGAATGAGATTGTGTCTAAAACATATTGCATCTTTACAAATGCAACAAAAATATATATTTTCAAATATTTTTTAAAACATAAATTCTAGCTGCCACTAAAATGAAGCTTGCCAACCATAAGAACGCAGCCACTACAAATACTTTTGTATTAACTACAGTTGTGATACTATTTCATAATGCAGATCACAAAAGGATCAGATATCAACTATTTAAAACATGTGAAAAGTGGGCATTTGTTATCCTCACTTTTCACACTTCATTCCTACTACTCTTTTGAAAATAACAGAAGATAAAAAGCAAACATATTAAACCACAGATAACAATTTTTTTTTTTGCCTTTGAAACTGCCTAAAAGAAACCAAATGACAAGAAAATGTAAAATATAACATTAAAATAAGCTTAATAAGTTAAATAGTAATTTTAAACTCTGCAATATGAGCATTGTTTCCATATTTTTGTATAGGAAACACAGCCTGAAAATCCTGAATTACACAAAAAAATATAAATATGCACCGTATAAATAGTGAATACATCCTCATTAACAACTTCATGCACTGGTGCAATTTTGCTTGACACCTAAATTGGAACTTTGCAGTATATACTAAGCACATGAGTGGTATTCTCACTGAAAGCTTAACTCTGGTAGAAGTATGGTGTAAATTCCATTCTAGAGTTCTCCATTTGCAGTACAGACACAAGTACCTTCCTCAGAAGAAAAGTGTGAGTTCTGGATGAATTGGATCTTCTGCATGTGTTCATATCAAAAGTAATTCTGAGTTCTGGGATATGTATGGCCCCTTACACACTACTTACATAGCAGATGCGATATATCCAGAACAAGTCAGTGGCCTTTCATACATACCAGCGTATGCAACAACACATATTTAGGAAATCCATTTGTAGTTATCATTTACCAAGGTATTTTGGTGTCTAACCAGAAGCTCTTCTAATGAGTTACTAATATTCTGAACTTTCTGCCTTTTCCCTCTGTTTTCCATAGTTTGCACGTGTTGACGTAAATCAGGGAAAATTCTGTGGGCTAAGCATGAATTCCACACTAATAATAGCCAAAATGCTTTCTACAGAACTTTGGACTAGTTACTTTTACGTCTAACTCCACAAAAAAATAGATTAGAACTGCTTCCTCATCTGGAATCATATGTAAGTCTGTACTTACTGTTTTCATAGAATCATAGAATGCATTGAGTTGGAAGGTCTAGGTTAAAAGAAAATCATTCCCTGTCCTAGGGCTACATGCCATTGGCAGTAGTCCTTCTCCAACTGCCTTGTAGGCCCCCTTGAACTACTGGAAGGCTGAAGGTGTCTGAAACAACTGAAAGTCTCCAAGTCTGTCTATATATGAAAGGTGCTCCAGTCCTGAGCAGGGGGTTCAGGTCCTCCTCTGAACCCCCTGTGATGTAGGGGTAATTAATTGATGTGAGATATGATTTTGTTAAAAATTCATATTGTTTATTCATTTTTATATTAAAAACTCTCATCACCCCTGACCACTAATTTTAGTAATAACTGGTTCTTTGCAATAGTCATGGAACGAATTGCAGAAATGAAAACCTAGATCTAGAAATAACCACCAAGAATATATAAACTGAATATATTTGAACTGAACTGAAACAGAGAGTTCTTGCAGTCAATATACTGCTTGCAGTCAATTATACCACTTGCCCACTAGATGGACTCAGGAAGCTCCTTTCTGCTTACAGCAGAAGGCAATTGGTAAATTACAAGAGGTTTTAAATATTTACTCACAAAGTATTATTTCTCCTAACTTGTGCAACTAGCACAGTTTAAGACAGTACCCAAATGCTTGCAGAGGGTTCTGTCAATTGTCTTGCTGGCTGCTGAGACTTCTGATTCTTCCCAGGATGCTGGGGAAAGGGGCAGATGGTCTCTGACCTGGTCCTGGCTCCTCTGGCTGATCTGTAAGTCCCATCCAGTCCCATCCTCTTCTTGGCAGGTGTAGGCAGGATGTCTTGTGACGCGTAGTCTCGGCACAGATGTCACACTGGCTATGCAGGCCTATCGTGTGAAGCTGTTTATGCCTGTTCATGGTAAACTCCAAGCAGGTAGTTTACCAGGCTGTTCAGCAGAGCTGAGTTATAGCTTAGCAAAGCATAATGCTATGGCAGCAGGCAAATAAGCACAAATACAACAGCAAAGCATGTCATGTTACCTGCTTACCTCCTTTATCAGTGCCAAAGACTACTTGGCCTTTGAGCACAAAGTAGCCAATCAGAATGGCAGTTAGCCAAGCTTGACCATATGAGGTAAAACCATAGGTGTGCTTTACCCAAATTTGGGAAAGACATAGGCTGTGCACAAGGAGACACATGCCAAATGCATGCACAGGATATAGCCAGGAGGAAAACAAGTCTGAGCAAGCCATGGTCTCTCAGACTCAGAGGCTCTAGTTCTTTTGTCCTCTTTCTTCTGGTTGCTTCTCCTCAAAACATGCAGAGAAACATGTCTGGACAAACCAGCACATGTATAAACCTATTTTGGCCTAATCAGGCCCAACACAAGACCTTCTCCATCAGGACCATGTCTTTCTTGTATTCAGGGTCCTAAAGCTGGATGCCATACTCCAGATGAGATCTTACCAGAGCATGGTAGACAAGTGGATGTAGAGTTTGAACCTGTTAGGCTGTGTTTTGAACCTGTGGCTTCATCAGTGTGAATTTATGTGTGTATATATATATATACACATACAACACAGTTACACCGTAATCTTACATCTCTATAAGCTGCAAAATATCAAACAACTTCTCAAAACCAGGGCATTTTCTCCTTTTTTCATGGGATGTCTCTATTTCATAGCCAGTCATCTAACCACATATGAGTTAGATCTGAACTGACAGTTCTTGCAGTTGTCAGTCATAAACAATGACAGAGCCACTATCAACAAATTGAGTCACTTAAGTCCTTGATTTTGAGTATTTTTAACTTGTGAAGATTTATCAGAGTAGAATGGAAAGCATTCAGTTCATGCAAAATACATGAAATTCAGCACTGGAAATATTTTAAATCCAGTATTGATGATAAAATACACTGCTGGCATTGTAAAATTTACTATGATACATTGAAATGAAGAGTGAAATGATTCTCTCACTTTCAACAAACAAAAAATTGAAGAGTATCTCTTCTGTAGGTGTTGTCACAAACTCTCAAGCCTTTCCTTGCCTTCAAATCCAGTTAGAAAGAAAATAAACTTTCTAGGAAATGAAAGCATTGCTAAAGTATTAATCTATTTTAAACCTCAGACTATCTGAAAAAATCATGGATTTGATGCAAATCATAGATTTGCTCCCATTTTGTGCACTGATGACCAAATAGCAGAAAAAAATGTGCAGATTTGCTATAAAGTGTAACAGTGTTCTGATTTCTTACCTTGAGCTTAACTTTTTAATCCTTTTTCTTCATAAATGAAACATAATCAACAGGAAATTGTTCATCAATTTATAAATGTAGTTATAGGGAAAATGTAGGTCATTGCTGTTCATAAATATAAATTCATTGGACACCTATGCATAGAAACATATGTTCATGCATATGAAAAGAAATGTACAGGTGACATTACTATTATAAGATCCAATTAATGCCAGTGTGATGGTGATCAGATTTAGGAAGAGATTGTCCAGAGAGGCTGTGTAGTCTTCAGCTTTTGGTGTATTCTGATTTTGCCTGGACAAGATCATGACTGCATTGATTTAGCTGATTTTGAGTAGAGAGTAGAAGTAGATTCTCTCCAGATGTAAATTTCAGTCTACATATTCTTTGATTTGTCTGTTCATTAATGTTATCACTGAAATGAGTAGGTGCTAATGTTATCCAAGATAAATTAAAAATACATTTTAGAGATTATTATTCTTGTGGAAGTTATAGAAACATTCCCCCCAAAGGAGTGTTCCATGTTTTCAGTCAAATGTCAAACCATAGTAGTACTGGGTGAAAGTGTAAACTGAATCCTTTATTCTCTCCATTTCATGTTCTATTTTCTTTATTACACAATAGTTTTCTTTTCTTGAGGCATGAAGGCAAACAGTCATATGACTAAAGTGCCTGCTCATCTTTGGTAGAGGTGGCTGAGAACAAAGACACTCTTATGGAGATATTGAGAACTGATCAGAACTTTTATTTTTTCCTGAAAATTACAAAATCCAGCTTCTCAGTTAATGAAAATCACTCTTTAAAACACCTAGGGAGTTAGAAGTTTCCCATTCTGTGAGAATCTTTGGTCATTTTTATATTACTGTCACAGCGTATTCTTTAAAACATTCTCTTAGATTACATCAAAAAAAGAGAATTTATTGAAGAACATATTTTTTCATAAAATGGTAATGCTACTAGTCTATTGTCCCATAGATCTGTAAATGTACTGTTCTTTCTTTTCCATATTTTTTTTTTGTCAAGGGAATATATTTACTTTGCCTAATAATTGATAGTAAAACTTTTAATGTCTTCTTTTGTTAACAAGGTTCATCCCTGCAGAACTGCCTTCTAGGAACAAATTAGTTGGCCTGTAAATTAATACATTTCTCAATGTATTTTAACACATTTCTGATTGCAAAGATTTCTCACTGCCTAGATGGCTAATCTTTTAGGATAGCATTAAGTGAAATTTCCTATTTTGGAGATGGAATGAATGAGAGATGATCTAAAATAACTTTAAAAAAAGCCCCAAGACTAATTTCATGTCAANCCCCCCCCCCCCCCCCCCACTCTAGTGATTCTGTACAACGTAATATGCAGCGATGACCAAATCAACATGTTGTGTGATGGAAAATGCAGAAATTATATTCAAAGTGAATCTGGATTCTACCCAAAGGCAGTGATTTGACTGATATTAATATTTTTATTACAAGAATGGGTTTGGGCTACAAATACCCCAAACTCTGAACGGTTTATCTTGAAAGGAAAAAAACAGGTTTTTTTGTTGTTTTGGTTTTTTTTATCTGGAAAACATAGTGTCTGATTGTTTTCTTGATGAGATAGAAATACTTATGGAAAAATGAAGAATTGTCAGAGAATGGACCTATGTATGAGCCATCAGATGTAAAGTTAAATGAACATGCAAGTTATCCTATTTTTTAGCATGTCTGAAACTTTTATCAAAGCCTGGATGTGGCAAACTGGAAGTGGACAAGTTAATCTCAGAGTAATTCTGCACTAAAACTTGTCAAATTATTCTACATCTTACCATGACACAGGAAGGGCAGGGAGTGCAGAACCATGTGAAAATAGTAGCTTTGCAGCTTTTATTTTCCCTTTTGAGCTGTTCAAGCACTAATTCCTTTTGCTATTAGAAGGTGTGTACTTAGTGTTAGAATTCATTTGGCACATAAACAGATCCCACCTCACTCTTGCAAAGTTCTTAAGACTCTGCAATGACGGCAGCAAACTCCTCCTTGCTCAAGATGTGGAAAAATTAGTACTGACTGCAAAGATTTTAGAATAATATACTGAAGTGTATATAAATGCTAATGAAAATAAACAATAAATGAAATGAATGCTCCACTGGCCATGAACTCAGTCAAAACATTTAAATCTCTACACTCCAAGCTCTTGTAACAGAATTCGTTTGATTTTGCTTAAATAGTTAACTCAATAGCATGAGAGACAACAAAAATGGACTGTTAAAATAAATGTCTAGTACATTTTTTTTTCTGAAACTAAAAACCTCCAAACTTCTGTTTTCAGATGAGTCTTAAGCAAAGCTAAGGAAAAGTCTATTTTTAACACAGTTACTCTGTTTCTATCACCAGCCAAACTCTTAGTTTATACTATGTTTTGGTTTTTTTTTTTCCATGAAGGATGTACATGAACCTAAAATATTCCATTTTATTTTCTATAAATTTTGCCTTAAGGTAGTAAACTAACCTACAACTCAATGTCTTACTTGTCTTGGTTTTTGAAAAGATCTTTGTTAATGTTTGGAAAGCGATTGCATCTAAAATACAACAGATGTCTTTGAATTCTGTTGTCGCATTCAAAACAATTGTTGCATTTTTTGTAAACTGGAGAGAGTTCAAAACTTTGGGAGATTTAGGTCAGTTGAATACTTAAAGAGGAATGTTTTCCCTGATCTTAATCAAAATATTTTGATTTGTAAAATTAGGTTGTATCTCAAGAACTGCTTATGGAGAAATTACAATAATGACCTACACAGAGCAAATACAGCATTTTTGACCTGACTGCAGAGAAGAGATAGAGAACTGTCATGCTAGAATTACTGTTTCATTTCCTATTCTGTTTGTGTGTTTTTCCCATTAAATTTTCTTCGCTTTATATTCCTATCATAAAGTCTTCAATTAAACCCAGACATTTTAAAAGATAGTATAGTTATCTTGTAATAAAAAACTTTATTGATCCCATATAAGTTTTGGAGAGGGCTAAGACATAGGCCATACCATATTGGTAAATTATGGTGCTAATTTTCGTTACAGCTATTGTACTATAATATTTTAACACAATTCTGAAAGAGAGTCTTTCATAAGAAAAGAAGAGCTGAAAAAGCTTTGTCCTTATTTGGTTGTAGTATAACATAAATCTTCCAAATTGTGAATGAGGCTAAATACACAGAAGATAAGATTTCCAATGCAATGCATCATTTTCTCTGCTGTTCTGGTGTGTAAAGATCTTAATCCTAGAAATTCACTTAAATGAGATTATTTGGCACAGAGGCTTCTGATTACAGAGGAAAAATAGAGCAGCTGTCAGTCATGGAAATCTTTGCTTTCTACAAATCATGTCAGTTATCTGTATCAGAAGGTCGCTTATCTGGGTGAAATGCTTTAAAGTGAGGATTGCAGTGGTATTCCAGAAATAGTGATAGTAATATTATCTCTATTGTGCAGCACTATTCACTCTAATAGCTTCCAGACAGTTTTACAGCTAAATGTACAGATCACTACTGAAACGAAATTACCAATGAACTGGAAAGTTGAGCTATCTAACATGTATCACAATGGTGAAAACTCAGAATGTTTCAGCCAAGGAAATTTAGGAGTTGAGTAAAAAAAAAAAAAAAAATTAAGGGAAAGCCAGTGTCAAAACAGAGCAAACAAAACCTCATTAAAAAACTATTCTAAAAGATCTGCTTATGGTACATGTACTCTGTTTAGGTTGTCCCTTTAGGAAAGACCTGTCCTGAATCATGTGCTTAACTCCAGTAGTATGATACTCTTGGTATTTTGAACTCTAGACAGTGCCACTAAAAAATAGCATTTGGCAGAGCAGAGTATTATAAGCAGTGTTTGTCAATAAGGCAGCTCTTTATGTTTACTGTATAAATTTAAGCACTTCTGAAGGCAGTAGCTGTGATGATCTGCCATTAGTTTGTGTTATCTAACTCCTGACTACTTTTTTCCCATCACACAGAAATATTCTTTTTGTGAACAAAATTGAATCAAGAGCTATTTAAAAATGAGGACACTTTTTGGGACATCTGACAAAACAATACAGTGAAACATACAGCACACCCTTGACAACCAATCTTTTTTTTTTATTAAAAAGTGTGTTACCCTGTTGGCAAATAGATAATTCCATTAATAAAATGAGACAGTGTAGTTTGTCCTGTGGAGGCCAGCTTAGGTTTGGTATGGTTGTTGATATACTATTAAACAACTTCAGTCAAATAAAGCTAATTACACTATGTGATATAGTTGTGATTGCATCAGACTCAGCCCAGCTTGGTAACACAATGTTCATTAGAAGCTCGCTCTAATGACACACAAAGGATGGTTCTTCATGTTTCCAGAACACTTGAGGAAGCAGCTCAAACTTGAGGAATTAAGACAGAGTTAAAAAAAAAAAAAAAAAAATCTCATTCAAGTGAATTTGCCAGAAACCTTCTGAATGACCAAGCTACCCCAGGAAAGTTTTATCAGAACAGTGTTGCAGCAAGGGCTGCAGCAAGGCATCATTGGAGAAATATACTTGCGCTACTTGCTCAAATTTTGCTCTATTTGTCCACGTAATAGAGATAAAAATTGCTAAATATAATTTATAGTATTTTTGTCTCGAATCTTTAGGGCTCTTATACTTTCAGACAACTAGAAATTGCATCTTGGAACATTATTTACTGCTTACACCTGCAAGTTCAATTGTTCTGTGCTGAAAACAATGACATGTTTCAGAAACAAATCACGCAATTAGAAGTGAATGAGCATTTCAGAACTACAGCAGCTCATATTCTATTATCCTAAATTAGCACTTTAAAATGCTTGATTTTACCCTACTGACATTAATCGAGCTCACCATGTGCTCATATATGACAAATTAAGATAATTATTTTTAAGAGCTCATTTAGCTTTAATTACAACATACTGTACATTACACAGAAAATACTGCTCCAAACTGCTTCTTTCAATTCACATCTGATATATCCAATTAATTAATGGCTATAATTTAAAATGATTAACAAAGAAACAAAGATAGTTAAATCATATAGTTTAAATTGCTGTATGTCCAGCTTCTTAAGAATGAGATAATTATTGTCTCACAATGCTCATAGGAAATAGAAAAAATTGTTGAGTAAATTAATGTGGCATAAGCTAATTTTATAATTCCACACTGTCTGAATAATTCTATTTCAAATCTGATGAAGTCTTGCATGGCATAACCAGTCCCAATTTAGCAAATCATCTTAATTCATGTAAAGTGTGTAATCGTTTGCTTAATAGAATGAGAAATTTGATTCTTTTTTTCCTTTCCATTTGTATACTTTGTTCTGTTTAAATTAATTTCTTCCAAGAAGTAATTTAAACATGAATTTTAATCTCACTTTCTTTAGAGGTATAATTTTGAAAGGAAGGTAAGACTATTTTCCTGAATCTGGGTCTGTTTCACTCTGATCTTTAGCTCAGAGTGACTTTTTTCTAATGGATAGTATCTGAAAAAAAACAATGCTAAGACTAGTTAGGTCTTCTTGGATGCCTTAATTAATATAACTCAGCAAGTCTGGTGGGCTGCACAGTTAACTAATTTCAGCCAAGTGAACTAATTTGGGATCTCTACCCAGCCCTGGATTTGTCGTTCACATGTGAGGAAGAGGTTTTGTGGGTTGTTTAGTTATTAAGTAACCAATAATTATGACCTCACTGTATTCACCCAATGAAAACAATTAAAAAAAAAAAAAAAAAGCAATCCAAATCTAAAATGTGTTCTAAGTATTTTTACAATTTTACAACAATTTGAGCAAAGTCATTATAGTCTTTTGAGATTAATTCTATTGTATGCATTTCTTACTGGTAAATAACAATTAAATAACTAAAAAAAGAAAGACGAACCAAGAAATGAAAAAGAGAATTACCCTGCCGCTTTTCCATGTCCAAAAAGGGAAATAACCAAAGCAAAACATGAAAGGAAAGGAAAATTAAGAAGGGAAGGGAAAGGAAGGGGAGGGGAGGGGAGGGGAAGGGAGGGGAGGGGAGAAAAAAAATAAAATAAAAGAAGGGACAAACTGAGGCATTTGACTTAAGTTGCCTGAGATTTCTCTTCAAAGTGCCTGATATCTAGATTATTGAAATTAACTATGTCAAACAAGCAATCTGTATCTTGCTCAAAGTCAATATACAGAGAAACCACTGTGTGATACTGTATCATATTTGATGATGAAACATAGACACAAGTATCAAACCTGAACAGGAAACAAAAAGGCAGACTTATCTATCATCCTCCAGCCACTGGACTTAGCAGCATCACTCACCAGGTAAATTCAGAAGAAACACAGGTTCACCTGAGATTCTTCAGTTTATATATCCAAATTTCAGATCTGGCATCATAATCTTTATGACTCTACTCCATATACTAGCTATTCTTATGTTTTGGTACATTTCTAAATTGTTTCCTCTAATGTATACGCATTGAATAAATGGTAGCTCAGTGTTAGAGGATGAAACATTTTGCCTGTACTCATGAACAGGAGACCTCTAATCTAATACCTGTGTCCATTGCTATTTGTGGAATTCACATGCTGGTTTTGAGTATTAGTGGAAAAATACAGAATTACAGAACTGTTTCAGTTGGAAAAAGCATCTAAGATCATCAGATCTAGCTGCCAACCTAAGACCACCATGGTCATCAAACTATGTCCCAAAGTTCCATGTCTACAAGCTTTCTGCACCTCCAGGGATGCTATCTCCACCACCTCCTTGGGCAGTCTGTGGCAATGCTTGGAATCACCACAGTCATAGGTGATTTTAGGATTACCATGTGTGCAACATAGGTGGGTTATATTAGCACCTCAGCATGTTTGACATATAAATTTCTTACATTCCACGTATTTTTACTTCATGGTTTGTTTTTTCAGAGATAAGGTTATTTTACAATGAAGTGGGACTCATTAGGAAATGGAAGTATTTTTTCACAGGCATCCCTCACTCTTCAGAGAAAGAAGGATTCCAGGTTATTTGGTGATTTTTTTTTCCTGGTTTTTGTTTTTGTTCAGTGGATTTCCTCTTTGTTTGGTTTTGGATTGTGGGGCTTTTTTTTTTTTTTTTCTTTTTTTTAAAGAGAATCACATTATGCAAAGCTGCTCTGTGTTGGTTTGAGCTAATTGAAGAATTAGAGTGAGAAATTAGACTATTGGCTGAGAGAGAGTTAAAAACACAGTGTCACTTCACCAAGTTTCACTGAGAGAAGGAAAAACAAAAAAGTTTTAAGAGATGTTCCCAAAACAAAAGAGATTAGCAGAGGGCCAGTCTGCTTTGGGTCTGTGCTGGCTCTGGCCGCTTTTTCCTTTGTCTCTTGGGCTTGCTGGCTAAATTCAGAGTTAAATCACTAAAACAACTAACGTCTTCTCCTATTACTAATCTCCCTGGTCTTCAGCTTATCTGCAGCATCAAGAGGTGGTGAGATAAAGCTGGGAAAGGGGGGAAAGGTGGTAGGGGGGTTTGGTTACCATCTCTTGGGGATTTTTGATCTCTGGGAGGGGTGTGGTGTGTGTATTACCTCTTTACTGTATATATCTGTAAATATTTGTTATATCTTGTAAATATTTGCTTGTATATTTGCATTGCTGTAAATATAAAGTTTCATTTATTAACTTCCAGTGCTTTTTTCTGAGTTTTAGCTGGGGTTTTAAAAAGTGGGGGGGCAAGTAACTGCTTAACGCACTACATTTTTTAGTTGGCTTACCCAACATGAGGCTTGAGGTTTAGTTACATCTGTTTGACTGGAAGTTAAAAATGAAGCTAATCTGGGTACTGTGTTCACTTTTTCCTTCTCTGGTTTTCTGGTTTTTGAATAGATGGCTTGTGGCAACAATTGGTACCTATATGTGGAATAGGGCCTGGTGGAAGTTTAAAAAGATTATTTGGGATTATGGAGACTATTTTTTCGGTTATGTAGGGCTAAATTTAACTGAATTATCATCCAATGTTGTTTTTGATACCTTTAATAAATCAGGAAATATTAGTCATTTTATTCCACAGCACTTATCTGGGTGATTATGCCCCAGATTACGGTTCCCGACCCCTGTGAGAATTTCTACTCCAGGGTGACAGTGGTATATTTAAGCTGTGTGATAGTTTTTCTATTAATTATGAATTTAATATCCATTTTGGCTTTGGGACTGAAAACTTCTGCTGTGTCCTTAAAAAAACAGATCAATCGGGCCAGGAAACGTAAATATCAAAATTCTTCAATACAAATAACAGAGTCTGGCTGCACGCCCGGACATTGTTTATGTAAACATTCCAAGGTTGTTTATAAAAAAAAGGAACACCTTGAGACACAGGGAGATAACATGCCTTCTGAAGGGAATTCAGCAGTTCAGACCATAAATCCTGATAGTACTGCAAAAGACAACATAGATGCCAGTGTGGTAATACCCAGGTTCCCCAAAATTCTGACCAACCACAAGGTCCATCTTCTGTTAAACTAGCCCCTGCGAAAGCTAAAGCCAAAACTGGATCAAAACATGGGTCAAAGGAGGACCTAAGTGCATCTTGCCCATCAGATTTTCCACAGGAGGAAGGGGAAGAGGAAAAGGAAAACGAAATAGTTAGCCTCAAAGATTTAACTGACATGCTTAGATCTAAA
>VWZI01017037.1:163007-173122 GCA_013396835.1 Psilopogon haemacephalus | reverse complement strand
TTTTTTTTTTTTTTTTTTGAGTCTATATGCTGAAGTATCTCTAGATCGCACCAAAGGTCTTTTTCATTTTCCACCAAGAGCAAACTTGGCCTCAAGTGAGCTTGAACCTAGGGTCCTGCAAGCATGTGCCAAGAGTGTGAACTGCTTGCTGTTGCTGTGAAATAGAAGTCCCCACAGAAAGCATCACTAGGCCCCGGGACCAGTATTAAATGCTTATTTGCCACCATGCCACATTTCTTAGTCTGCGTGAAAACAGTAACTGCAGTCCTGTTTGAAGTCCTAGCAGAAGTCTGATCTGCAGAGGATGGAGGTCCCTGCTGAGTTGGTCAGCAGCACAGTTACTGAAGAGAATCAAGCATATCAACACCTGACTAAACTCCCAACCTGACAACTCATGAAATGCAACCCCCAATGAGTCACAGGGTGTTATGGATTAAGTCTCTAAGGGGCTGGGAGGTGATCTGGAACCTGACTTCAGGTGCCCCTGGCCCCTCCTGTAGGTGTGGTCTGGAACCTGATCCCCCAGGTGCTCCTGGCCTCTCCTAGTGGGAGGTCCCTCCAGGTACAAAGGTTAGCCCATCAATTCGGTTTTGTATATATATTTTGTATCTGTTTTCCTTCCTTTATTCGTCTGTAAACTCCCTTACCTTAAATACCCTTTATTTATTGTTAAAGTTTTGGTCGTTTTTTGTTGTGGTTTTTTTTTTAACTTCCTGAATTGGTTCTAGATTGTTTTCTTTTGGATGTTTTACCCATTTTCACTTGTTCTACCTAATTATTTTTTTTTTCCAAAGTGGGCAAAGGGGAGGCATCCTATATTTAATTTTGTTCAGGGTGCTTTGGTTCTTCAGGAAGCTCTAAGCCACAACGCAGGGTTACCCAACCTCCTCTGATACTACAGGAGTATCCAAATCACAGAGCAGAGCCCTGCAATGAACCATGCACATTCTGGGCACATACCAGCAAAGCTCCATATACAGTTAGATGAGGGCATAGGTGAACTGGGTTTTTTCTGGAAACAACTCAGAAAATTACTAATCTTTAATCTGATTCTCAGTCAAGAAGATGTGCTGTCCCTAAGGAGATTATGTGACATGTTGTAGCACTTCCTATGCACCCTCTGATGCCCTGGGGATCTCACTAGCAGTCATGGGTATGGCAGTGCTCTGAAGTGGAGTGTGAACCTTGCCTTTGGGTTGTTCTTCTTTATCCCATGTGCTATGTAGGAGGCAACATCTCTTTTCCATTTGCCTGGAGTGAACATTACTAGAAGCAGGGAGGTGAACAGGAGCAGAGTAGAGACAAGGGTTAGAGCTGTTGCTTTTATCTCCTGGGAGAAATTCTACTGTGCAAAAAATATGTGAAACCAGCAACTTTTAGCCACCAGTTTGTGAGAGTTTGTCATGATGGTTTTAGAATGCTGTGAGGCAAGGAATGCTGGCCACATCTCTGACAGAACAGTCATGCAAACAGATGGCTTGGTCTGACAGAGATACAGTGGCTGGGTGGCCAGGATCTGCAGCAGGAGGGACACCAATATCTCACAGCATAGCTCCAGCCTATAATGAAGCAGTGAGCCTTGGTTCTCCTCTCCCTCCCAGTCCTGCGTTCCCTTCTGTGTGTGATGTGTGTCTCGTGGTTCTCAGCCACATTGAGAGGTGGATACAGGGCTTCCAGAACCCTGTATTGGATGTGGTGTGCTATTGTGGGTGTAATTTAGATGTCTCCACTGTCAATGGGAGACAAAAATTACTACAAATATGAAATAAAGCTGAGATAATACCAAAGGGGCAACAGTGTCTAAAAGGACACATTCAAAAGGATCTTAGCTGTGTACTCAGCACCTCCTCACATGGTGAGCAGGCTGGACATAGACATGCTGCCCCAGAAGTTTTACTGTGTGAGAGTCCTGCTATTGTCATGAAGCCAGTATGTGAACCTCCATGATCATACTTATGTTCAGCACTACAGCATGAGGACAGTGCAGGTTGATTGTTTCTAAGGAGTAATGTGATGACCATTATGTCAAAGGATGTACAAGGTTGCCTACTATTCTGACCTGCTGAGCATTTGGTGAGAACCACACTCTGAAATTGTTCTGTGATGGGTTAATTCTCATCTGCTGGGGTTGGTCTAGGTCTTTAATAAGCAGTTGACATGGGTTAGGAACTCTTCCCTTCCCACTAAACTCCCCTCCCCCCAACCCCACTCCACCGTTTTAAATTTACCAGACTAGCTCAGACAGCTTGGAAGTAAGAAGAAGCTATATATACAGCATGGCAAAATGTACAAGCATATATATACCGTGTATTTACAAGTATTTACACTTATATACAAATTAGAAATAATACAGAAATGCAAACTCCCTTCTGGATAAGGAAACTGCCCAGAAGGGCTCAAAGCTACCTGCTTCTTTCTCCCTCTACATTCTCAGACAGGCAAACAAAAACAAAAGCTAGCAAAGCTTAGGTGTTAATTGTTAACCAAGAGTAAAGGAGAGATCTGCGATCAGATCAAAGGAGAAAGGAATAGGGCAATGTCTCAGGACAGAGTGGGGAGACATTGTTTACATTTTGGCTTTTTATCCCTCTCAGCAAACCAATGAATGATATATACATAATCATTATTTTATTGTCACAACCAATGATCTAATTTCTCTCATTAAAGTATTTCAATTAGCCTCAAACCAGCACAGCAGTGAAGCACAGCTGCCAGAGTAGCTCTGCTCCAGTTTTTGCCTAGTGTGTTCCACATAAGCCCAGCCATATCACATACAGGGTTCCTTGGGCAGTTCTGCCCCAAAGGCAGTGCCTCTACCTTGTCTCTCTCCAGACTAGGAGCTGCTAGAGCTTCAAACCATTTCAGCTGAATTGCATCTGTGCAATGTAGTAATATTTATGTCAACAGCAATCACCCCATCACTTGTCATGTCTGGCAAATGATGCAGAACAGTGTTCAGATGAGAATCCTCCTTGGATGATGACTTACATGCTGCAACCTGTGGTGGCACTATCTGACTAAGCAAAGTCTGCTTTGGAAGAGAGTGATGAGATTGTGTTGCAAGTACACAATACTGTCTTTGGCAAGAGGCGTGAAAGAGAAGTCCTCACAGCTTATTGCAGCTGACATTTCATGGGTGCCTCTCTCCCCTTGAGAGTTTGGTAATAATTTTCCATCATGATGTTAGCTTGGATTTACTGGCTGAATTCCAATTCAAGCAGTTGCCATCTACCTCTGCAAACCTTCCATGCTGTTTCAGTTGACTACAAAATGATTTTTCATTTCATGTTCAAATCTGATTTAAATACTTGCTTCATGCACTTGAACAATTCCTTTATTTCACACCCAGTGGTGGGTGAAAGGATGTTTTGTAGCATGCACTTGGATATACTTCAACAGAAGCTATTACCATCATTACTAAGGCTGCAATGCCAAGCAAGACCATGCTGCAGGGAGTAAGCCCTAAAAATTGGAAAATACCTCATTGTAAAATGTAGCACAGGGATTATAGTTTCCTACTGAATACACCTGCAGCTGAAGACAGAAATCTATAGTAACTCCAACCTGTGATTATTAGTAAATGCTTAGTTCTAGAAAAGGCTACTGACGTTTATGTTAACCGTTATAAAAAAGATCTATATTCACCAAACCCAAGACATTTAAACATATGGCTTCATCCCTGCAACAGTGGCCAAACCCCATTCAAGATGCCTGCAACATTTTCACATTCCAAGAGGACAGACTCCTCCTCAGCTCCTCAAGTAAACTCAAGTAAACTTTTTTTCTTCTCTTTTTATTCCAGTTGCCACCCTCTGCTCAAAATGCTATTTATCCTTTTCCTCCCACTTTTCAGAACTGTCATGGTTATCAGTTCAGCAATGTGCGATGTAGATTCTTGAGATCTGATGTCATCTTGCTTGGCATATGTTACACCCTCAAATAAGCTGTTGTGCTGAATAATGTACCATATGTATACCTCCTAGGTCCTCCCAGCATTGTGAAGGCTTGTAAGTGCTCTGTTGTGTGCCACTTAAACCAATTTTTTTTTTTTCCCCCTTTTGTGTAAAGCTTCCAAGTCTGGTGTTAAAAACTGAAATAAAATCCCCAGCTCACCCTTTCTTCTCTGCGGCATGCTGCTCTGCCTATCAAACCCTGAAAAGGTCTGGGAAAAGTCCACTCTGATGATCTTTTGTAGAAAAAAAAGTACTGCTTGCTATATACACCCACTTGTCCTGTAACACTTGAAGTGCTGCTTTGGGTTGGGCTTTTGCTCACATGTGTTTTGTGTGCATGTAGGTTGGGAAGTGGAATGGAAATAAAATGCAGCATTGAATTTCAGCCTTCCTCAGGAAAATCAACAGAAAGAGATTAACACCCAAAATTACTATAGGGGTTCAAATAACATGCTAGGGGAGCCTCCTTTCCTGGGGAGCAGTGCAGAACTAGATCAGCTCATTACAGACAGTGTGGAGACACTCTCTTGGATGGTTTTTGGGATTTAGTTGGGCATAGCCCAGTCTGACTTAGCAGAAGTCATGCTTCAAGTGGGGAAGGAGAAGAACCCTCCAGCAGCCAATTTCAGCCAAAATGGTAGTGGTGCTACAGGCCATTCTGACCACACTGGTGTAGGAAGTTGCGGAACATGGCCTCAAGCATGAGGGAAAAAAACAAAGAGAATGATCTCTGGCTACTCTGGTAGCCAGACTGGGCAGAGAGGTACAACACTCCTGCACTACCTGCAGGCCATGTCCGGGCCTCAGGTTACCTTGAAACAACTGTGAAGGGAATATTCCCTCCCTGGAGAAAATAAGAGCACACAGACACTCCTTACAAAGACCCCTTTTGCACAGAGGTTTGGGCACCCTGCTACAGACACCTCCTTGAAGCCAGCCCTAAGCAGGTCTGCCTTGACCTGCTCAGCACAGTTGCCACCCATCACGGGTACATGTTGGCAGTGAAGCAATAGCCCCAGCACTGATCACACCAAGCCAGACATTAAAGCCCTGAACATCTTTTTTGCCTTCTAAAGGAGCTAGACAATGAGAGGACGAGGATGCAAGGGGCTTGCAAGGGATGACACAGCACAGTGAGTGCCTGCTCGGGGGGGTGGTGGGGCTTTCATTGTACCTGATGAGGTCTCTAACATATAGTATTTTCAGAGAAACTTCTGCAATATCTTTTCTTGGAGGAACACATTAGTAAGTGCATGTAAGGTGGTGCTCCCTAGTTGTTACTCATAAACAGAAGCATCAGTTTTAATGAGCCACCTTCATTTTTCAGCTTTAATGCTTTTTGCATTACTGGCATGGTGTGTTTAAGTGATTAAAATTTAAAGACCTTGAAGCCATTAAAGGAAATTGGAATCTGATCACCACTGAGGTATCTGGTTTACAGTTAGCAAAACATTCTGTTTTTCCTGGATCCCATTTGCACCACAGGAGAACACTAGTAACAGATGGTTTACTATCCAAGTTTTGCAAGTGGTTCAAACAGGAGTAGGCACCCTTCATGCTGCAAATGTTTACAGAGGTTAAGCATAGACAGCTCCTGCAAGTATCTGTCAGCTGCATTAATTAAGTTAGTAGTGAGTACGGGGGAAGAAGCCTAAGGAAACACAATGTTAGGAACATATTAAATTACTCTAGGTGGTACCTCAGACCACAGCTAAAGACCTGGAATAAATGAGTCCCATGTCTATAGCAGAGACTTTAATTTTCATGTTGGGTTATTCACCAATACCAGTGACTAGCAATATCAATCTTCAGTTTCATTTCACCCTGCAGATGGGAAAGGGACTTACATCAGTTGCTGGTGAGAGCTACGCTGGAGTGCTATTTTGTTAACTCTGATCTATTAGCACAGACGGAGAAGTAATGGAAATATTTTATTTGCATAGTGAGGCAACCGAAAAGATATCTTTAGTCTTCTTCCTGCTGGCCAGTAACAGCTAACATTTATACATCTTCGCTTTCTTTTCCCCCACACTGGGCACTTTTAAGATTCAGGTGGAAAGTATGCTTGAAACATCTAAAGTGTATTTTCCCAAGAAAGGTTGAGTCAGATGATCCTTGAGGTCCCCTCCAACCTGGTATTCTATGATTCTGTAATTCGTTGAGCAAGAGAGTGTGGGAGAAATGCTAGTCAAGATTTGTAAATCTTGAGTTGATATGGAAACACAGGACCCCGTCTTCCTTAAATACAGCTCAAGTGCAAGCTAACAAGAAGGTCTTTGTTCTACAATTTCTACTGACTTCACGTAGAAATCTATTTGATTTCTACGTGTATTTTTCAAATTCAGGAAAATCTGTACACCAGCATTGATGAACAGTCAGTAAAATGTGCAGTCTAATAATTTTGTTTCTTGTCTCTGAAGTGAAAGGTCCAATGAGTAGCATACTCTCTCTTGCAGGGGAAGTATTTTCATAACTTCCTCTTGATATAAAAAAAAATGTGAAAGAGCTTTACTATGCTGTTTAAATCAGCATAATGACTCATTTAATACTACAAAAAGATCTGCTCAGAAACTACTATGATCCATGAAATAAGTTATAGGTTCTATTTCATTAGTCTGTAGGCATATTGACCTAGAGGAAAAGATTTCATGTTAAATGAATGCCACTAGTTACAAGCATCCGTGCTGCAAATGGAGTTTTAAATTTGAAATTTGGAGAGAAGTGATGTAGTGGTCTCTAGGTTTCAAATAGGCTGTGCTGCACAATATTTACACTCCAATTTTCAAACTAAGCCACAAATATTAGTACCTATAAAATGTCCTGTGGATGGCAATTCTGATTGTTTACAGGGTTAGTAATCAGGAGAAAAGTATTTTTCTGAGTCAGTACTGAAACAATGGGACACCGTTGCAGGACACAAAAACTATAGTCTGTTTAGCTGGCCTCATTTCCATACAAGAGAACTTTACTTAACAAATATTGAAATTTAAAGTGATTGAAAGCTTGGTTTCCGGAAACTGAACAGAATCAAAGTCCATTTCCTGCTCATATTGTGACAGACAGCATTTTGTTTCCTGGGAAAATCTGCAGTTGCTCTGCTCAAGGCTTGCCAAGAACCAGGACTAGTTGTTGTGACAAGGCGTTGTCAGGTTTGGCACTTTCACAGCAACTGCAGTTCTGCTCTTCTTTCCAAAGCCTTAAATACTTTAAAATACCTTCTAGAAAAAAAACACAGGCCTGCTTCCTATGCTTGGCTCCTCAGGAAGACACCAACAACTATGTGCAGTTTTCAGTGAAGGAAGATGTTTGCAGAGGAAGAGAAACAAAATTCACTCGTGCTCTAACACAACTAGTACTATTCAAAGAAATCCAAAGGGTGTGTATTACACCATTACGAAGTAACAAGATAAATGGAAATAATCCTTTTGGTTTTCTGTCTGAATAATTCTGTCAGAAGGCCCAGGTAATTCTTACTGCTAAATGTTCTGGGGTAAAAGAATACTGTTTCACTTCGACAAACAAATAGGATATCTTCCCTGATGGTTCCTTTGAGGAATCAAGAAAAAATATCAACTCTCCATTCCAGCACTCTGAGTATATTTGCCTTTGCCAGATTATTTGAAAACAAAATGCACTTTTCAGCATAAGGAAAATTTTGTCAGGTTGCCCAGCCTACAGCTCTGTGATTCAGATAAATATACCTAAGTGTTGAAGACTCTTCTTTGTCTTTGTCTCGCTTCAGAGTAAAAGTGCATTAGTGAGGAGATACTAAACCACATTAAGAATCAATGTAGGTAAGTCCATTCTGTGAGAATAATGTTATAAGCTGCAGGTCCAAGAAATAATATTGCTCTTTCAAAAAATAATTTCTTCAGGCTTTATGCCTTAACAGTGATGTCAGAACTCATGTCTTTTTATTCTGAGAGCTGAACAATACAAGTGCTTGAGTGAAAGAATTGAAATTCTTTTGCAATGAATTTCTTTGCAAAAATACTTACTTCACTATATGTTTTCTTCCATATGGTAATGGACAGCCTAAGAAAATATCCTATTCTCTTTCTGAAAGGCAGCACCCCATCATGCACTCTGGGGTACCTTCCTATGATGTACCTCAAGTTACCTTTAACCTTTTGCCGAATTCAGCTATCAAGTAGTTGAGATGATCTTGGAAAAACAGTGCAAAAATTTATGCCAGGTCAAGCTACTCTGTTCAGTGTTAATGTTGACCTGTGACATCACTGGAGGCTTCTGCAAAAGTGCAACAGCAAAAGATTAGTTCTGTAAAATCATGGGAGGGAAGAAAGCGGGAGCAAGTTAATATACCTGCCATCAGATGTAGTCAGAATAAACTAGTGGGCAGATTAAATGCACCTGTATCAACTTAAAATTACTATCTCAGCTCTTTACAGGGTGTGTCACCTTCACAAGCTAATTACATAAATTTTGGTACGAATTATGCAAAACAAGCCCCAAGGAGACATCTGCTAAACCAACGACAGAAGGAATTGCTAGTGCTATTAAAGCTGAAAACACACAAGAAACCTAATAAAATCAGATCACACTGAACAGACTGGTACAGAATGCGAAGGATATCATTATTGTTGAGAACGAGAAGTTAATTGCTTAATGAAAATCAGAT
Organism: Psilopogon haemacephalus; assembly: GCA_013396835.1. Lineage (NCBI taxonomy): Eukaryota > Metazoa > Chordata > Aves > Piciformes > Megalaimidae > Psilopogon > Psilopogon haemacephalus. Next base: position 164,530 of record VWZI01017037.1, on the reverse strand, counting down.
GTTTTGCATTCTGTGAGTAACTTCCAGAAGTGTAGCTTACATTACCATATTCAAACAGTCTTCGGAAGAAATGTGGTCTGGTTTTGTTCTGTAGACCATCCCTTGCAGCAATATGCAATTTCAGTAGTTCTTCAACAGAGCAGCAGACACACTGAAACAGCACAAACTCTAAGGCTGTCAAAAACAAGGCCTTCACATAGCATGACATCCAGAAAGCAGATGTCATTCTGCCATTACTGTTTCTTTCTCTAGGTGTACATTTTGTGACACAGGAAACAAGACTCCTGCGCCATGCCAATGGACTTTTTTTTTTCTTTACTCAAATGGGGGGGAAAAAAAAAAAATCACAGAGCCGTTTTCTTTTATGTCAGACTTTGTCAGTCACAAGAAACCAACAACCATGCAAGAATTTTGAGAGCCAGAACTGTGAGTGGAAAACGCAGCCTTACACAGATGCAGGCAGGACTTTTATACAACTGTGTGCCCTTACTGTGAAGGAGGTAAGAAAATCTTCCTTTACGCTGCCAAATAAAACAGCAAACTTGTATGCTGTAAAGGTTTTCCAGACTACAAATCACTTTAGAAACTTGGTGTGAGGTTTAGTGTAGCTCTGGAAATCAGTACCTTGTACTTCTCAGGAATATCTACCTCTCCTGCAATCAGATGAGTCAGGCAGCATCCAGGAGTTTCCTATATGGAACCTGGCTTACTCGGAAACTCAGGAAAGGAGCAGTGGCAACAGTGAGTGCAGAGGACTAACACCACCTTGATCTAAGAGAAAACACAGTGGGCAAAATTTCTTAATGAAGTCTACACTGACCATTAAATAAAAGGCCCTAAAATTGCTGTAGGCTCTTCTTCGATGGTTTTCCCTTATGAACAGTACAGTAAAAGAGACTTCTGTCTCCACTTTTCTGTCACTGATACCCCAGATTTTCTTATTCAAGCTGTGTATCCATCCATATTTGTCTCCTGACCTACTGCCAACTAGTTATTAGTCTCCAGGGTAAAGCTGGGATGCTGGGAGAGACCCAGTGTATTGGAACTTGCCAAATCAAACCCAGTAAGTAATTATAAGAACAGCTGGCAACTTCAGGTTCAGTCTTCTTCAGATTGGAGAGCAAAATGGCACAATGCCAGCAGCAAGCCATGTCAACATAAATCAGAGGCCTTCTACACCAAAATTACTTCAGTGGCCCAAGAGTGAGCAAAAGGAAAGCTGAGCTATTACTATGAGGAGAAATATGGGTCATGTACTACTCTTCCCAGTGTCTTCCACTGGAGGAATGTAATGTCAGCTGATCTCTGGACTCTTTGGAGGCATTTTATGTGCATTGGACAGGGCTACAAACACCACAGAGCCCTTGGAGATTGCTCTTGAGGTCTGTTTGTGACTGCGGGTGGCATCTAGCAGGGACTGTGACTCCCACAAAATACACTTCAGAAAAATAGTCCTGCTTCAGTCCTCCTCAGCACGTCACTCTGTTGCTATATTCCCTACACTAGGTGCTGCCACTTGTCAA
>VWZI01017037.1:117179-146626 GCA_013396835.1 Psilopogon haemacephalus | reverse complement strand
GATAATGGGTTTAAGCTGGCAGAGGGGAGATTTAAAGGGGATGTTAGGAGGAAGTTCTTCACAGTGAGGGTGGTGAGACACTAGAATGAGTTGCCCAAGGATGCTGTGGCTGCTCCCTCCCTGGAGGTGTTCAAGGCCAGGTTGGATGAGGCCTTGAGTGACCTGTTCTAGTGGGAGGTGTCCCTGCCTATGGCAGAGAGTTGGAACTGGATGATCTTCAAGGTCTCTTTCATCCTAAACCATTCTATGATTCTGTCTTACAGCATGACTCACAATGAGCTCAAAATGACTGTGCTGATAAATACTACTAAACTGTCACTTATCAATAACACTACTTCAATTTTTTCTAAAACAGCTTTCATGTATTCCGGGTATGAAGAAAGTAAGTGAGCTTCTGGCAAGAATACCCAGAGTTGTAAGCATTCTATGTTAACAGAAAAACACACTGAAAACCAAGAGTTGAAGATGCAACTTCTGCATGGATACCATGATGCCTAAACTGATGATGTGGTAAGGGTAAATGACAGAGTACTTCAATCCTGCAGTGCTTTTACCTCTCTGGAATACACCAAGAGAGTAACTGAAATGCTGAGCATATAGACAAGCAATGAGTAGAAGTGTCCAACCCAGTTAAGTCTTCTCCGATACGTTAACTTCTCTGGCAACTAGATTATGCCACCTTTTCTTTTAGTACAGTGCTAAACATCGCAGCTGGTGCAAGTTACACTTTTGAGGTTCACGTTCTACTTCCAGGTGTACCAGCCTGTTAAATTATGCCTAATTAAAGCACACTATTTCCATACACAAGTCTAGTTACTAACATTGTAAGTAAGCACAAAATGCTTAAAATTTGGGCTTTCACTATTGCGAAATTTCTGACTGCCTGATACATGCATGCACTTGCCCACTGCTTCACCCAAACACACTCTAATGAAGTGACCTTCGGGGATACACCACACTTGATCCTGTCAAGTAATTTAATGTTGCACTCTGAAAGCACACAGCCTTCACTGGAGGAAATTAAAAGGCACGAACACAAAATCAGAGCGAACTCAGCAACACTGCAGAAACCGAAATCCACGTTTAAAACGTTGACTATAATTGAAAGAATAAAAAATACAAAGAGGGTACCTTTTGCAGTTCTCCAAGAGCTATCTATAGTATTCACTGTAAGGGGAGCACCAGAAAATCTGGCGTAAACCTACAATGAAGATTGGGGGTTGAGGGTTGTAAAGGTATAAGTACATGTATTAAAGCACTTTAAAAGTTGTTATAAGCGGCTTCAGGCATTGAAGACGGTCTAAAACGCAAATGCGCATTCGCTGGTAGTCGGACTGCAGTGCCCTAATTCGTTTCTAGGAACTGCTACCAGTTGAGGCCAGAACCAGTCGGCCCCGGAGACCGCACGGCGCCTTCAGAACGGGCAGCAGAACTGCCTGAGGCTCCGCGGGGTACGAGCGGAGCTGCCAGCTGTGCCGCGGGGTACGAGCGGAGCTGCCAGCTGTGCCGCAGCGCTCCGTGGGGAAAAAGCGACCGCGCCGACCCGCCAAGCCCCGCCGCGCAACCCCGGCCGAGCACGGCAGCTGCGGCGAGAGCCCCTCGTCCGGCAGCACCCAGCCTCAGGGCTACCAGGGCGAGCGCGCCCCGCGGTGGCGGCGCCGGTGCCTTTCCCAAGGGCAAAATCCCCGCGGACAGCCATGCCGGTGGCAGGCAAGCACATGGCACCGACCGACCGTCCAGACCGACCGACCGTCCGTCCGTTCATCCCTCCCTCGTNCCGTTCACCCCCCCCTCGTCCCTTCCGGGGTGGGGGGGCCGCCAGCCGTTACCATAACGATTAGAGACTCCGGGTGCAGGGACGGCAGCCCCCAGTCGCCTCCCCAGCACCTGAGCTCCATGGGAGCCGCCATCTTGTGCGCCGTCCGCGCCGTCCCGGGAGGAGCTGCGCTGCTGCCCTCGCATGGCGGCACCCGAGCGCCCCCGGNCAGGCTGCTGGGGCCCTGCGTAAGGCTGGCCTGGCCTGGCCTGGCCTCAGCCGCGCCTGTCTGCGGCCGGGCACAAAGGCGAGCCGGCTGGAGGCGTCACAGAGGGGAAAAGAGCAGCAGCATCCCGAAGCCGTTGCCATTCGAGGAAACGCCGGCTGCCTACACTGAGGCACCGTCATTTTGAGTGTGAGACACGGCGCCTTGTGCCACCCAGTATTCTGGAACTTACTCCAGTGTTCTGGCTCTGTCACGGCAGGGGGAGCCTCGACTTTCTTTCTACAGGAGGAAAACAGTGCAGCTTTTGATCGAATGTGCAAAGCAGTCATCAGCAATTTAGTTTTAAAAATAAGGAACTCAACATCATGTAGTGCCAGTTTTGACCAGGTTATAATGATAGCCCGTCCTGTATGTTTTTCTGCTGGGGACCTTTAGAGGCATCAAATTGTCAGCTGTTCCATTGCAGTGCTGGTGCAGATAAGCCACAGCATATCTAAATACTAAGTCAAATACCTCTCACATTCTTCCCACAGAAGGAAAAAAAATATCACACACTGACTTAAAAAAAACCAACAAAACAACACCAAACCCTGCACTGACCATCTATGCATAAAGAGATGAGGAGAGCAAGGGCAAAGCTTCATCTGTCCTCTCTACCCTCTTGAACTATGGGTTCATATCTGCATGAAATGTGTGGCAGAAAGGGTCGTGGTAAAAATCCACAACACAAATCTAAGATCATTCTGCTCCAGTTAATGCTGAACGTGGGAGAAGAAACGTATTCATTTTTCATCCTTACTCACCACTAGCAGTGTTTTAGTAGCAAAAATGTATTTTAATAACAGTTACATTACATTTCCCCCTGCAAGAAAGGTTGTTACGGTACCCATTGCTAAGGACAACGTTTTTCTCATTTCTTCCCTAAAGGAAGCAGCTAACTTCTAGTCAATCCGACCAGTACTTCACTTTGCCCTATCCACCCTACGGTCACCTTGAGGAGATGCAAGGATGTCTCCTAACTGCTGTGATCCAAAACATCTATACGGAGGATAAGTGAGCTTATTGCTCTTCTTAAGGCAGCCTGCAAGAAGGCTTAGGAGGTAAATATGAGAGTAAATGTTCCTTGCATTGCCTTAGGGCCCAGTTCATCTCTATGCTATTGTGAAGCCCAGAGCAAAGATGGAAAAAAAGGCAATCTGCATCTTCTTCCCTCCCCCCATCTAAAAGCTCTTCAGAAACATTTTCCTCTTGGTTGCCTGAGTGGAATTCCTATTAGTGTAAATGGAAAGTAAATAGGTGGATTGAGAATGGATATGTGCCTTGACTTGAAAAGAGTGGGACTTCAAATTATATTTCTGAAAAAAGCAAAACTTCTCGTAAAACTTTTTTTTTTTTTTTAAGCCTTATGTTCTGCACAAGTTTTGTGAAAATGTGACAGGATCAAATCCAGAAAAGTCAACACAGTCCTGAAAGGATGTGGTTTGAGCTGACATTTCACTTGCATTAAGACTTCTATGTCTTAACTGCCCATGGATGCTGATTTTTAATCTTCAACATCATTCCATAAAAACAGCGAGTCTCCTGATGCATATTAGGAGAAAAATATGAGAGTTGAATTAAGCAGCAGAGATTTCTTTCTACTTTCTCTGCCCCATTACTTGGAATCCGAACGAGTCACAGACACTGCACTACTGCAAAGCAAAACCTGTAATATTGGCAGCTTCTCGGTGTTCTGTATGCATACAATTTTATTGATTTATGTAAATAAGCAGGACAAATATTTTAACAGTTGAGGTTTACTTCCAGATCCCATATAAAAAACACAATCATATATTTCTGCAAGAAACCTGCTTAGAGAATAATACTGACTTTGTGACAGTTTCTTGAAAACACAATGTCTAATAATAACATTTTGATTCTTACACCAGTTACTAACCTCCAATAAGTTAAGCTGGAGTTTGTACTTCAGAAAATACACAAGAGTGAAAAGCCAACAGCTACTATTCCATTGTTTTTTTATTGAAAATGACAAGCAGATGCTTCAACAGGACAGAATATAAATATTATACTTTGTGAAAATCCCTGAAAGAAGGTTGTGCTTGAACACTAAATCTTCTTCAGTTTGTAACATATTCCAGTAGTAAAGCTCAGCATAGAAATAACAACTGGAAAATCGGCCGTCACCTTTATGTGTACTGTCTGAGTTTATCTAAACATGGACTCAAGATTCTGGTTATATATATGCCCTTCTTTTTATGATGTTCCCTTCTGTCATATTGTTCAGCATGCTTGGTTTACCAAATACTGTTTCCATGTGCATTCTTGATGAATAAGCAAGAAGAATAAGCAGATGCAAATCAAGAACAGACTATGACCCTAACAAATCTAACATTAACAAGTCTATACAGCTATGATCAAGATCCTCCTCCCATAGAGCCGATCAGCATCCCTTCAGGAGACTCAGCTGTAGTTAAATCAGAAGTGGAAAATTATATGCTATTTAATAAATATTTTTGACAGAGAAGGAAAATTTTCAAGAAAACATTTTGTATGACTTAATAAATTCAAATTAATTACATAATAAATGGCTGCAGGCTGGTGTTCCTTTATACGAAAGCAAAAGTTTACTATCCTTTTATCCCCCTTTTTTCTCTCTCTTCTCACTGAATTCTTTAATAAGGAACTGTGATGATTTGGTAGACCTTCATGACATTTCTGTGCCAGGCATTTAAGCCTATGTTTCCAAAGAATGCTCTTTGGTGATGAAGGACCTGTCCATAATAGATAGCAGAGCGACATATGTGCTGCTCCAGGACCATGTATTAGTCTCTGCAGGCTCTGTGTTGTCTCCATCCATTAGACTGGGGACAAGTTCTGCACTCAGACTTCTTTCTATGGAGCTTGTGGCACTGGAAATGTTTCCTTCAGTTTTCTGTATTATCTCCCTGCTTCTTGCTCTACTGTTTTTCAGCCTCCCTCTTTTTACTTGCTCCATAGCACTTTGCATCCACCGCTGTGTTTTTCCCACTCCACTGTGCAGCTTTCTGCTAGCCCACTGACATCACTACATTTTCCCATCAGTTCCACCGCAGAGGCAAGGATGGTGGGAGTGAAGCCAAAATATTTCTTGTGTGGAGATGTAGATGGAAAAGCAGTGGGATGTGGAGGAAGAGCCCTTGTGCTGGGACACATTGGATGCGAGGGCTTACTCTCTAGCATGGTGACGGACAGAAGAAATGAGCACTGTTACACAAAACGGATAAGCAGCAGGGTGTGTTACAGTATAGACACCATGTCAGGATGGTGGCTGAAGGGAATGTGAATACAGGCCAGGTGAAGGCATTTGAAAATCCCTCTGCACCTGCTTTGGAGAGGAGCCCATCCCTGTGCTCCCTGCAGTGGCAGAGCTGGTCAGGCAGACCCTTTACAACACACTCTGCAGCCCCATCCCTGTAACGTGCGTGTCTTGCATTGCTCACAATAAGCCCCTCCAAGTGCTGTTCTTCACCAAGCTTCTTAGCTGTATACACCAAGCCTGGTGTGACTGAATATTAATCAACACTACTTCTCTTATTTAACATTTCCCTCCTTCTCACTTAACAATTCCTTCCCATTGCTGCCGTTCTTTTTATGATGTATATAGTATCAGACAGCTCCAGCTATTCCAATTGTTTGCTGGGTAGAAAGCTGTGAGTGGGCACTCATGACTGTTTTCTTCTGATGTGAAAGAGGGTTATCTGCAGGGCTGTACACAGAGAGGCACAGGACAAAGAAAGCCATGTAGAAGGTTGAGAAACCTACCATGGGCCCCTGACTGGGAAAAATACCTTGCAGCTCACCTAAGGCTGTGAGGTCCCATGTGTCCTGGAAGGACAAGCCCCAAACATGCCCTAAGCCAGACAATGATCTGAGTGTTTGTAAGTCTGGTGACCTGGACATGGCCCAGACTTGCCTGGAAATGTCTGGGTCCAGGAAAACCAAGTGCATGTGTTGCATGTGGTCTGACCTTGTGGCACACATAGACTATGTGTAATTCTGGCCATGTTTGGGCAAACTCGATTTCATAGTTTCTCCCTTTTACTTTCTTCTGCTATTGGTCATCATTGTCTGAGGAAAGTTCTATTACCACTGCCCAAAATGGTAAGCCTTGCCTTGCCTTGTGTTGCCCAGCAAAACAAGAAGGGCTGCAGTCAAGGCTGCAGATAAAGAAAAGCTTCTTGTAGAAACCAACTCTACAGCTGCCGTGCAAAAAGCTGCAGGGACAAGAGATGCTCCAGACCTGTGAGCCTTGCTGTGTGCACCGGCAGCCAGCCAGAGCACCAGAGAAAACACCACGCCACAGCCTGCCAGCCATCACCTGCTTGCCTGCACATGCTAAAAGGATGCATCCCTCATAAAGCAGTGCAGCCATGAGTAAACGTGGCAAATCTAACCTTAAAAGTCTCCATAAAGGTTCTAGCTGTCAGCCGCCTTGCTTACTGGCCATGAAATACCCTAGTGGGCAAGGAGCATTACCCCCATGAATCTCTTACCAGTTTAATGTTTGCATTTCTGGTTTGGCTTAACTGCTTAAGTGGCCTGTTCCCTATGTAAATACCCACAACTGTGCATTTGTACCTTGGAAATAAATTTCTGTTGAGATTTAATAATCTTCAGTTTTATTAATATTTCTGCCTGGTTATTAATATTGATAATAACAATTCATATCTCTACACCATGGGAAACCCCTTTCTTTAGGAGCAGAAAGCAGGAGCAGGAGGGGTGGCTTGCCTGGTAGGCAGTTTCACATGGACATGAAGAAAACATTGTCTAGGCAGAGTCTGCTCAGTGGGCGGAGAATTGGATAGGCACCACAGAGTGGTGCTAAAAAGGTGATTTTGGAAACTGGCAGCCTATCACAAATGAAGTCATCCAGGGACTGATATTGGGGCCAGCATTGCTCAGTGTCTTCCTAAGTCACCTTCATGACGAGATCAAGTGTACCCTGAGAAAGTCTCCTGATGACACCAAACTCAGTAGGGAAGTGAACACTTAGGAAAGGAGAGCCAGTCTTCAATAGGCTGAAAGATGGAACTATATAGAACTTTATGAAGTTTATCAAGGACAAGTGTTTGATCCTGCACCTGGGAAAACAATTCAGAAACGTAGCACCGGCTGAGGTTTACTTGGATGGAGAGTAGCTCTGTGGAAAGAGACCTGGAAGTCTTGGTGGCAGCAAGCTCAGTGAGAGTAAACAGTGTGCTGCTGTGGCATAGAAAACCAACAGGATGGTGGGTTCTATCAACTTTATCCCACTTTACTCAGCACTTACGAGGCCACACCAGGAATACTGTATTCAGTTTTGGTCCCTACTATACTAACCGATGCTTAGTACAGTGGGGACAGGCTGCAGAGAGTCCAGAGAAGGGCTACAAAGATAATCAAACGTTTGGGAAGCCTGCCATATGAGGGAAGTACCAAGACAGGTACTTAGGGGTTGACCTACTGGAAAGCAGCTCTGTGGAGGAGGACCTGGAAGTCCTGGTGGACAGCAAGTTCACCATCAACCAATAGTGTACCCTTGTGGCCAAGAATGCAAATGGTATCCTGGGATTTATTAAGAAGAGTGTGACCAGCAGCTAGAGAGAGGTTCTCCTTCCACTCTACTCTGAGATAGAGAGGTCACACCTGTTCTGTGCTCCCCAGTTCAAGAAAGACAAGAAACTATTTGGAGAGTCCAGCAGAGGTCTATAGAGATGATTAGGAGACCGGAACATCTCTCTTACAAGGAAAGACTGGAAGACAAGGGGCTGTCTAGGTTGAAAGAGAGAAGATCTTATCAATATCTTATAAATACCTAAAGGATGAGTATCAAGAGGATGGTGCCAGGCTCTTCAGCAATGCCCAGCAATAGAAGAGCCAATGGGCACCAACAATTGGGACACAGGACATTCCCTCTAAACATCAGGAGAAAACTTTTTACTTTGAGGGTGATGGAACACTGGAACAGGTTGTCCAGAGAGTGTCCTTTTCTAGAGGTATCCAAACCCGATCTCCATGCAGTCCTGTGCAATTTACTGTAGGTGTAGCAGAGGGGTTGGACTAGATGATTCCGAGACTTCCTTTCCAACTCCTACCATTCTGTGATTGTGTGAAAGGCTGAGCAAACTGGGTTTGCTCTCAATATTGAGAAGAGCTAGACAAGACTTTATCACCATGTTCCAGTACTTAAAGGGTGGGTACGAAGAAGATGGAGACTCTCTTTTTACAAGGAGTCACACAGAAAAGGTGATAGGTAATGGGTACAAGTTATTCCCAAGGAGATTCCAATTAGGCACAAGAGGAAAATACTTCATGGTGACAATCACAACAATTGAAATAATCTACCCAGGGAAGTGGTAGGTTCCCTATGGACACTAAAGATTCAGCTGGAGAGGGTGCTGGGTCATCATATCTAGACCATGCTTTGGACGAGAAAATTTGGGCCAGATGATCCTCGAGATCCTTTCCAATCTGGTATTGCATCATTCTATGAAACTGTTTGCAAACCTGTGCAGCCTCAAAGGGGCTGGGTTGCTTTCTCTCTTTGTTCCATATTTTCTTAACATCAGCAGCACACAGGCTAGAATTTTCTGGAGTGGAGGAGAAACAATGGGATAATGACATCCTGGGGGTGCACACAATATAGAGAATTGTTGTAGTACAAAGCAGAAGTCTTTTTTTAAAACCAGTTTTGGTTAAATCATAAGGTTTGAGTGTTTGTTAAGACAAGCAAATATTTTAGAAGCCTCAGTCCATCCAGTTTGAGCTGTCTCCACACTCCTGAGCTCTCTAAATGAAATGGAGGAGATGATGGTACTATTTGCACTTCACCAGTCAGAGTCTTCTAGAAGCCCAGTTTGCCCAAGTCTGTCATCTCCATGACCCCTTTTGGCCACACTCTTCAATTACAAAAAGTGGATAAATTAAACTTCTGCCAAGACCAAGTTAGGTACCAAGTGCACCTCCATCCGTGTGGTCCCATTGCTGTTAAACACACTTCAGCTTTCAGGGCTCCCCACAGGGCAGACTCCAACAGGGATCCCAACAGTGTTGGGTCGTGGCCGAAATGAGTCCTTCCCGCTTTCGGCTTCGACGGTTCGCCCCCTTCTGGTCCACCCGGAGGCCATTCCCCGGCGTGGCCCCCGACGGCGCGACGCGACCCAACCCCAGTGCGGCCCCCGCCCGCCTCTGGGGGCCGGGGTAGCTCCGGCCAATGGCCTGCCGCCTGCCGCCTGCCGCCGTGCCTCCCCGGACCCGGGGCCGCCCTTGGTAAACGGCGGGGTCCGCAGAGAAGGGTGCCGTCCTCCTCCGCTCTATCCTGCTTGGCCCGTGGTCGCCATGGGGTGCGAACGCGGCGCAGCGCTGCTGCTCTTGCCATTCGCCCTGCATCTGTGCCCGGGGCGCGCCGCCGCACCCGCACCCCGAGGTAAGGGCCCCCGTGCCCCTCTTACCTTGGCTTAGCAAACTTTTCTTTCCACTTTTTAATTCAGGGCGCCTTCGGGTTTACTGCGCCCCGTCCATTGTACGGGGAGCCCTGCGCTTAACGGGGACGGGGGCTGGGGAGTCGCCAGCTCCGCAGGTGCGAGGGGAGCCGGAGCGGGGGCTGCAGCAGCCCTGCCGCCGCGGCTGTCCGGCTGGGTTCGCAGTGGGTACCGGAGGAATTCGCGGTGTAGTCTCTTAATCAGCCACCTCCCTAAAAGCAGCGTAGTTTGATCTGGCTCTATAGGGGTGTTGGTGTGTTGAGGGTCTGAAGAGGACTTTTGCAGTTGGAAGTTCTCATAAATGAGAAGTGTAATTGCTGAGTGGCGAAAGCTCCTCAGGAAAATCTGCTTTATAACGTGTGTATGAAACAGCCACCTTCTAAATCCAGCATTACTTGGGCGACATTATCCACGCAGTAACTCAGGAGCTGCTTTATTTTTGTAGTGCTCTCCGGTAGCAGCTTGTGAATGGAACCAGCTCAGCTGTTGGGTGCTAGCAGTTAGTCTAAGTGCCATTCCAGGAGCCTTGAAACTGCTTTTAGTTCTTTTAGCCCACTCCAGGGAAATGGTGTTTTAATCAGTTACACCCTACTTAAGTGGATTTAAAAGGCAGTCAATCAGACTAATGAACTGCACTTCCAAAAACTTAAAAGCCCTTTTTGATGTAAAAACATTTCAGAAAATTTTCATACTAAGAAATAGGATACCGCTGTATTTTTTAAAATGTAAGTAGATTTCCAGCTTGTTGGGGCAGTGGCCAGTGAAAACCCTCACTCTCACTGTGAATTTTTCGCCTTCTTACAGTCTGTTGGAATTCTTTGCAGTTGAGCTAGAGTTTCACTCCATGTATCTGCGCAATGCTTAATTGTCATGAAAAGTGCTGAAGTGGAGCAGGTTTTACATTCACAGTTATTATGGTTAGCGGTGACCAGAGAAATTCCTTGGAGGGTCTGAAAAAGCTGGTGTACTACAGCCACAGAATTCAGGAAGGGAAGGGTCTTTTATTTTGAGCTCCGTTCTCTACTGTGGCACTAATTTTATTCCTTCATATCTTGTCCTCGTAGGACTTCCCATCATGACTTTTAGCTCCCATCTGGAGACCTAGTTTTGCTTATTTGGGGCAGGTTACTGAAGAGGTGTTTGTTACACCAGCATAGCTGGTGCCTTGTCAGCATTTTCATAGGAGTGTTAGTGTCTCCCTTCTAAAACCACAGAAAGCAGGCAGTGGAGAGAACTCCTGGCCCATTTCACAGGTGGACTTGGTATAGGCTGTTGGGCTTACATACTCAAGCTTGGATGCATGCATGAATCCTCACTCTCACTGCATGGATTGAAAGCAGCTGCTTGTGCTTTTTGGCATCTGCAGGCTTTTGCTTTCTGGTTGTTTTCAAGTCTGCCTTTCCCGGGAAAGAAACAAAACCACCTAAGATTCCTGCTCTAGGTGTACCTGCCCTGGCAAGGGGCTTCGACTAGATGATCTCTAGTGGTCCTTTCCAACTCCTATCATTCTGTGATTCTATGTGATTCTTCTAAAAATGCAATCTGAAATTCCTGTGGGTTTTTCTACCTTTTCTTTCAAACAAGCAGTTGTCTCTGTAAGGTCTAAGAGCTCTGTTAAAGATGTAAAGTGAGCTTTCTTAATCCCACTGCTTTTCTGCTATCCAGTGAGGCTATGCTGCCATCTCATGAGACCTCAAGAGGTTGGAGAGCTAAGTGAAGGCAAACCTCGTGAAGTTCAATAAGGCCCTGCATTGGGGGAGGAGTAACGGCAGGCACCAGTACAGGTTGGTGTAGGGGATGCCCTGCTGGAAAGCAGCTCCATGGAGAAGGACCTTGGAGTCCTAGTGGACAGCAAGTTCTGCATGGGACGGCAATGTGCCCTTGTGGCCAAGAGAGCAAATGACATTCTGGGGCGCATCAAGAAAAGCGTGCCCAGGAGGTTTAGGGAGGTTCTTCTCTCTCTCTGCTCTGCCCTGCTGAGACCACACCTGGAATACTGTGTCCAGTTTTGGGCACCCAATTCAAGAGAGATAGGGATCTGCTGGAGAGTCCAGCAGAGAGCCACAAGGATGATTAGAGGACTTGAGCGTCTCCCCTATGGAGAGAGACTGGGAGACCTGGGGCTGTTAGTCTTGAGAAGACTGAGAGGAGTAGAAATATCTGAGTAATGGGTGTCAAGTGGATGGGGCCAATCTCTTTCTGGTGGTGCATAGTAATAAGGCAAGGAACAATGGATACAAATTTCAACATAGAAAGTTTCACCTCAACTTGAGGAGAAACTTTTACAGTGAGGATGACAGCATGGGAACAGACTGCCCAGAGAGGTTGTGGAGTCTTCTCTGGAGACTTTCAAAATCTGCCTGGATACATTGCTGTGTGGACTATGCTAGGTGATCCTGCTTTTGGCAGGTGGGTTGGACGTAAACTCTGGAGGTCCCTTCCAACCACTAATGTTGTGTATTTCTGTGGGTTTTGCTACCATATATATAATTTATGCTGAAGGATAGATTCAGTCATGTACTGCATCCTCATGCTGGTGACTGAAGGTATCCCAAGAGAGGGTTTACTAAGATGGTGCTGAAGTATCCAGTTGAGGCAATGCGCTTTATAGAGTGCAACTATCAAACAACTACAAACATTCATTTCAATGTGCAAATTTTTTAAATGTCAACAAATGTTCTTGGAAAGGTCAGACAGAGTTTTGCTAGTGTCTACTTGTTACTTTTGTAATATTTATCCTGTATTATTAATTGTGTGACTCTAGCAGAGATTAAAAAGTCTCAAAATAATTGATAAAAAAATCAGTCAATAGATGCAGAAGGGCTGGATAAAAGTGCATCAACATTTTGTGATGTTAAAGACGTGTAAGTGTTCTTGTGGTGCTCTGTCTGAGGTAGACAGGTGCATTTCATGTATAACCTGCAGAATGCTGTTGTAGAGTATAGTGAGTTTCATTCCACTCTCTTGTTTGGGCAGTTGCTTTGCTCTCTGTGCACTAAATGTGATTAAGTACTGAGCCTTTTGCCTCAGATCACTGGTCGCTGGTTTCAGTGGTTGTCCTGGAATTCTGTGAATTTGAAATGAGTGAAAGAGAAGTCCTTTGTCCTGGTAAGTCTTGCATATGTGTTGGCTTAGTTGTTTGACAAACATGTTAACAAGTGCATGCAAATCAAGGGCTTGATTCTTTTTGTATTGTGTCCTGAAAACTCTCAGTAGAATTCACAGAATTCTTGGACCCAGTTCCAGAGCAAACTTAAGCAGTGAATCTGTATTTCAATGTTTCCTGAGATGCAGGGGAAAAGATCCTACGTGTCCTTTGTTCTTAGGAATGTCACTGGTGTCTAGATGAATGAATACTCCAGAATGAGCAATGGAAGCAGCGTGAATCAAGGCTCTAATACAAGGGAAGAGGGTTTCCTGTGTGGTTGTGGATAAGTCTGTGCGCCCACGTGATTGTACTCTGAGCACTTTGCAGTCTCCTTTGGCTTGTAGCTAAGGAAACAGTGAATTTATAGGATTGCCTCATCATGCTAGTCAATGAAAACAGCTTTGAGCTCATGTGGGGTACAAAAGACTCATCTGCAAAAATCCACCATTTTTTAGCCTAGTTATCTAAACTCAGCCATACAACCATGGACTCAAGGTAAGTTGCGATGTGCTGTCATGTGCCTTTGCTCTGTTTATTGTTCAGGCCTTTCCCCAGTGGCAGCTCTACAGTGTTGTCTTGGTATGGGAGAAAAATGTGGCCTAGCTATTGCAGGCCCATGGAATGGCAGTGGTATGCAGTGTCTGAATATGCTGTTATATTGAAATAACACCTGTATGTTGTAATATCAGACTTCATTGGAAGGATACGGCTTTAATACCAGTGGCTTGGAATAAGAGATTATCTAAAAGTCTAGTAAAATAGTTAGAGTTTGAAGACATTGTGTGTTTAAGGACATGGAGGAAAACTTACTGTTTCAATGTGGTAAGGGTGCTAGCTGACATACTCTCAAAGTGTAATGTTAGACTCTGGTGATGCACTGTGCAAAAATTAAAAGGAAGAGTTTGAAACAACTTGCATTGTGCCTTCATGTTTCTGTGGTTTTCAGGCCTGTCTTTCTTGGTTATTTGTGCCATAAAGGAGAGAGGAATATTATTTATATAAGATATCTTCTGATAAGTCAGTGAAGTGAAAAGAAATCTTACTGCATACTTAGCTATTTGGCATTTGAATTGGTGCTTTGCAAATGCCATCAAAATAGTTCTTGGGGTAAATACACCGGAAATCTGAAGATTTCATGCTGGCTCCTCAGGCTAATTGAAATGTGAACACAAACATCTGAATTTATGAAAGCAAAACTAAGTTAGAAAGTTTTCTGTTGAGGTGCATCCTTAGAAGAATTTTTGAGATCTGCCTGAAAATATTTGAATACTTCAATTTTGAAAGCTTAGTCATTTCTACCTTAGTAACTTACCAATAATTCCTTGGAGTTTGTTTTGTTTGAATGGTAAAGAAGATCAGTTCCAATAAAATTTATATGGTATTTTGATACAACCATAAGATAGTTTTGGTTGGAAGGAACTTTAAAGGACATTCAGTCCAACTCTGCTGTAGTGGCACAGGGATGTCTATTACTAGATCAGGTTGTTTAATGTGCCACTGCCAAGGAGGTTGGACTAGATGATCTTTAAGGATTATATTTATTGTTAAATTTTGTCTTCATACTGTTTATCTTAGGTGGGACAACTTAGGGCCATTCTAAGATAGCCATATGGAAATAGTGAAGAGCATACAGCCTCCAGTTGTTGGCTTCAGATTACATTCTTCTTTAGTCATTATTATATTTAAGTTGCTGCTAATATTAATTTATTTTTCAGTTTTTGATCTCCTTCCATATTCTAACAAGAGAGTGGGAACAAACTTCTTGCAAGAAGCACTTGGTGATCCTATGCTGAATGAAGTGTATTTGCTCTCAACATTCAAGCTGCAGACAAAAAGCACAGCCACCATATTTGGCCTGTACTTTTCATCTGACAACAGCAAATATTTTGAATTTACGGTAGTGGGACGGATGAATAAAGGTGAGTTGTTTAGCATATGTAAGAGAAAATTAGTGCTGGACTCAGTTATCGTTGTCACAGAAAGGTTGTGTGATTATGTGATTGACTTTGGTGCTTGTGAGGCCTGCCCTCACAAAATTATGGTGTTGGTTTCCTTCCTCTCACTGGATGCTGCTCTCTCCTGGCCAGGGAAGCTCACCTGACAATTGGATGGTAACTTTGCTCTGCCTTGAAAAAAAAAAGAAAAAAAAGAAATATAGAGAAAGGAGTCAGCTTGGGTTATTTGTGGGGTTTTTGTTGGAGGTGTTTGGTTTTGTGGGGTAGATTTTTTTTTGTGTGTGTGTGTGTTTATATGTGGTTTTTTGTTGGTTTGGGTTGGTTTGTTTTTTCCTTTTCTCCCTTGGGACAATCACTGGTTCGTATTAGAAAGGAATCTGAGGGACACAGGAACATGCTACCTCATGCATATGAAAGGCGGGTTCATGCTCTTAGGTTAGATGTGACTATGCAAGAGAAACATTCCTAATACTGACAGAATCTTTTGGGTGAATTCAAGTGTTTTCCATTTATTGAAATTATTTAATCTACAGTCAGAGTAGGGACTTAGACTTTTAGAAAAGGTGAGCTTTCATCACTTTCTAGACCAGATCTAGCATGTATTGCAGATTTAAGGTTGGGCAAAAAAATGTCAACTTGTTTAAATTATTGTTGCTCAATTCACTTCACCATTGCTATCATTTACTGCTGTAAATATTGTAATTGAGCGGCTGAGTCCAGTATTCAAAGAAACTCTGAGAAATTTCACTATACGTAGAAAATTATTTTATCTGCCGAAGAAATGCACACCTTTTGCCTTGGAAATTTAGGGAAATGAGTTAGATAAAACATGGGTAATTGACCTTCCGAGGTCAGGGAATAAGAACTTTTTGTGGTTTAAGACTGGGCAAAAGGTGGTCACGCAGCCTCATCAGCATGAGTCATGCAATTCCTGATACTGCCTTAACAAATTGCCAAGTAAACGGTTAATCACACATAGCAATCACACATGCAGGTATTCTTGATACTGATACGTTTAACTAACAGACCAAAGAGGCTTTCCAGTAAAAGGTTACATGGCTTCTTTTGATTTTTGTCCTCAGTGTGCTTGTGTTATATTTGAGAAGTATGTGACAGAGCAGTGGCATATAGATAGGCAGAATGAAAAAAAATTGTCATGTTGGTGACCAGTGTTGAGTAGGTGGGGGACATCTGTAACCAATTTATTATAGAGATTAAATGGGGAGGCTTTTTGCAGCAATACTCTTCCATGGAGGTTTCTTGCCTCTTTGTACAACTTCTTTAGAGCATATAGCAGAGACTATGAGTAGTATGCAGTGTTCACAGGTGTTAAACCACATCCAGGAGGTTGCCACATAACTTGAAAGTACGGAGTGCAAGTGACGTTTGTGATCCACGCAAGACAATCACTTCAGTGAGCTAACAAAGTGCAGTGCTTAAATTAACCTGTGGTTTTGGAAGAGTGTGTGTGGGCTTAGTGCTTCCTCTGCATGATATTTCTACTTAACACACACAAATCTGAAGTAGCCCAGGGCAGGTCTTAGTTATCCTTTAAAGCACCACATTAAAGAGATGTGTTCTGAATGCCTTGCATGTATTTTGGTTTTGTTGTAGTGTACCTGATGTTTTTAAAGCACAGAGCTGAATTATTGGGCAACCGCCTAGTAATTTTTCAGATGTAAATAGTTTCTTACACTTTTTTGAACAATTCCTATTTTGAACAAAGATACTAAGTTCATAAAATTGATGTAACTTAACAATTCTATGAAGCAGTTTGTATTTACTCATGAGATTAGCAGTTTTGTTGAACATCTGTTTCTTAAGCAGTAGAGGTTGATCCAGTTACTCTCATGAATGACAATGTAGAGTGTCCTAGGAGTCAAGGCAATGCAGAGGCTTAGATGAGTTAAATCATGCAGAGGCAGTATCTGCTTTCCAAAGCCTACTCTAGTGTACCAGATGGATACATGCCTTTGGCTGAAGGAGGAATACTTGATCCTCTTTCCAAACCAGACTGCTTCTTGTCCTGAAACTATTCTGGCAGTGTCTGTTCTGGGCTACAATCTCCTTTTTCTGTCTATAGCTTACTGCTGTTTAGTCACTCTCAATGCAGGGCTCAGGTCTGAAGACCTTGCTTTCAGGTGTGTATAATATTCACAGAACTAAATGCCTGCAATGTACTGTCTTGCCAGACCTTAGAGTTTGCCAATAAATGCTACCTTTGGCAAGTTACTGGTGTCTTCATGACATTGATCTGAAGACTTTAGTACTGGTGTAGACTTGATGCTCTGTCACAGCATCAGAGTTTATGTTAGCAGATCAGAGTCGGGAAGATAATTTATTAAATTAATAGAAGTGGGATGAGTGAGTTTTTCCTTCCACTATATCCACAAATTTCAGTTGACCTCATGTTAAGAGGTCTTACTTGACGAAACAGTAGCAGCTCCCTATGAACTTCAAAGAGGTGTTCACAAGAGCTGGAACTTCATTGTTGAGGTGCCTGCTGTCTGTGCAGCTAGAGATCTCAGTGTGTGTAGCTGTTTTCATGAGAGAGTGAGGGACTTGCAGGCTGGTGATCAGTGAGATCTTTGAAATTAGGCTATTTAACACTCTGTCTAGATGCATGCAGCTTAACTCTTCTGCAAATAGGCATTTGGAGAGCCAGAGAGAGATTTTGTGGAAATAACAAGCTAGGTGGTCTGAGAGATATAGCTTTCAGATCCTAGCTTACTGATCAGATTTCTTTTAGAAAGAGGCTTTTTTTTTTTTTCCCCCAGTATTGCACAGCATGTGAAAGTTTTTATTTGTCTGCTATTGTGAAAGTTGAGAAGAGGCTTAGTCTTCTTTAGGGGTGGAATTTGTCGTTTCTGCATTATAATTCAGTTTTACTTAGTGTTCTTCTACAAAAAACTGCCTCAAATCGTGTTTTCTTTGGATTCTTTAAAGATTACATTTGGATACACTGTCAGATGGCTTCACTAAATACAGTATGCATCACTGAAACTTGATTTTTATTTTGTTCTTCCCCAGTAGTACATTTCTGATACAGGTTATTACTGGGTTTGTTGAAGATGTACATATCAAAGTGCTGACTGCAGGCTGATTATGTCTTTTACCACTTGTATTATAGCATGTTATGCCCCAAAAGGTAACATTGGGTAAGCCAGTTAGAGGGGCCTGGACAAAGCAGTAGAAAACACTGTGCAGGCAGCAATGCTTTTCAAATGGGAAGTCATTCAAGAGTCTTGGTAATCCTGCTCTGACATTCAATGTCCCATTTATTATTAGCATTCTTGTCTGCATGTGGGATGCATTTACAAAAGCTGGTATGTGGCAAAATAACAGAGAAACTGCAGATTTCCACAGAACCTTCCTTGATCAGCCTTGGTTTATTTGCTACCCTCTGATAGTCCTTCTCTGTATTTTGTACTAGTGGTGCTGCGCTATATGAAGAGTGATGGGAGGTTGAATTCGGTGATCTTAAGCAACATCCAGCTGGCTGATGGCAAACCCCATGCTGTCATCTTGTGGCTAAGTGGCCTGCAGCAGGGATCGAACACAGTAGAGTTATATCTGGACTGCCTGCAAGCAGGTGCCATTCAGGACCTGCCAAAAGCATTTTCCATGTTGTCTGAGAGGTCGGCAGCAGTAGAGTTGCGCACTTTCCAGGAGAAGCCACAGGTGAGCAGGAAAACTGGGAGCAGGCTGAGCTCCAGAGGATCCTTGGTGATCCCTCTGAATCTAGACCTCAGCCCTTACAACAGCCAAGTTCTGTACAGCAGTGATTCAGTAATAGTTGAGCTACTAATTTGAGAAATAAATGCAAATAGAAGTTCCTGTGTAACAGGTGAAATCTTAGCTTCAATGGAGCCAGTAATAGTTATGCTATTTGTTTCAAAGTGTTTGGCTTGTAAGTAGAAATAAATTGCTGCCTCTCTCTCCTAAGTCTGGATGTTTCTTGGAGACTGGGCTTACTCCAAGAACTTAACTGATACAGTAAGAGCATCTTTTTGTTAGCATCCTAAGGTGTTCAGCAACCATTGTCTGTGTATGTGGATTTCCTTTTCAAGATAAGCCAAATGGACAAAAAAAAGGCAAAACAAGGAGAGGGACTGACATAGTGTGATAATTCAATCTGTTGATTATGATAGGTGTCCTTCATCTATTGGCCAGCCAGGGAGGATGACAGAACTTGTCATCTCAGAGTCAGCAGTCTGATGCACACAATATCAGTTTTCCATCATCAGTAATGCAAAATATGTGTTATAAGGTATAAAGGTATTCTGCCCTTTGCTTTTCTAGCAGGCTTGAAAATGAGGCTGTTAATATGGAGAGTCACTAAGGTGCCCACATTCCTAACATGAATACAAACCTGTGTGAGGGGTGGGGGGAGTGGGAAAAACTCATTTGTATTCAATTTGAGAAAAAATTGTGCAAGATAATATGAATCTGAATAGTGGAAAACAAGGTCAAAGTAAAATTGCAGCTATATGAAAATCTGAAAGGCAGAGATTAGGGATTTTACTATAGTTCAGATAGTGCTGGGTGATACTGAAGGGGATAGTGGATGAGTCCTATGTCTTTAGTAAATGGACAACTTCTCAAAAAATATTTTGTCTGATATTTAACATTTATCCTATTTCTGTACTGGAATTATGACCTCTGTTTTTTTCTTATGAGTCCAGGATACGCTAGATGAGCTGAAGCTGGTAACTGGTGGAACGCTTGCCCAAGTTGGGAACCTGCAGGATTGTTTTCTTCAACAAACTGAACCTGTTCCTCAGTACACTGGTAAGATCTGCAACCAGGAGTTAAAATTATTCCTTATGATATCAATGCAAAGAAGATAATGGAATGAATATTTAAAATGTGGAGAAGCTGTATAGACAAGTTTAATTGTTTGACTGAGTTACAGCCATGATAATAAAGGTTTAAAAATTGTTTGGTTTGGAGAAACAAAACAAACAGTCACTGCTGCTGGTGGAGGAAGCAATGAGTTGTCCCAGTGAAGGACGAGTCTGTAATAATATAGAGGCTTTTTAGCCTGTCTGAAGGATAGACTTCTGTGATCATGATCAGCTTGTATCAGCTTAATAATTTAAGTATTTGAATAGTAGGCAGTTGCAGACAGGAAGTAATCCAAAATGTGAGATACATTGCTACAGGCTTTATAGGTAGATGGGTAGAGAGTATCAAGACCTATTAATGTGGTTATCCACATAGCCAGTGTTTGTCTTCTTTTGATCACTGAAATGTTCCAGAGGCAGAAGGAACTAAGGCATGAAGAAGGACACGGTAGACTGCAGAGCATATTGGTGCTGCAGCTACAGAGCCTGCAGGTCCACAAGATAAAAAACACTGCAAGGCAGCCATCAGTACTGCTGCAAGTTAACTGAGTATTTTGTCACCTGCTGGACTGGAAATACCCCCCAAAACAAATTCCTTTTCTGCCTATGCTAAGCATTGTGGAAGCAAAGCTGGGAGCAGGGAAGAAAGGAAGGAGCTGAGATGATTAGAATTTCTGCAGATTCCAAGGGGCTGGGTACAATTCTGTGTGTTGGGCAAGAGTTGTCTCAAACATCTTGACACAGCCAACCTGGGCTGGACTGCCCCATTGATGCGATTATTGATTTTTTATTATTATTGTTAATCAAGATTTCGGAAAAATTTCCCTGGGGTTCTTTGGATGTTCGGTCGGCAAGGTTATTGCACAAAATTGCTTATAGACACTGAATTAAACAGTTTAAACAGCCTAAACAGTCAGAACTTAGAAAGGAAAAAAAGACGACCCTGGGAACTACAGACCAGTCAGCCTCACCTCTGTGCCTGGCAAGATCATGGAGCAGATCATCCTCAAGGCTCTGCTAAGGCAGATGGAGAAAAAAGCAGAGGTGCCTGATGATAACCAGTATGGCTTCACCAAGGGCAAATCATGCCTAACAAATTTGGTGGCTTTCTATGATGAAGTCACAGCAGCAGTGGACAATGGAAGGGCAACTGATGTCATCTACCTGGACCTGAGTAAGGCCTTTGACTCTGTCCCACATGACATCCTGGTCACCAAGCTGAAAAAACATGGACTTGATGGGTGGACAACTCGCTGGATAAGGAATTGGCTGGATGGTGGCACACAGAGAGTGGTGANGCACAGTTGACTTGCTGGAGGGCAGGGATCCATCCAGAGGGACCTGGACAGGCTGGAGAGGTGGGCCCAGGATAACCTCATGAAATTTAACAAGGCCAAGTGTAAGGTCCTGCACCTGGTTCGTTACAATACCAAGCACAAATACAGGCTGGATGGTGAGTGGCTGGAGAGCAGCTCTGAGGAAAAGGACATGGAGGTCTGAGTGGATGAGAAGCTCAACATGAGCCAACAGTGAGCACACGTGGCCCAGACAGCCAACCATGTCCTGGGCTGCATTAAGGGAAATATTACCAGCAGGGCAAGGGAGGTGATTCTCCCCCTTTACTCTGCTCTCCTCAGACCCCACCTGGAGTACTGTGTGCAGTTCTGGAGCCCCCAGCACAGGAAGGACATGGAACTGCTGGAGAGAGTCCAGAGGAGGGCCACAAAGATGATCAGAGGGCTGGAGCACCTCTGCTATGAGGACAGGCTGAGAGAGTTGGGGCTTTTCAGCCTGGAGAAGAGAAGGCTTCAAGGAGACCTTATAGCAGCCTTCCAGTATCCGAAGGGGGCCTACAGGAAGGCTGGGGAGGGACTGTTCACAAGGTCTTGTAATGACAGGACGAGGAGGGATGGGTTCAAATTGGTGGAGGGGCGATTTGAACAGGATATCCGTTAGGAGGAAGTTCTTCACAGTGAGGGTGATGAGGCACTGGAACAGGTTGCCCAGGGAGGTTGTGTCTGCTCCCTCCCTGGATGTATTCAAGGCCAGGCTGGATGAGGTCTTGAGCGACCTGATCTAGTGGGAGGTGTCCCTGCCTGTGGCACAGGGGGGTTGGAACAGGATGGTCTTTGAGGTCTCTTCCAACCTAAACCATTCTATGATTCTATGAAAACAGGGAACTTGCTAACGGGGGAAAATCCTAACCCCACCTATACTCACAAATGTGATAGGTATAACATCCTGAGGAGAGGAGGAGAGAGTTTGCCTTGCCGCTGCTGTAGGATGCAATGCACGCTGCAGACACGTGGCTGCTGTGAGAGAGGTGCAAATAGAAGTCTGGTCCCGACAGAAGGCAGCAGGAAAGAGAAGCAACGGCCCTAATTGCCCTTCCTTAAATATCCCATTTTGAAGGGTGAAACTGGCCAATAGGCAGTAGTGTCCATTGTTTTGGCCAATAGATGCAAAGTTCTGCAACCTAGAGGTCCACCCTAACGCTTTGAGGGACAGCACAGATCACCTGACGATCATGTGGCACAGGGTTTTCTTTGTGCAAACCCTCACTGTCTGCTCACCTTCAAACTCCCCGACCTTGTAACAGGAGGAGGAGAGCTAGGACTTTGAACTAATTTGGGCAGGATTTATGCCCTACCAGGACACCCATCTGTACTCCTTTCTTGTGCCAAACTGCCTTTTTGCTTTGCATGGGAGGGGGAAGAACAGGTTCACAACACGCATACAGTTTTTATGTTATTAAATGGTAAGCAAGAGGAAAAATGTGCAGCTCTGTGAGCTAGGTTTCCAGATTTCAGAATTACAATTTTCTCATCTGAAGCTTTTGCTCATTAATCAATAATAAAGAGTAGTGAAGGAGAGATACTCTCTGGCTGCAGCTCTCACATTCAGTTGCTTATAACCTTCAAGTAAAATTAGTATCGTACTATTATTAATAATATTAAAACAACTCACGGGAATATATTCAAAGTCTAAAAGTCAGATCCACCAAAGGAAAACATGCAGATGTTCCAACAGAGATATTAACTCAGCTGTCTTGCGCTTTGTGTGTGCCTCACAATGCCGTTTTACAGGAGCAATATGTCACATAACTACAGCTTTGTGTTCAGTCAGAAAACACTGAAATGTAAGTGCTTAGCTGTGTAGGGGTGTGACATCTAGGTACGAGATCTATGTATCTTGGTAAAAGCATGTGTTTTCTTACTAATTGGTGAATTCTTGGAAGAGCATTGGATCACTGGATAGCTTAGACTATGTGTGCCTGGCCATTTCTTTCTCTGTGGCAGCTGCATTCCTTCTGTGTTAAGTGCAGGAAACAAACACCTAAGGAGTGTGGATGAAAATATAGTAATGAGACAGATATTTGGAGCTTCCCTTGTTCCCATGTGGGTACCACAGATGCACGGGGTTCAGTAGATGAGATTAGTTTGCTGCATGTAATGATAATCACAAAAATATTTAGGTCCAAAAATATCTTTGAATGTCATCTAGTTCATGCAGGGTACCTGAAGCTGACATGGTGGTTTGCAAGGGGCGAACCAAACATTGCACCAGACCAAAGGTTCTTTTGACTTATCTACTCTTAGAGATAGTGTGCCAATATAGACCCAAGGGTAACAGTGTAAGACTGGTGTTACAGTGTAGTTACACCATAGTTTTCTGTGAATGCTTTTCTGTTCTCCAACAGTTCAGAGCTCTCCACCAGCAATTAGAGTCTTTGTGTTTTGTACTGAACGTATGTTTATTTCCAGAAATCTCTACAGTCAGTTTTGAATGTATGATTCAGAATCTCTTCTGGCAAGAACTTAATCACAAGTCTGAGGAGATACCTCCTTCTGTTTACTTCGAACCTGGCTCATTGTAATTCCCCATGCAGCATGTTTACACAGTTTCATTAAGAAGAGCATTATAGGCTGCAAGGAGACTGTTCTCAGCCCTCATCCATACTTTTTTATCTCTGACCAAGTAGCCATCATCTTTGAATGATGCTTCAAGATTCTTAACTTTGCTGGATAGAGGCAAATGGGGTGCTTGAGCTAAGAGAGAGAGAAATTCATTTGAGGCATTGCACAGTCGCCTGCGATTACATATGCTGCTGTTTGTGCATTTACCCTGCCTAGGCCAGTTAGCTGTGCAACAGAGATGATCACCTGCTCTGAATTCAAAGCCAAACACAGGAACCTGTTGCCCAGAGAAGTTGTGGATGGCCCATCCATTAGAAGTATTCAAAGTCAGGTTGGATGGGGCTCTGAGCAAGCTGACCTAGTGAAACATGTTCCTGCTGTGGCGAGATGGTATTTTTAAAGATCTCTTCCAACCCAAACCATGCTATGATTCTGTATGGAAAGGGCCTGGGAAGAGAAAGTCAGGTTAGCTGCTTGACATGACTTTAGCCTTACAGAGAATAAGCATGTCAAGTCCCCTGCTAGACAGTAGCTCTTCCGATCTGTCTCTGAATTTAATTACAGCTGTGAAAGCCATTCTGTTACTCAGGTTATTGATGACTTATAGTATAGAGCTAGAGTTGAGCTCAATCTAGGGCCATACCACAACAGGTAAAATATGGATGAGAGAGACCACATGATAGGACCAGGTAACTGTGTGGCTTCAAAGTGTACCTTCTGCATACCATGCTCACTTCTGGGAAAAGCCAGTCCAGAATATACTGTGAACCAACAGCTCCATGGAAGGCCTGTCTCATGCACTGATCACTGGTCATTCTGCTGACCACCACAGGGCTTGGCTTTAAATGGATGAGAAAAAAAGCTATCATCTGCCTCTATTTTCTTGTCTGAATTTGCACACAAGATGTAATAGTTTGTGGCAGAATAACGTTTCTAATCCACCTTAAAGTTTAACAGTCTGAAAATTTAACTGTAGAGAATAGATCTGGTTTTGATTTAGATGCTAGCCAACAAAGAGCGTCTGAAATCTTGAGGGTTTTTTTTCAAATCTCAATCAATAATGTCTAAACCATTCTTTGTTTAACAAAAAACAAAACCAGCCTAACCACAACTCAAGCAAAACAAGGACACTAGCATGCATCCTGAGAGCCTGTGTGCCAAATTTCACTGTGGGATTCCAAAATAGTCATGAAATTGAGTTTTGCTGCCCTCCTTCCCCATAAAAGGAAAATAGAGTTGAGATCAGAATAGAAGCAGGTTCTGGAACAGGTGGTTCCTGAGTCTTTAAATTTACTCAATGTTGTGATAAGAAAATCTGAAATGAAGAAGCACAATATGTGAAAAGTTGAACGATTCCCACTGGAATGTTTGGAAGCAGACATTCTTTGAAGTACAAAACAATGAGGTAAGCATTAAGGAAAGCTTTTTGTTTTTAATAAGCTTTCAGTATTCACAAAAGTAACACATGAATAAAGCTCCCTGAAGCCACTGGGCATAATATGGAACTATCCTGCCTGTTTAGAATGTAAAATAGTGTATCTTCAAGAAATGTTTTTGACACACAGTCTTTTCAACTTAGAGACAAATAGCTGCTCAAGAAAGCTGCAAACTCAGTAGTCGGTTACAAACAAAATACTATGAGCTATGGTGCTAAACATGCTCTCTACTTCTCTCCTGTCACTGTGTTGAAAGTAATGTTTCTTTTAACAGCTGAGAGTCTTATGTCCTGCTTTGTTTCTGGTCCTTCTCTATGGCTTGTTACAGATGTAACTTTTGGTCTCATCATAGAAGTCTTTTAATTTGTTGCTTGGTATTGAGAACTAGCTTTTATGTTTGTTCATACCATGCTGAGCTGATGTTTTGCAAGTTCATACAAACTCTACAATTCCCAGAGGCAAATACAACCATGAAACTTGTGCTGTCTTTTGGAAGAAAAGCCAAATGACTGTCACAGGTATTAAAAGTGATGTTTTCATTAGAACAGGCACTCCTGATGCATGGTTTGGGCTGCATGGTGAGCTTGTTCAGAAAGCAGGGTTACTTCTCTTTGAAGAGCATACAGGAATTAGTTGTGGTAACACAGAATATGCTAGTGGGGCTGACTTCCTATTGTGCGTGTGTGCACCTGCACCTTGCCCTCCTGTTCCAAATGGATTGTCAGAAAAACCCAGTCATAAGATACTAAAGTTTCACTTAGGGCTGCTGGTTCCAGACTTGGGGGAACCAGTAACACTAGTGCCATTAAGTTACCAGTGTTGCTAGACCTACCTGGAAAGCCGTGTCACTGGAATAATGGTAGAAAAATTACAGACTGCTTTTCTCTGCAGAGAGATTTCTGCTTTGTCTGTTTCTGTGGCAATACAGTAGAGCTTAGGTCCAGAAAAGCCTTGAGTTCATTCTAATCCCTTTATAAAAATTGGAGCTAGATACGATGTTTAGTCTAAGGATTCTGACAGGGCTTAAATAACAGTAGTATCTACAGTCCTTGGCGCTTCACTGTATTTCCGTCTTGTATCTCAGAAATTTTTATGGCAAGGGAAGGAGAGTTATGTGCATTATGCACTCTTTCATTGCTGTTTCCCTGCAGGTGATTTTAATAGGCAGCTGATGGGTCAGATGATGCAGATGAACCAGATACTGGGAGATGTGAAAGACCTTCTCAGACAACAGGTACTGTGTGAAGACTTCAAGGTCAAATACCCTAAACTTGCCACTTTTGATAAGAGTTGGGGCAGAATCCCCATAAACAGTAAACACCTGTGTAGATTTAATTTCCTCAAAGACACAATACAGCAGAGAAAAAAATAACCGCTCACTATGGAGCATCACTGAACGTGGGATTGTAGGGGACTTGCTTATTCAGATCCAGAAAATTCAGTGTCTTTAAGCCTAGAGGAGTCAGAGTAGCCATTCTAGCCTGCTGTTAGTTAGAGGCAGGCCTGTTGAACAGAACCAAAATTGCATTCATTCCACATGCTGGTGAGTATCAGAACTGGAATTGGTGGTGGTTCATGGATTAAGTTAGGCATGTAATTTGTAAAGATCCAGTTGAGGAAGGCTGACCTGAAGTAACCACTATAATGGCTGGCCCTAATTTTGTGGACTACAAAGAGCATCTCATTTCAAGATAGAGTACCTGTGTTGAATGGTTTAAGTGGCATACTAACAAAAAAAGATAATGGCTCTTGTGGCAGCCAGATGCAAACTGGAGCTGCCTATATCTAAATGTTTATTTTCTATATCCTCAAGGTCAAGGAAACAACTTTTCTGAGAAATACCATAGCTGAGTGCCAAGTATGTGGTAAGTATTCCAGTTATTGCCATTGAGAGGCAGTCAGATGGGTTGTACAGTCATTTTAAATTCAGTATTGGTTGCATCATCTTTATGTTTCTAAGAAATACTTTTAGAAATTACTGTGCCAAACACTGTAGATGTATTGCATAAAAATTTAAAGTAGGCTTTTCATTAATGGGGGAGACCTAACAATCATCTATTGTGCGCTAAACTAAACAGTAGCACTCACCCTGTACTGTCAGTTCTTGCTGTGCCACTTTTTCATGGAGAGGGAGAAATTGCCTGCCAGGTTGTTAATGAATAATATTAGAAGGACAAGGGATGAATAATGTTCTGCTCTAGCTGGTACTGTCAGTCTGAAGAAGATCCATTGCAGTCCACCTTGAAGTTGTCTGAAAGTAGGTGGTCACTGGTTAACAGCATGAGACTCAAAAGGTGGTCTCCATGTTTTATTAAATGGAAAAAAAATAATGCTTTCCCAAATGCCATTTCATGATCCTCCTACACAACTGACAGTCAGGACATGCATGCGCTCAGTATGAAAACCAAAGTAGTTCCTCACTAGGTAAGGCAAAAAGACATAAACTCATCAAGCCTTTTAGTTGATTTCATTGCCTAGTCTGTCAGATTAATCAAAATTCAAACTGAGCTCCAACCAGGGTAAAGTATATGAGTAAGTACCAAAGAAAAAGTCTTAAATCCTGCATGCATCAGTACCAAGGCTCAGCACCTGCCAGAGTCTTGGAAAGCTTTGCTTTTGTTCAGGGCTGGCCTCTGCGCACCTAAGCCAGTGTACGTGCATGCCCTGATGTGTGTTTGTCACAGGATCACAGGATGTTAGGGACTGGAAGGGACCCAAGGAGACCATTGAGTCCAATCCCTGTACCAGAGCTGGACCATACAATCTAGCACAGATCACAGAGGCATGCATCCAGACAGGCCTTGAAAGTCTCCAGAGAAGGAGATTCCACAACCTCTCTGGGGAGCCTGTTTCAGTGCAGTGTGACCCTTACAGTAAAGAAGTTCCTCTTTGTGAGGTGGAACCTCCGGTGCTGCAACTTACATCCATTGCTCCTTGTTCTATCACAGGGAGCAAGTGGGCAGAGGCTATCCTCCCCCATCCTGACACCCAGCCCTCAGATATTTGTAACCATCTGTCAAACCCACTCTGTCTTCTCTTTTCCAGACCAAAAAGTCCCAGGTCCTTCAGCCTTGCCTCATCAGGCATGCCCTCCTCATCCTCATAACCCTCCACTGGATCATCTCCAGCAGATCCCTGTCCCTCTTAAACTGGGGAGCCCAAAACTGAATGCAGTATTCAAGATGATGTCTCACCAGGGCAGAGTAGAGGGGGAGGAGAACCTCCCTCGATCTGCAGGACACACTCTCTTAATACACCCCAGGATCCCATTGGCCTTCTTGGCCACAAGGGCACATTGCTGCCTCATGGCTAACTTGTTAACCAACAGCACTCACAGGTCCCTCTCCACAGGACTGCTCTCCAGCAGATCATCTCCCAGCCTGTACTGGTGCAGTTTATTATTCCTCCTGAGGTGCAGTTGTCCTTGTCGAGCCTCATTTGGTTCCTCCTTGCGCAGCTCTCCAGTCTGACCAGATCTCACTGGATGGCAGCACAGCCTTCAGCTGCATCAGCCAAGCCTCCCAGTTTGGTGTTTTCAGCAAACTTATTGAGCAGACACTGTCCCCTCATCAGTGTCATTGATGAAGATGCTGAACAGGACTGGACCCGGCACTGATCTCTGGGGCACTCCACTGGTTACAGGTCTCACCTGGACCTAGCACCATTGATCTCTGAACTCTGTCTTGTAACCGGTTCCTAATCCACCTCACTGTCTGCTCTTCCATCCCACACTTCCTGAGCTTGCTCACTAGGATGTCATAGGAGACAGTGTCAAAGGCCTTGCTAAGGTCAAGGTAGACTTCATCCACTGGTCTCCCTAAATCTACCCATTCA
This sequence comes from Psilopogon haemacephalus, assembly GCA_013396835.1. Lineage (NCBI taxonomy): Eukaryota > Metazoa > Chordata > Aves > Piciformes > Megalaimidae > Psilopogon > Psilopogon haemacephalus. The sequence goes on along the minus strand of VWZI01017037.1, from coordinate 118,005 downwards.
GTTATGTCCTCATAGAATGCTATTAGGTTAGTCAAGCATGATTTCTCCTTGGTAAATTCATGCTGACTACTCCTAATAACCTTCTTCTCTTCCAAGTCCCTTGAGATGCCCCCCAGAAGGAGCCGCTCCCATCATTTTTCCAGGGATGGAGGTGACAAATGCTATTTCTTTATTCCTCTTATTTCTAAACTGTCAGATACACTCTTGAGAAACCATGGCACAGTTTTACTTTTGAAGTGGTAGTGTTGGCAATTTAGCCAGAGTAATGCCTTGTACTGTCACCCTTGAGACCTTTTGGCCATCCAAAGTCACTGTTTCCTGTCCAGCAGCAGTTCTGTGCTGGGACTAACCTAGGAGGAAGGCTTCCTTTTGTAGCCAGGAAAAGCATGTGGATCTCACAAAAGATCCTTAATTTCCCGTGTCTGGGAATGCACAAGTTGCTGGGCCATTCCAGCATGAAGTCCCTTCAGCTGCAGCACAGCTGGCAGCTGTGCAGTGCAGAGGCCCCTGATCTGCAGCATCTCAGGGATCTCTTCAGAGGGTTTGCCAGCTGAAAGTCATGGTGGATACTTCTTTCAGTTGCTGAAACTGTTGTTTTTTCTACATTAAAGGTTTGGGAATTGTGAATTTTCCAACTCAGCTTCCTAGGCGCAGTAAACCCAAGTGTGAAGTCAATTCATGCTTCAGGGGAGTCAGGTGCATGGAGACAGCAGAGGGATTTCAGTGCGGCCCCTGCCCAGAAGGGCTCACAGGGAATGGAGTTACCTGCTCAGATATTGATGAGGTAAATTAGTGATTTTCATTGATCTATTAAAAAAAAAGGGGG
>VWZI01017037.1:64922-116807 GCA_013396835.1 Psilopogon haemacephalus | reverse complement strand
ATTGTGGTTGTTCGCTTTAAAAAGGCAGAAAAAAAAGCACCCCAGCAAAACCAAGCTTTTGACATAGTTATTTCTACTGCACAAGAAATCCTGTAGCTTCTGTTAGATGCTGCAGAATCACTTCTTGTCTATGTGGGCTTCATTTCTTTAAATCGTAGTGCTCCTGAACCAAACTCAGTATTGTCTTCAGCCCAAACTTAGAGCCATGCTTTCAGCCTTACCTCGACAATCTATGAAAGGAAATAAACATTCATTGTTTCATTTTGCCTCTTTTTGGTTGTGTTTAAAATTGACAATGTTGACTTAGCTCAAGGAAAAAAAAATAGATTTGTGTTAGAAATTCAGGGTTTGCCTATACTGAGGACTGGGTAAGTTAGAATGTCTTAAGAGATTAAATAAAACCTGTGTTAATTGGAATATGACCTTTACTCAGAACACAAACAACACAAGCACTTGAAGCTTTCCTCCGTATTTTTTTTTGTGATTATTTTTTACTGATAATCTTTAGGTTTGTTGTGGATTGTTTGTTGGTTGGGTTTTTTTGTTTGGTTGGTTGGTTTTAGCTTTCGTTTTATTTGTTTTGCTGAAAAGCACCTAGGTAGATAAGAGGACTAGGAGAGTTAGGTCATTAGCTGTGCCTGTGAATAGCACAGTACTACCCCTGTACCTGCCTAGTAATGTAAAACAGCAAAAGCAATTTAGAAGAGAAGAGAATAAGCCAGGTTGGAAGAGACCTCCGAGATCAACCTATCATTAACCCCTAAGTGCTCCATCCAGTCTTTTCTTGAATACCTCCAGGGATGGCGACTCCACCACCTCCCTGGGCAGCCCATTCCAATGCCAATCACTCTCTCTGTGAAGAACTTCTTCATAATATCCAGCCTATACCTCCCCCCAGCACAACTTGAGACTGTGCCCCCTTGTTCTGTTGCTGGTTGCCTGGGAGAAGAGCATTCAGTGAAGANCTCTTTTTTCTCCCTAATTTCTTTAGAAGCTCCTTGCCCATCCAGTCTGGTTGTCTCCCTCATCAGCTCACCTTCTGACACATTGGGACAGCCCATTCCTGTGCCTTCAAGAGTTCTTTCTTGAAGTAGGTCCAGCCTTCCTGGATCCCTTTGTTTTTAAGGGCTGTTTCCCAAGGAACTTTCTGAGTTAGTTCCTTAAATAAACCAAAGTCTGCCCTTCAGAAGTCCAGTGTTTTGTTGATGCCCCTCCTGGTTTCACTATATATTGAAAACTCTAATATTTCATGGTAACTCGACCCCAGGCAGTCTCCAACCACCACATGTCCCACCAGCCCTTCTCAGCAGGTCGAGCAGGGCTGCACCCCTGGTAAGCTCATGTAACAGCTAAGTTAAGAAGCTATCCTCCCTACCCTCTAGGATTGCCTTGGGTTTGTTTTTTATTCCTCCTTCCAGGCCGACAGACATGCCTTGTCTGCTCTTGTGATTTAACTCTTTTCTGTAGGCCATCAACAGAGAGGATGTGGTGTGCCCAACTTGTGTCTATCGGTTCAAAACATTGGGGAGAGAGTGTGGGTTGAGTATGGCAGTTTTCTGAGATGTAGGCAGTGTCTTGTTTTGTCTCTTGTGACATGGACTGTCTGCTGCAACAGAAGGCACAAATATAGGAGGTAAAGCTCTGCAATGTGAATGCAAGAGGTGAATCTGAGACAGCTGTGGGATGAGTTTCATGCTACAAACAACCATGGTGAGAGACTCAAGCCAGTCTAGATGGAGTCCACCAGTATGAATGGGTTCCACCTTCCAGGCAGTACCCAGAGTGAGGCATAATAGAGCAATAGTCTCCTCTGGAGATTGACATGCTTCCATGTTCCTGCCATCATCTCATATAGCAGACCTGATCTAACATTAGAAACAGCAAGGAAATCTTGCCAAAAGTATATCATAGGGATAGCCTTGCTTATATGGGGTCTTTATGTGGACATTGCTACTGAAATGGCCATTTAGTCTGGTGGGGATTTATTCATTGGTAAATATTTCCTTTAACAGCTGGATTTTCACTGTTGGGTGCACAGGTGTAAAAAAAGTGGCAAGAGCTTTTCATTATCTAGTAAAGGGGATGTGTCATATTATTTCTTTTCCTGAGCTAGCTGAGACAACAAAAGTTGTGCAGGTTTTTTTGTTGTTTGTTTTTTTTTTTTAATCACATTTTCTGAGGCTGTTACCATTTCTGCAGTAAGCTTCCTTGTTCACATTACTTTTGCATCCTGATGCCCTGTATCTTGGGGGGCTACAGCTCTATGCAGTGTAATTTGAGTGCCCTCTGCTGCCTGCAATAAAAAATCCACAGCAAAAGAGCACAAAATGTCCTAAGCTTTACATTTTTCTTAAGCTAACTGAGAACTTAAAGCAAATCTTTCTGTCAAACACACTTTGATATTAAAGATACTTTTTCTTGCTCGCTTGTTACTTCTTTTATTCAAAGTTGTATGTTTGTAGGTGGGTATCATCTTGCTTGCTCTCCCTCTTTTTTAAGGATGGTTACTGTTGCAGGGGTTCAAACAGGAGTGTTTTAAAAATTCTTTTTTCTTTTTCATGTTTCTTATTTATTACTGTGTTTGAGCCATATGCAGCATGATAACATGCTGATGTTTTTGGTACTCTTACAAACACAACCTATCAGCGGTGTTGATGTTGCAGAGGCAGCAGTACAAGATGTGGTTCTCAACGTGGCACCCACAAGGCCCCTGAAACTGCTTAATGTGGCTCTGCAAGACTTCATAAGGCAATGAAGGTGATAATGCTTTCAGGCCAACAGTGATGCTGTAGGCATGTGGTATTTCTGGAGAAGTGCTGAAGACTGTTTTTGATTGATAACTGTATAGGTGCCACTGAGACATCTATGCTCATCTGGCTTATGTTTGGGGTACTTTAGATTTGCCCAAATATAAGTAAGAATGATACTGTCCTTTATGTGTGTACAGTTGCATAACCATTTGGTGGGTTGGAGTTGTGTGGCTTTCATGATACTGTGGTCTGGACCCTTCCAGAGGGTTCTCAGCCTCTGAGGTAGCTGAGTTTGCCCAGAAAAGGTAAGAATTTGAGATCAGAGTTTAGGACATCAGCTACAAGTTATAGTGAAAGATTGCAGATGTTCAATTACAGAGATAGCTGAAGAGCTACTGGGGTCAAAAATAACTCACAGAGGCAACAGGTACTCCTCTGTAAGCAAGCTCTGAAGAGGAGATACACAGACATTGTGTGTAGCATTGCCTTTGACTGAGGTCTGTGTCCACAGATCCTGGATGCTACTGCAGCATGAATGTGTGCTGGTTTATTTTTTCCTTTTGTAGTGCCGTTACAACCCTTGCTTCCCTGGAGTGCGATGTGTGAACACTGCGCCAGGTTTCCGATGTGAGACCTGTCCCCCAGGATACACAGGACAAACCATGCAAGGGGTAGGACTCAGCTATGCTAAGAGCAATAAGCAGGTGAGTGGCAGCATATCTGCAGCAGCTACTGTTGCAAGGTGCTGTTTTATAACAATGTTTGTACTGCATTTTAGTTATACTTCAGTAATTCTGTAACTGCTATGTGCCATATGGAAGAGAGTTAGAAGATCTGAGTTGTGTTTGCTTGGCTTTATAAGGGAGAAAAAAGTCATTATCTTCGTAGATATCCCTGATAAATTTTAAAGGTGGATTCTCTTGATTTCTGTGATCTGACTTTGAAATAGAAAGACTGTGGTAGAAAAAAAACATTTCTTACGTTTACTTTTTTTGCATGTTTGTGTAGTGTCCAACAAGGGGAGCATACTTCTTTGAAGTCTTATGGGTGTATCAGGAGCCTGTCATATCACAGTGTCTCTTCAGAGTTCATGTCAGGAGATCCACTGAAAAGTTAGCCTGTGCCATTCTCAGAGTGGTTTTGGGAGAGCTCTTTACTAGACATAAAAACTTTAGGGACTTTTATTCAGATCTGGATCTCAAGTTGACATTGATTTTATTATATTGATGTGTTGATAGGTGTGCTTAGATATTGATGAATGTCAGAATAATGGACTTGGACTCTGTGTTCCAAATTCCCATTGCATAAACACTTTGGTAAGTACCTTTTCATTTGTGGCTTTAGAAAGTTGATTGTTTTAAAATTCCGTGAAGCTAGATTGGATTTGTGGCCCTGGTTTGAAGAGCTGAAAAATTCAATTTGTTTGTTAATTTCATCTAAACCAAAGAAATGTTCCCTCTTTTCCTGACTGCTAATGAAAAGAAATCAATGCTTTGTTTGCCATTAACATGTCCATCTAAGCTGCATCTCTATTACTTTTCGTGAGGAACAGCAGGAACTCTTCTCTCTACGCTATCCAATTATGTGTGTTTATAACTGTTGGTTGGGAAAGACCATTAAGATCTTTGAGTTCAACCATTAGCTTAATACTGCCAAGTCCACCATTAAACCATGTCTCTCGGTGCCATGTCTACATATCTTTTAAGTACCTTCATGAATGATGACTCAATCTCTTCCAGAAGCAGCCTCTTCCACTGCTTGACAGCTCCTTCAGTGAAGCAATTTTTCCTAATGTCTAATCTGTACCTCCCCTGGTGCAACATGAAGCCATTTCCTCTTGTCATATTGCTTGTTACTAGGCAGAAGAAACTGATTCCCACCTCTCTACAAGCTCCTTTCAGGTAGTTCTGGAAAATGGTAAGGTCTCCCCTCAGCCTTCTTTTCTACAGACGAAACAACCCCAATCCCCTCAGCTGCTCCTTTGTTGGCTTCATAGCCCTTCTTTGGATGCATTCCAGCATCTCAATGTCTTTCATGTAGTAAGGAGCCCAGAAGTAAATCCAATACTCAAGGTGTGGCCTCACCAATGCTAAGTACAGGGGGACAATCACTTCTCTAGTCCTACTGTTTCCGATACAGGTGAGGATGCTATTGGTCTTCTTGGCCACCTGAGCACACTGCTGGCTCTTGTTAGGTCAGGTCTCAAACAGCACCCTGAGGTCCTTTTCTGTGGGCCTTTTTTCCAGCAAATTTTCCTCAAGGCTGTAGCATTGCATGGGGTTGTTGTGACCAGACATTTGCCCTTGCTGAACCTCATCCATTGACTCAGCCTGTCCAGATTTCTCTGTAGAGCTTCCCTACCCTCAAGCAGATTAGCACTCACATCCAATTTGGTGCCATTGGGAAACTTACTGATGATGCACTCAGTCACTTCATCCAGAATTGATAAGAGTTGGCCCAAATACTGAGCCATGTGGAACAGCACTTGTGACTGCCTGTCAGCAGGATTTTACTCCATTCACCACCACTCTTTGGGCCTGATTGTTTAGATCGATTTTTACCCAGTGAAGCATATCATATGCATATCCAAGTAATGAGCAGCCAGTTTCTGCAGGAGGATGCTGTGGGAGAGTTTTCAAACTTCCTTGTGCCACTGTCAAACACCATTCTGCTGGAGCTGGCTGCATAGAGCAAGCTTTCTCCATAACAAGAAAAGGGTTAAAATTACTCTGCAGGGGTCATTTGGTCATATTCTTTCTGCAGGAATAACCATGCTGTTTTAGGGGTACTTTCACTGGTAATTATGTTTCTGGGTTTTGGTTTTGTTTGTTTGTTTTTTCTTTTAATATCTGGAACATTTCTGTCATGGTGTATGTTACTGCATGACTAGACATGACTTGTCCTCTTCAGGAGGCCATAAAGCCCTGTTTGCAGAGGGTGGCAAGTGACCTGCCATCTGTAAAAACAGCACTGTGAGTTATTTTCACTCTTGTCTCTCTTTAGAAACAATTTGGTCTGGAAGTGCTGCCTTTAAAGGCTATTTTAATGCATACCAGGGCCTAATGCAGGACAGAATATACTGAGCAAGTTCAGCATACTCCAGACGATACTATCCTGGCGTCCAGCAGGAGAAAGTGCACAGACTGGTATGCTTTATATGTGGCATACCATTTGCACAGCCCACTGATTATTTTACCTCCCAGTCATCTGGAAGTATGCAGACAGGACAGAGTGAGAATTCTGAAAGGAGCTAGGAACAGAGTACAAAAATAAAGACTGGTTGGGTAGTAAATGTATCTCTTTATGAATATGAACTGAGTCAATCTTGACAGTCCAGCAGTCTTTATACTTCCTGTACGAAGTTCCTGACTGAACTTGGACGAAGTTCCTCAGATTCATGAAGGGTTGAAAGCACAGCTTTGCCAGGGATCCACCCATTCCTTGATATGTCAAAAATAATTATTCTTTATTAAAAAAAAACAAACAAACATCTATGTCATAGATGATAAATATGTAAGTACGTGAAATAAAGACAAAAGCTTCCTTAGATGCCTAAAGAAGACCCCTTCTTGTCAGCATCTGTCATATTTATCTTGTACAGTGACTGTCCCAGCACACAGTGAGATTCTTTAGCTTAGCTTCTTTGTGTTTGTTTACACAAGAGTGTGAAAAAGTGTGGGTGTGTCTAAGTAAAGCACTGCAAAAGGTTTGCATGAGGATCACTGTGTCTTCAGCTCCAGAATTCTTTTCTGAAGAAAAAAAATTAGCTCAAATTGGCTTAAAAAATTAAAAAAAAAAAAGGCGGGGTAAAAACAGGATGAACTTTCTTGTCTGTATTTGATTAAGAGTTCTACACAGTTGAGTTTAGATAAAGTGATGGGCCTGCTTTACACTGAAATGAAAGCACCCAATCTGATGAAGCACATGCTGCTTCCAAAGTTTTGGCCACCTGGAAGTGATGCAGGGTGATGCTGGCAGGGGCAAGGGATCACAAAGAAGCTTTTGCTGACTTTTCTTTTCTTTTTTTCTTTCCCCTAACTTTCTTCTGGTCTAAAAAAGTGAGAGTTGAGCATGTTTCCAGCATGCACTATGGGAGCGAAACCTGAGTTTCACAGAGAAAAATTTGTTCACAGTGCAAGAGGCCTCAGTGGAAGAACTTCCACAGCATAAGCAGCGTGACATGAATCTCACTCCTTCACTCGCTTTAAAAGAAACAGAAGACCTATTAAAAGGCTGGCAAGTAAATTCTTTTGTTCTTACAGGGGTCTTACCACTGTGGCCAGTGCAAAACAGGATATACAGGAGACCAAGTCAGGGGATGCCAGGCTGAGAGGAGCTGCAGAAATCGAGCCCTTAATCCATGCAGTGTTCATGCGCGTTGTATTGAAGAGAGAAGAGGAGAGGTGACATGTATTGTGAGTACATAAATTCATGTAATTCTACAGTCAAAAATATCCTTTTTTAGTCTGTAACTGAGAAAGTCTTTGTGTTCATTTTATATAGTTGACTTTCCTTTTAACAAGATTGTGGCACACTGGCCCAGACCAGCTACAGAAATAACTGGTCTGAGTCTGTCTTGGAATTGTTTTCTTCTTGGAGCATGTGCCATGTTAACTGTGTCTGTGTAGTTAGATCTTTTGGGAATAGCTTTTATAGTCTTCCTATAGTGTCCTCAGAAAGAACTGTCAAGAAGATAACACAAAGCCAAATTCCTTCCTTGGTGCTCAACCACAGAGCTCTGCATAGGGATCCTCTCTGAATACTCAATATGCCTATATTTGCCTCCTGATTGTAATGGTATTTTTCTGAGTAAGATCACATATTCTAAGCACAGGTAGGCTATGCTGTGCTTAACCAGCTGTAGGAGTAGAAGAGCACCAAGTGGCATATGAACTTCCATTATAACTGATTTTGAGTGAAATATCTTATTTTTAGCAGCTTGCAAAGGGAAGCAAGAGACTAATCCTGTGTTCTTGGACATAGCGTGTGCTTTTGTCAGCACTTGCATTAGTCTCATTTTTAAGTACCTCGGTTTCAAAGAAGAATAATCTAGGATATTCTTAAGTTCATGCTGTAATGGGATGATGCCTAAATATTTGCTAGACAAAATCTTTGTTTTAAGGGAGTGCCAGAGTTGACATGCAGATCTACGCATGTGTGTTCAATTACAACACAAATTAGGCATTGATCTGAAACAGTACCAGTTGAATTAATTGAGGAGAAACTTGTGTGCAGATGCACTTGCTTTGCTGATACAAGCTGTCAGTGCAGTTTTCACTTAGAACTTCTAATTGCAAATATATTTCGAGCTGCTGAACAAAACACAGTGGTCCCATTTAGCTATGAGCTCCTTGCTGAGATGCTATGGGCATATTATGCCTAGGTCCCCCCTTTTCATTTATTCCATCTCTGACTGAGGAACTAAAACTGATTGCTGACCAGTGCCTGAAAGAAATCTACAGAGCTCCCACTGACATCATTAGGTGTTGTGAGCACACATTCCATTTAACATCAAGTCTTGGCTCTTTATAGCTGTGCCTAGATACAAAGAGCTTTAAACCAAGATTTTCTCCACATTGAGAAATACTGAAGTGAACCTCAGTGTACTTCAGTGTCTGTCCATGCCTTCTGTTGTAAGTGTTTTCAAGAGCAGTATGGGGGTTCCTTCTCAAATACTGCTACAGTGACTCATTAACCTTTTGGTGGTACTACCACGGTATTTTATTGACAGTGTGGCATTGGCTGGGCTGGTGATGGTTATATTTGTGGAAAAGATGTTGACATTGATGGCTACCCTAATGAGGAACTCTCATGCTCTGCTGAAAACTGCAGAAAGGTAAGAAATTTCTTAATCTTCAGAGCACGAGGAGGCAAAGAGAAGGAATGGAAGAAGCATGACTAAATGTGTTAATATTTTTTTTCCAGATTGTTGAATTCCTCTGCATGAATTGTATTTAATTTGATTAATTAAAGCAGTAATATAAAAAGTCACTCAATTTATGAAGGCATATGGTTTACCTCTAGAACTCCAGACAAGTCTCATTTTTTGTCTAGGACAATTGCAGATTTGTCCCAAACTCTGGACAAGAAGATGCAGATGGTGATGGGATTGGAGATGCCTGTGATGAAGATGCAGATGGAGATGGCATTCCCAATGAGCAGGTGCTGTGCATACATAAGGGTGCAAGGATCTGTGCAGACAGAAGGATTTCACATTACTGCAACAGGCAGTGATTTTGGAATGTGACTCACTACTACTTGCCAAAGATTATCCTGTACCCATCACTGTCAGCAGCTCTCTAAATCCTGCCTTTTTCTATTACATAATTCTCACTATTGTAAGACCTAAAAATCTCAGGCTTTTGCTCAGCCTTAAATTCCAGCAGTGTAAGCTTTTTCATTTTATTTTAGCACTGAATTCTAGAGCTCTCTGTATACAGAGCTTGTGTTCCTCTGTCACTCTATCCCATACAAGGTCTTTCAGCAACATTACCTGCATTAAGAGAGAAATTCAGACCGTAAAATCTCTTTTGGGTTCATCCTGTATCCTCACTGTTGTTCCACATTAAGATCCTTCTGTGATATTTCTTAACGCTCTTCCAAGATGAAGATAACAAAGTCCACTGCATCATCCAGAATATATATATGTGCATGTGGTGCTACGGCAGATTAACAGTCACAGAAGGTCCATCTGTAAGTTTAGCCACAGAGGCAAACCTTAGATTCTGGTAGCTGGAGCAACTGGTTTTATTGGTGCTTTGTAAGGAAAGATATGAAATCCTCCTTTAACTGTAAATCCATATCCAGTTTCAGGACCTTTGCAATCAAATAACTTCTGTATTGTTGCTAAGCTCTGTTCTGCCTCTGGTCATGGGTATGCAAGAAGGAAGGGGAAAGTTTATACCACTTTGAAATGACATTTTCTTAGAGTCAATAGCAGCTCCTCTGGGGAAAAAAAAAACCCAAAAACAAATAAAAGACAAACTTGCATCAGAAAGTCTCTTTTCACCAAGTGTTTCAGCATTGGTTTGAGTCTCTACCAGAAGGGGGCAATGGCCTTTCACTGACAGCGTCTGCAAACGCTGTCACAGTCTCTGATGTGGAGATGGAATCTTTTGATCATGTAAGGAAACTAGGACACCAAAATTTGTTATTTGTTCCCACCGTGTAGTTCAAAAGCAGAACTTTTGGGAAGCTGGTGACACTGGATCTAGAGATAATATTCACATAAAATGTCAAACTGTTCATGCTAATAATTATTTTTTTTTTGGTGGAAGTAGAAAAACATTAATCCACTCAAGTTGAAAATTCGGGACCCGGTTTGTGTCTTGATTTGGATCCCTGTCTCTTGCAGGATAACTGTGTCTTGGTTCCTAATGTTAACCAGAGAAATGGTGACCAAGATATTTTTGGAGATGCTTGTGACAACTGCCGCAACATCCTGAATAATGACCAGAGGGACACAGATGGCGATGGGAAAGGAGATGCTTGTGATGATGACATGGATGGAGATGGTTGGTAGTCCTTCACTTTCAGCTTATCTGATGTTCTTGAAACTTTACACAGAATGAGCCACATGTTAGGAGATTCCCTGTCATCAGCTGCTGAGGGTCATGTATGCTTCATCTTTCTTCATGAGGCCTGTGTTTGGGATCCTTTTTATTTAGGTTAGCAAGTAATTTTTACCCTCCACTGGAATCACCAAACACTGTAACAGATAAACTAAGCCACGTTTCATGTATAAATTAAGGTTATTGTTCATTGAATAGCTCCTTAAAGGTGCAAACATGTCCAAGAGTACTCAGCTGCTGCCTGTCCAGATGTACAAGAACTGCATAATGCATTATTTTCCTTGCTCTGGGGGCCCTCAAAGAAGTTACAAAAATCACAGTCCTTCAGATGTAATGAAGATGAAACTTCCCATCCTGTAAGCTGTGATAACACGAGTTTGGTGTCATTAATGAAGATTGTATGATTAGGTTGATGTTTAGCAAGGTTTTTCTGACTGACTTCTCTGAAGTGACTGGATGCACACATAAAAAAAAAGTTGCTGTGCAGGCTTATGATGTCACTGCAAGGTTAAGCAGTTGCTGAAAAGAAATAGCATCTTTGCTGTTCTGGTTGTCTAAGCTATCCAATAACAAAAATGTGGGAACTGTTTTTAACAAACAGCCAATTGACTTTTTGCTAGGTATTAAGAACCTTTTGGATAACTGTCAGAGGATTCCCAACCAAGATCAGGCGGACATGGACAACGATGGTGTTGGCGATGCCTGTGACAGCTGTCCTACGATAAGTAACCCGAACCAGGTTAGCAGGCAGAAGCTAAAAATACCCTTGCTTAGGGAGAGGATCTGCTGGGGTTAAAAATTGCAAGAGGAGGAGGCAGCTCAGGCAGCTGTAGTTTTGTGCTTGGTTTTTTTTCTTTTTTTAACAGTAGCTATTCAGGAAAGTTTTATGTAGCTTCAGACTCTCCTGACATGGGAAAAAAGAGACACCAATTTTATTCTCGTAGCTTGGGTTGTTGTTAGCATTTCTGCCCTCCTAGTATCTTGTACTGTCACGTTCTGAAATGTGAGTGTGCTCTAGTCTCACAGAGTCTAATGGGAGACATCACACAGTGGTGTGGTTTCAGGATTTCTTTAATTAGGACAAAATCCTAGTGTCCTTATTTAGTAAAACTTTTACTGCTCCTAGGTGAGAGATCAGTGAGACTTTTCATGTTTTGAATTCTGATTAAGCTCCTTATGACTATCAAAAAATACTGGAAATGCTAGAGAATCATAACAGATTTTAAAAGTTTTTCACGTAATTAATCTTGAATAGAAATTAGGGATATTTATTTACAGTATTAGAGGAATCTTGCTTGAACTAGTTATCTTGCTTATACTGCTCCAAACAAACCTAACCCTTTTTTTTTTTTTTTTCCCATCGTTGTTTTGGTTAGATGGATGATGCTAGCAAGAAAACACGCTTTGTAAAACAGATGTTTTTCTATGGTTTTATTTTAATTGTATTTGATTTGGTCTTCTTTTAGTTTAATACTGCCATTTTAATAGATGCTGTCAACAGCTCATACTGGAAGTTTCTGTTTCCTTTTGCAGTCAGATGTTGACAATGATCTGGTTGGAGATTCCTGCGATACCAATCAAGACAGGTATGCCATGTTGTGTGGCTTTTAACACCAGCAGGGAATTAGAAGAGGCTAGTTTTGAGCTGAAGCATGCTACTGATTCCTGGAGAGCTGTTATTCTTCAAACTAGCCTAGATTTAATTCCAGTACCTCCTCAAAGAGGTATTATTTCAAAAGCAGTGTTACAATTTATCAGCCTTGTTGTTTCACTTAACCCCTAGCAATGTAGTCACAGAGCCCTTCACCTTTAGTCCACACAGGCTTCCTGTGAGTTCCTGTTAAAGCTGCGTTCAGAGCAGTTCTCTGGCTGTAAAACCCAGAGCATTTCTCAGGAATTTTTAGTGAGGTAACATCTTTTTTTCTCTTTCTTTTGAATGTAACAAAATTCCACACAATTTCACTCACACTTATAACTGCACATGTATGAGCCCCAAGACATTTATGGACAAGAGAAACCAGCTGTTTCCTGGGTGCCTTTTGATTGTTTATACTGAACTTGCTGCATGTGCTTTGTATGCTTTTTAGGAGTGGATGTCATCTGGGATCTTGGGCTTTTGTATCTTTTCATATTTCCCATGTGTTTCCTGCTCAGGTACCCATGGTGTCCTTTAAACAGAAGCAGCAGCTGATGCTGATGCACCATGTCTTTTTTGTCTCTCTGATCCTAGTGATGGTGATGGGCACCAGGACAGCACAGACAATTGCCCCACAATCATTAACAGCTCGCAGCTGGACACAGATAAAGATGGTTTGGGTGATGAGTGTGATGACGATGATGACAACGATGGCATTCCAGACCTCTTGCCCCCAGGCCCTGATAACTGTCGGCTGGTCCCCAACCCAGGGCAGGAGGATGATAATGGTAAGATGGCCCTTCAGGAGTCATCTAGTGTTTCAGTACTGGTTCCTGTCCCAGGCATTACATGTGCAAGTCAGACACAGTCACCATGCACACATGCATACATCCCAGAGGAACCCCCAACGCCACAGGAACTCTTTGGCATAGGCAAGAGTCCTCAGGTCCCCTCCTTGGGAAATGTAGCTATTAGGCCACCAGTTTCTTGGACATCCTGATCCAATGGCTTGGCCAGATGTGCATACTTGCTGCACCATAAATCTACTTTCACTTTTCTGATGCATTCAGGTGATGGAGTTGGGGATATCTGTGAGTCTGATTTTGACCAAGATACAGTGATTGATAGGATTGATGTGTGCCCTGAGAATGCAGAGATCACTTTGACAGACTTCAGAGCCTATCAGACAGTGGTGCTGGACCCTGAAGGCGATGCACAGATTGATCCCAACTGGGTGGTTCTAAACCAGGTAAAAATACATCTGGTTTTCTTTACCTGTCTGAGAAAGATAATTTGAAACTCACACTAAAACTGTCCCTGTAATTGCTGAACCGTTGGCAGGCAAACGAAAAGTAGAAGCTGTTGTTACCAGAGTTCTAATGGAGAAACTTTCTTCTAATATGTTAGCTTGATCCTTCTAATAATTACAAGATGATCAGCTTTGTGTGGGTGGACTTCACTGCTGCTAAGAAGGCAAACATGAGACCTTTTGTGCCACCCTACTGAAATATTTCTGTTGCAAAGCTTCCCAAAGTTCTTCCCAGAAGTCTGTCTGACCTGCTGCATAGCAGAGAATGTACTTCTAGATGGAGTCCAATAACTGTTGTTTACACTAACAAAATTTAGCCTTCAGGAGGCTAATATGTTCTGAGGAACAAGGAATGTCCAATTTGTTCCCGTTGTCAAAGTTTCTGCCAGGCCAGCAGAGATGCGTACACCTTCCTTAACCCAGTGCTGACAGTGAGTTAAATCCAGAACACCATGATCAAGCTGTATGAGCTAAGCCAGGAAAATCTCTTCACCCTGCCACACCCCTTTTCCATTCCCTTCCTTGTCCCATTCCCAAAGCTGGCCAGGTTCAATGATTTCCAGAAGGCTAGGGTAGGGAAAGAAAATACCAGAGTGCTGGTATAGCAAATTCTGTAGTAGGAAAAGAAAATTCCTCCCTGAACATTAGCATTTGATCATAGTTCTCATTTTAATTGAGAGCATGACATGCTCAGCATTGCAGACATGTTGTGAGTGGATGGTGTGATGCTCAAGGGAGGCCAGATGAGGCTTGGTAGGCTTATCCAGCCCACCTTGTCACACACACTGATCACCCTGAATTCACTGTTACAGGGCATGGAAATTGTGCAGACTATGAACAGTGATCCTGGCCTTGCTGTTGGTATGTACCCTCTTCTGAGATTCAGGTTTTACAGCAGAAAACTTAGAGCATGTGAATGCATTTTCTGCAGGGTTGTCTTTAATCCAAATGTATCCTCAGGCTACACAGCTTTTAATGGCGTTGACTTTGAGGGCACTTTCCATGTGAACACAGTGACAGATGATGACTACGCTGGCTTCATTTTTGGTTATCAAGACAGCTCCAGCTTTTATGTGGTCATGTGGAAACAGACTGAACAGACATACTGGCAAGCAACTCCCTTCAGAGCTGTTGCAGAGCCTGGCATTCAGCTAAAGGTACTTGCTGTGATTCCTAGCCAAGGGCACATCCTGGCCGTGCCATCCTGCCATGTGTTGGCCGTGCCACCCCACCATCTGCAGTGGGCTAAGCTGTCATGCTGTGCATTAGCCAAATCATTGCACAGCCTGACAGCTGCTGCTGTTCTCTCCCTGCAACACGTGTCAAAAGAGCTAAGTGAGACAGCTGCCACAGAGCCTTTTTAATAGCACCATTTCTAAGGGAACTTAATCTCCAGTCTTGCCACTGATCATCAGCTGGAGTGTTTTCAGTCTTTGCTGTTACTGTCTTCTAACTGTAGTTGATCAGATTGCCTCCTCAGGTACTTATTTGCTTTTCTATGCAAGCTGCGGCTGTGGTTATGTAAAAAAAGTTAGAGGCTTCTGAGCAGGAGTGTGGGAGATTCTACAGACCTGATCCCCACATCAGAAAGCTTTGGAGTGCCTGAAAGTGACATTTCTTTGTGGTAAGCATTGGAAAATTGTGTTTCTGCAGGCTGTGAAATCCAAGACAGGCCCTGGTGAGCACCTCCGTAACTCTCTCTGGCACACAGGGGATACCATTGATCAGGTCAGGCTGCTGTGGAAGGACCCCCGAAATGTAGGGTGGAAAGACAAAGTGTCCTACCGCTGGTTCTTGCAGCACAGACCTCAGATTGGGTATATCAGGTAAGAGGGAAGGGTAGACAAGGTGAGTACAGGTACATGTCTGGCTAAAGTCTTGCTTCTCAACACTTAATTTGTCTGAGAGTTCTTAGTATCTCTGGCCTTTGCACTGATGAAGCCTCATAAGAGGTTAGACCTCGAAAATTCAGTCTGCAAATCTTTTCCTAGGAAAAAACACTTCTAAGCTAAGCCTTTTTTTAACTTTTCTACCATCTGGCTATTGTAACTGTGCCCTACCCAAATAAGCCCTAGATCTTGTTTTTCAAGCTACTGCTGGCCATTGATTGGAAAAAGACTGCATTTCAAAATGTCTTCATTTTCATCTCTTAGATGAAAATGGGTGGGCAAGGGACTTGTGAAGGAATTAAGGGAAAAAAAGAAGGCTTATCACCTTTGGAAAGAGGGGGAGGTAACTCAAGAAAAAAAATTACAGATGTTGCCAGGTCGTGCAGGAAGAAAATTAGAGAAGCCAAAGCCCAGTTAGAACTTAGACTGGTCACTGCTGTGAATGATAACAAGAAATGTTTTTATAAATACATTAATGACAAAAAGAGGGGCAGGGATAACCTCCACTCTTTATTGGACAAGGAGGGGAATGTAGTGACTAGGGATGAGGAAAAGGCAGAAATGTTTAACACCTTTTTTGCCTCAATTTTTAATAGTAAGGCAGGATGTCCTCAGGACAGCTGCCTCCTCAGCTGGTAGGTAGGGTCAGGGATCAGAACAGCCCTCCTGTAATCGAGGAGGAAGCAGTTACGGACCTGCTGAGCCTCTTGGATCCTCACAATTCTATGGGACCAGATGGGATCCATCCTAGGGTGCTGAGAGAGCTGACAGATGAGCTGGCCAAGCCAGTCTCCATCATTTATCACAGTCCTGGCTCGCTGGAGAGGTCCCAAATGACTGGAAGCTGGCCAGTGTGGTGCCCATCCACAAGAAGGGCCAGAAGAAGGAACCAGAAAATTACAGACCTGTGAGCCTGACCTCAGTGCCAGGAAAGATAATGGAACAGATCATCCTGAGTGCAATCACACAGCACCTACAGGATGGCCAAGGAATCAGGCCCAGCCAGCATGGATTTAAGAGGGGCAGGTTCTGCTTGACCAGCTTGATGTGGGGAAGGCTGTGGATGTAGTCTACCTGAACTTCAGCAAGGCCTTTGACACCATCTGCCATAGCAAACTCCCAGCAAAGCTGGCAGCCCATGGCTTGGACAGGGACACTGTGCTGGGTTAACGACTGGCCCAGAGAGTGGTGGTGAATGGAGCCACAAGCAGTTGGCAGCCAGTCACTAGTGGTGTGATCCAGGGATCACTGCTGGGCCCAGTCCTATTTAATATCTTCATTGATGATCTGGATGAGGGGACTGAGTCAAGCATCAGTAAGTTTGCAGATGACACCAAGCTGGGAGCAAGTGTGGATCTGTTAGAAGGTAGGAGGGCTCTGGACAGGCTGGATAGATGGGTACAGTCCAGTGCCATGAGAGTAACAAGGGTAAGTGCTGGGCTCTGCTCTTTGGCCACAACAACACCATGCAGTTCTGCAGGCTGGGGAGAAAGTGACTGGAGAGCAGCGAGGCAGAGAGGGACCTGGGGATACAGGTGGACAGGTGACTGAACATGAGCCAGCAGTGTGCCCAAGTGGTGAAGAAGGTCAATGGCATCCTGGCCTTTATCAGGAATAGCATGGCCAGCAGGACCAGGAAAGTCTTTCTGCCCCTGTATTCACCACTGGTTAGGCCACAGCTAGAGTACTGTGTCCAGTTCTGGGGCCCTCAATTTCAGAAAGATGTTGAGATGCTTGATTGTGTCCAGAGAAGGGCACCAAGGCTGGTGAGGGGGCTGGAGCACAGTCCTATGAGGAGTGGCTGAGGAAGCTGAGGTTGTTCAGCCTGGAGGAGGCTCAGGGGAGACCTTATTGCTCTCTACAATTACTGAAAAGAGGCTGTAGCCATGTTGGGATTGGTCTCTTCTGCCAGTGACAGAACAAGAGGACACAGTCTCAAACTGCACCAGGGCAGGCTTAGGCTAGATGTTAGGAAGAAGTTCTTCACATAAAGAGTGACTGGCAACTGGAATGGGCTGCCTGGGGAGGTGGTGGAGTCACCATCCCTGGAGATGTTTAAAAGGAGACTGGATGAGGCACTCAGTGCCACGGTTTAGTTAATTAGAAGGGTTAGGTGATAGGTTGGACTCAATGATCTTAGAGCTCTTTTTCAGCCGAGCTTGTTCTGTGAATCTGTGATTTTTGCTGCAAGAGTTCAGTTCCATATCCTAGGATAACATAATTAATAGAAGCTGTACACTGAAGGGTTGCAATCCTAGGACTGGATTATCCTTATGTTACAGATTTCATAGCATATATTCAGAGTATTTGGCAAAGAAATCTAATTTTGTTATTTTGAGAGGTGGAGAAAGCTTATTGAAGAAAGCACCATTCAAGAGACTTCCCTCTGAACCATTCAGATCAGCAGAAATTGTACTTGTAGATCAAGGTTCCTGTTAAAATGCAAACAACTGCTCTGGCATCATCAGCTCAGATTTTACAGCCTTATAGTAGAACAGAAATGCAGGTAAATCAGTTGCTCTTCAAAAAATCACCACCCTGCTGTTTAGATACAGTACCTGGGTTGTGTAATTGCTCTACTTTTCTGGTGCAAAGCATCATCTTCAGTGGTAACTGCAGTGAAAATGTTAGAGACTTTATGCAAAAGTGGGTTGTGAACATTTGTACCGTCAAGTTTTGTAGCCCAGGCACAGGGCAATAATGAATAGACCTTGGAGGCAACTTCAGTTTAAACCAAGCTGTTTATGAAGCTGCTTCATGAGCAAACATCTGCCTGTGGTTGCCATCTCTCTAGCCAGCCTAATTAATGCCCCCTGCAACTGGGAAAGGTAGCAAAGTCAGTGTCACAAAGTCCTTCAAAAGCTAAATGCATTCAGGCCCGAAGTAAATCTCCCAAGCTCTCTGTCCACGTCACTGTGCTCTGTTTAGGGCAGATGACATGGGCCATAATGTGTCTAGCAAAGGTCCTCTGAGGCTTTTAAGGAAGCCTAGGAAAAAGTCACTTGAGCCAGCTTCTCCCACGGGAATCTGAAAGACAGCAAGTTCTATTCATTATACAGATATTTCTGGACTGCCTGAGCAAACTGGGGAAATTAAACTTGAGAACATAACAGGAATTGTGGTTTGTGCATTTTGTTTGTTGAGATTCTTCTAAGGAAAGACACAGGAACTTTATTTCCTGCCACCACTCACTGTTTTCCTGCATGTCAGACCGGTGCCTTTGTCCAAAACAGGGCACTCGAGGCTCATCGTACAAATAATTATTAAGGTTGGAAAAGACCTTTGAGATCACTGAGTCCAACTGTAAGCCCACTGTCATGACCACAAAATGATATCCTGAAGTGCCACATCTAGATGCTTCCTGAACACCTCTAGGGCTGGCAACTCCACCACCTCCCTGGACAGTCTCTTCCAATACCTCACCACTCTCCCAGTAAATAAAGTCCAATCTCAACCTCCCCTGCCACACCTTAGACCCATTTCCTCTCATCATACCACTAGTTACTTTAGAGAAGAGATCAACACCAGCCTCACTACACCATCCTTTAAGCTAGAGAGGAGTAAGATCTCCCCTTAGCCTTCTCTTCTCCAGACTAAACAACCCCAGTTCCCTCAGTTGCTCTTGTACAACACATTCTCCAAACCCCTGACCAGCCTCACTGCTCTTCTCTGGACACACTCCAGGACCTCAGCATCATTCTTATACTGTGGCTCCTATACATAGTACCCAAGCTGTGGTCTCACCAGGGCTGAGTACAGGGGCCCATCATCCTCTAGGTCATTCATCCAGTACCCCAGAGTAAATGGATGAGGCTGAGACTTTGCTTACAGTTAGCTCAAAGAAAATCAGTAGGCTCCAGCAGGGTCCTGCTGAAAGAGCTCAGCACAGATTATGCTGATGAGATGTCAGGGTACAGGTATTTGGGCATTTGCCAATGGGTTTTCAGACAAGATGCCAAATTATCAAAACTGGTACTGGAATTATGCATATTATTAAATCTCACAGTCAAGTTTAAGATTCCTAGTGCTTTGCTTGAGATTTGCCTGTTGGAAAAAAAAAACACAAAAAACCACACTAAAACCCCAAAACAACAAACAAGCAAAATGAAAGTTTAGCTTCAAACTTTGTCTCTGATTATTGACTCTGAAAATTTTCATCAGTTACAGCTCTCAGCCTTAATTGACTAGAGGGGAAAAAAAAAACATTCCAAAGCTTTTGAGCGATACGTCAAAATGCAACACCCATCAGGGCACCCTCTCTTCCCCTCAAGAGATGGTTCCAGTTCCTAGCCTGCAGGGTTTTTTCTGGGTTAGATGGGAGGGTAGCATGTCCAAGGCTAGAGTCATCATGGGTAAAGAAAGAACTTCAGTGAGTGTTGCAGCCTTTGGAAAGACCTAACACAGCTTCCATTTGCTTTCATTAAGGGCAAGATTTTATGAAGGCTCTGACCTAGTGGCAGACTCTGGTGTAACTATAGACACCACCATGCGTGGAGGACGGCTTGGAGTTTTCTGCTTCTCTCAGGAAAACATAATTTGGTCCAACCTGAAATACCGCTGCAATGGTAACGTCACTTTTGTGTCGGTTTAGCTAACAGCTAACACGTGACCACAGAGAAGGGGAAGGGTGGATGTTTGATTTAGCAGTTTTGCATCCTTCCCTTTGCTTTTCATTTACAAGTTATTCACAGCTGTGAAATGTCTCCCCTGACACCAGCAGCATGCTGCAACCCAGCCAGATGGGAACTCGCACCTCACAACTGCTTCTCCCAGAGCAGCGACTCTGCTGCAGAGATTGTGCCAAATGAGTAGCATAGCTCTCACCAGAGTTAGAAATGTTATTTAAAACCAGCCAACCATCTACTGAGGCAACCATGTGTAGGATGCCTCCTACACTGAATACAAGGTGAAATAAATCTGGAGTGCCAAGCAGTATGTAGTCACCAGGTGTCAGGGACACTCATATACTTGCTGGCTGCTCCCATCTGTGGGAGGATATGGTAAGGTGCCCTTTCTCCCACAGAGGAATCCTTCTTGGACTCCATAGGAGTGTGCTGGCTTACTCCTCTAGGGGTAAGAGCATTACAGCTTAGCCCTGACCTCCCACTATATAGAATAATGCAAACACTAGTCACTCACAGAAGCTGATGATGTTATTTCTGCCCTGGCAGCAGTTCATCTAGCTTGACATGATTGGAGGGAATGGCCTCCTTCCCTCAGCATCAATCCCTACCTGACCAATTTAAAGATTGACAGTGCTCTGTTACGAGCTGTCACTGTAGCACCCACTGCTACAGCCTCTCCATGCTTTTCATAAAATAGAAAGGATTTGCTGTTCATTCTTAACATGTAAACAAAAGAGAAGGCTCCTTAGCTAACACAGATGAGTAGGTGGGCAATTCAGTGAGTTAAGTGGTCCTTGATTTTGTCAGAAGTGACTAAACTTCTGCCCTATTTCCTGATTTCAGATACCATCCCAGAAGACTTTCAAGAATTTCAAGCTCAGCAATTTGGAGTTGGTGATATTTAAGAGAGAAAAGTAATGTAACATTGCTACTGCAAACAATAAAACAATATATTCTAAATCCTTACATGATTGTTGTGCAAGAGTGCACACCACAGCTTGTTCTCATTGATGTGACTATATCAAACTTTTGTTTTTGTATAAAAGTGAAAATAAAAAGGAGACAAAATAGAAGTGAGGCTTCACTTTTTTTTCCTCTACAACTAGAGAGCAGTAACATTTGCTAAGAGCATCCACAGGAAAAGTTTGGATCTGTTGCCATCTTGGATTGAGTATTGGAACAGGGTGGGGAAGAAAGTGCAATTTTGGCTGTCTGTTGCTGGTTGCCTCCGGGCATGAAGTGGTTGGAAGTTGTCTGGCCATGGCAAAGGCTTCTTAAAACATTTTTCCTAGCAGAACTGGAAAGGTACAATCTCCATTAGAGCAGTTTAACCTCTTTGGAGACTTAAGTTACCTCTGGCAAACCTCCTCTGAGAAAGAATTCTATTAGACCTCCCCACCCACCCACTCCCAGAAAGCTGTGACTAACACATCCTGTAAAAGCTAAAAAAGCTGACTGCAGGCATTATAGTCACATTTTATAACTTGCATGTAACCACCTACAGGGAAAAAGTAAACCTAACTTCCATGTGCAGAAAGCCAGGCTTTGAGCTGTTGTCCCCACTCTGCACCATGCTCTCAGCAGATACTGCAAATGTTATGAAAAGGAATCGCCATGGTCAAAACCCAGAACACTGCAGTAAGCAAAAGTTACCATTAAGAGAGGACTGGAAATTTTTTTTTTTTTTCCCCCAAATTGCACAATGTGCTGAGGGTACTGGCAGAGGTCATTGCCAGACTACTCTACACCATCTTCAGTAAGTCATGGTGGACAGCAGAGGTGCCTGGGGACTGGAGGAGGGCAAATGTCCTTCCAGTCTTCAAAAAGGGTAAGAAGGAGGACCCAGGTAACTATAGACCGTACAGCCTCACCTCCACACCTGCAAAGGTAATGGAGCAACTTATCCTTGGTGATGTCCTTAGGCATATCCAGGACAAAGAGGGTCATTAGGAGCAGCCAACATGGTTTTATCAAAGGGAAGTCATGTTTGACCAACCTGATAGCCTTTTATGAGGGCATAAGCAGGTGGATTGATGATGGTAGAGCAGTGGACATGGTTTGTCTTGATTTCAGTAAAGCGTTTGACACGGTCTCCCACAACTAGGAGTCTGGCTAGACTGATGAGGTAGTGAGGTGGGTGTGAACTGGTTGACGGGAAGAGGTCAGAGTTGTGGTCGATGGGATGGAGTCTAGTTGGAGGCCTGTAACCAGTGGAGTCCCTCTGGGGTCAGTACTGGGACCAGTTCTGTTCAATATATTCATCAACAACCTGGATGAGGGCACAGAGTGCACTGTCAGCAAGATTGCTGATGACACCAATCTGGGTGGAGTGGCTGCCACACCAGAAGGCTGTGCTGCCATTCAGTTAGACTTAGGCTGGAGGGTTGGGCAGGGAGAAACTGAATGAAATTCAACAAGGACAAGAATAATCACTTTGATAACATTTAAAGGAGATTTTTCAAGGAATGTGCATTCATAGGGCTGGATTCTGAGCAGTCTTTTTTCACAAGCAGTACAAGAAGGATGTGGAAGTGCTGGACCAAGTGCAGAGGAGGGCAACAAAGCTGGAGAAGGGCCTGAAAAATAAATTTTATGAAAAGCCACTGAAGGAGCTGTGGCTGCTTATTTTGAAAAAAAGAGGAGGCTAAGGGGAGACCTCATCACTGTCTACAGCTACCTGAAAGGGCATTATGGAGAGACTGGTGCTGGTCTGTTCTCACTAGCAAATAGTGATGAAACAAGAGGGAGTGGACTCAACTGTGACTGGGTAGGTTTAGACTGGATGCTAGGAAACATAGCAAGAGTGATCATGCATTGGAATGGGCTGCCCAGGGAGGTGGTTCAGCCACTAATCCTAGATGTGTTTAAAAGTCATTTGGATGTGGTGCTTGAGGATATGGTTTAAGGGTGAACTTTGTTGAGTAGGGACAATGGTTGGAGTTGATGATCCTGAGGGTCTTTCCCAACAAGAGTGGTGTTGTGATTCTGATTAGTGGCAAAGCTGGAATAAGGACATCTAAGTACTCTGGCAGCTTCTTAGCTTTTGACTGAATAGAGCATCTGAAGCAACATCAGAACTGGAGCCATAGCCTTAAGTATTAATGGCAAGCCAGTCCTTCCAGAGAACTGAAAGCAGCACAGCGCTTACCTAGCCTCAGGGGACATTCATATTGTAAAATGATGGAAGGCAACTGCTTTTTTTTTTAATGTGTACATTTTTTATGCTATTGTGATGACACTAAAACTTATGCTTACTAAAGATACTCTTGGACTTTACAGTAACTTTCAAAGATGCATATCAAGTTGAAAATAAAATCTTTCTGCTGTAGTTGTCCTAGTATTTCTCCTAAACAGAAAAGATGATGAGGTAGGTATGTGTATTTAAGCAAAAGCAAAAAAGTGACTGGATTTTTAGAGTTTATGTAGAACAGTTCTGGGCACCCCAGTTTGAGAGGGACAAGGATCTGCCTGAGAGAGGCCAATGAAGGGCTTCAAGGTTGATTAAGAGATAGTAGCACTGCTTGATGAGGAAAGGCTGAACGACCTAGAGCTGTTTAGCCTGGAGAGAAGACTGAGAGGGGATCTAACAAATGCATAGAAATAGATGAGGGCTGGGGGTCAAAAAGGAAGGGACAGGGATAGGCTCTTCTCACTTGCATCCTGTGATTGGACAAGGGGCAATGGGTGTAAGTTGCAGCACAGGAGGTTCCACCTCATCACAAGTGGGAACTTCTTTCCTGTAAGGGTCACAGAGCACTGGAACAGGCTCTCCAGAGGGGTTGTGGAGTCTTCTTCTCGTGAGACTTTCAAGACCCATCTAGATGTGTTCCTGTGCAACCTGTACTAGATTCTGTGGTCCTTCTCTGGCAGGTGGGTTGGACTCAAAGATCTCCAGAGGTCACTTCCAACCCCTAACGTCTTGTGATCCTGACAAGTGTAGAGTGTAGATAGTGTATAGATTAGTATAAGTTGGGGACTGACCTGCTGGAGAGAAGCAAAGGGGAGAGGGATCAGGGGGGTCCTAGTTGATGGGAGGTTGACTGTAAGCCAGCAATGTGCTCTCGTGGCCAGGAGGGCCAATGCCATCCTGGGGTTGTGAGTAATAAGTCAAGAGAGGCTCTCCTGCCCCTCTGCTCTGCCCTGGTGAGGCTGCATTTGGAGTACTGTGCCCAGTTCAATAGAGACATGAAGCTCCTTGAGAGAGTAAAAAACTCATCTGGATGTGTTTCTGTGTGATCTGGTATAGGTGATGCTGCTCTGGCATGGGGGTTGGACTGGATGAGCTTTTGAGGTTTCTTCCAGGCCCTGACAGTCTGTGATTCTGTGATGCATTGTATAATTTGAAATACAGAGATAATGTGTGCATTCTTACTAATTCTCTTTCAGAATGGAGCTAGGAAAGGATGGGAGGACAAGCTCCAAGGACAGCTGAAGCCTATATTGCAGCCTATAGAGAAATCACCCTTAAAAGGAAAGTGGGAAATGATACTTCACCCTGTGCGGCTGAGGAAGGAGGAAATACAGAGTTTTAAAAACAAGAAGTATCCCTGAGAAAAAGAACAGCTCTTTCCCAGCACAAGAATAGAAGGGAAATGCCGATTTAAATTAGCAGGTGAGAGTACCAAAACCAAGCAAACAGAAAAAAAAAAAAAAACAAACAAAAAGAAGTTTCCTGTTCCCAGTACAATAAAAGTACTCTCAAGGTTTACGTTGCTATCAAAGGCTTGGGCTACAGGAAGGGTTTTCACCATGGGCTTGTCAACCATTGCTGAGGCTTGTGGGAGCAGTATGACCTTGTGACCTGTCCCATGTGGGATCCCAGAGTCCCACAACAAAGAGAATGGCTGAGGAGGGTTCCTCTGACATGGTGCTGCTTCATTAAGGGCCCTCCTTTGCCCTTGGCTGCACCGATGCCAGCTTCACTCACCAGATTTTCAAGAGAAGATCAACAGGTTCTTTACATTGGAACAACAAATCATGCTAACACATGAGAAAAACATCATCTTCTAGCTGAACGTAGCCTGCAGCTTCAATATTGTTCATGTAGGAATGAGAACACAGACATAAAGCAAATCTGCATCTTCCATTTAATTTGCATTTCACTGGATGGAGCCCCTTCTCCAGACACAAACCCTCTTTGATAGTGATGGGCACAGTCCAGACAGAAGGCAGTCACTTGTGCTGTGATCGCACACACCACAGCCAGGACCTGCAGTGTATGTATTTGCACAAGCTAGACACCACACACCTGGCCTAACCTGACCTGCCTGTAGCATGTGCTGGTCAGACTGTGACTGCACACATCAGCTGCATCAGAAAACATGATCATAGCCAGCTTCTGATCCTCTGCCAAACCCTGCATCTGCAGCCAGAGGCTCTCCTTCTACTTCAGGAGTACCCTGGCTGTTTACCACACCTGTTTGCCACTTTGGAGCTTGCATTTTTCCAGATTCTCTTCCAGTCTCTTCCAGCCCCTGATGGCCACTGGAGGCTCGAAGATGTGATACATTCTGTGGCTCTGATGCAGTCAAAGGCTATGTGCATGAAGCTGTGAGCTTCTAACTACCGCAGCAGAAAACAAACTGCCTTGCTCAACTGGTAGCCACAGGAACCAGTCTTAGTTCAGACAGCCAAAACTTTTAGTTCAGAAGGTGTTGTTTGAACCCTGGATGCTGGAGATTATCATGTCTGTTGTATTGTCATACCAACTGCTGCAAAGCCTGCAAATTCAGGAGCATCAAAGTCCAGCTGTTGCAAGAAAAAAATTTACCCCCAAGGTCATAGTCTAAGTTTGGGAAACCTCTTGCCTCTCACATGCCCATCAAACACACTGCAGTTCCTATGCGTAAGCATTTAAACAAGCTACTCTTGCACCATTACCTCTTTCTGGACTGTTGTGTAATGGAGACATAGTTCCATGTGTGGTGGTCTCTGGCAAGCAAAGATGCTGCAATCCCATATCCTTGCCCCATCACCTGAGCAGCACCTCTGCACTCAGCTGGAGCAGCAGCTGCAACTACTTTGGAGTTCGATGTCCTGGGGTTCCTACACCAGGGTCCAGCATCTCACCAAAGGTTAACTCTTTCCTGTGTGCTACAACCACCATGACAAATGCTTCAAATGCTTCTGTTCCCTGAAGGCTACCTCCTGGTTTGAAACACCAGTGATGCTGCAGGGTGGGGTGAGGGAACAGGTGGGCAGAGTAGTGGGTCAGCTGCTCAGCAAAGGTGGTCACCTCTTGCAAACCCCTGCCACCACTCGGGAACTCCTCTCTGCCTTGCATCTCAAAGTGCACAGCACCAGCTACATACACCAGAACTCCCTTGTGCACCAGAGCTCCACAGAGAATAGCAGCTGCCATTTGACTCTTTGAAACTTGGTCAACAGATTCTCATAACCACATGGAACTCATGTCCTGGTGTGCATCCAGCCAGCAATAAGTTGCAAGGGCAAGCAGTACCAGCAGGTGAGCTGCAGCTGGCACATGCAGAACCAGGACTCCACAACAGCCTGAATATAGATGGTGAGAAGCAAGGAGCCAGGACCCACAGAGATGCAGCACTTTCCTTGGTGTGAATCTAAGTGTCATATTCAGCAGCTTTCACCCCACTATCTGGGCGAATGAGAGGGAAAAAAAAAAACCCCAGAGCTCCTTGTTTCAGACAGCTGCAGAAGTTTCAGTGCTGTAGTTGGAAACACTTCGTTTGTAACCAGAGGTGTGGAGACACACCTCAGAGAGATGCACTGTATCCAGCAGAGACCATGGACAAAGCTGTGCAACTTGCCATCTTCTGAGATTGTGCTCTGGAGGAACATGAAAATAATATAGACAGCAAACCCATGAAATAACATTCCACAGGAAAACTTTTTTCTCATGTTAAACAACACTGAGATGTAGTGAATAAAACAAAATCGACCAGTTTACATTTTCAGGCTCTGTAAATGCTTAGCTCATGGTATTTATAAAGCTTCTCCTAGAATGAGCTGATTTCTCAGATTCTGTGTACCACAACAGATAATTTCAAATGTAAGAAAAACTTTATTGGTCCATTAAACACTGAATCTATAACAATACATTCACCCAGTATACAAAAGGAAGTGCCCATAAAAACCATTGACATGCTTTAAAAAGGCAAAGCTGATGACTATTTTACAATTAAGATCTGACAACTCTGAAATTTTTAACAGTCCTTAAAAGTTAGTGTTAGTTACTACAGATCACAAACACCAGCAAAAAATGTTAAACAAGCAAACCCTCCACTTCACTAGGCTACAGCTTAATAAAACCACACATCCACACCAAAAAGTTCCCTTGAGATATTAAGAAGTGTGAAAAGTATTTAAATCCCCATCATCATTACATTTTGACTACTTTGCATCCAGTTTTCTAACATGGCATATAGGAGACTGAACACCACTTACCTCTGGTAAACAAAAAGCAGACACTGAACCCATATGTTTCTAGCAAATATTTTCTCAGCTCATGTTAAGACAAGCTGAACAATTTTCTCTGAAGGTTAATTCTCACTGTATGGATGTCCAACAACACCTAAGCACCTGGAGATGTATCAGTATGAGGAAAAAAATAAAGCTATGGTATGAGTAACAGGACATTATTTCCCCATAGCTTTCCAAAATCCTTCCTGGCTTCACACTGAGCTTCTTTGGCAAAAGCATGGCTGCAGTGCTGCACCCCACAGCTCTGGGTGAGAAAAAGCCCTGGGAGCTTTAAGCCACTGGAGTGATTCCAAAGCTGATGACTGTGGTACTGAGCAGATCTGTGTAGATGGCTCTATGCTATGGCACTAGGAGCTACTGGAGACTGACTAATGGGGGAAGCCAGTGTGGCTTTTTCTGAAATAAATGGCAACATTTACAATCCAACTACATTATTGAACAGGTATGGAATGAGTTTGATCCAGGTTTGAGAGAAAGTAAATGAACAAAACCAGACTTAAGGCCTACTTGAAACCTAGGGAGTTTCTTTGGGCATTAGAAAGCATCTGCCATATCAGTCTCCGACAGTTTCTCCTTGGAACCCTGTGTAGTGTGTGACTGCATTCCCACCCCCAGGGGACCAGGGCACTTGGGCATTTTGCCATGTTGAAAACACAGAGACACAACAGCTCCCAAGCAGTGTAACCTGCTGTGGAGTACAAAAAAGCCAAAGCTTTCTCTGCACTTGACTCTGGGCATTCCCTTGTACAGTTATGTGTAACACTCAGCTCAAACTACTGTTTACAAAACTGAAAACACAAAGTACAATGTCATGGCGCTGATTATGGGGTTTCCTCCCACAAGAACTTACAGACCGCTTCAGAAACCAAAGCAGCAGTTTTCACACAAGAAAACTGATCCATATAATAAACTATGAGCCTTTGCTTTAACACAGCAGGTTGTCCTGCTATAAAAAAGGTCAACAAGAGCTGGCAAAGAAGTCTTTCCTAGTTTCTAGCACCAAAGACATTCCACTTAACAGGAAGCAGAATGCGAGTGAACCAGGTTTACAATGCCATTAAAAAACAAATCCAAAGGAGGAAAAGGCAAATAAAATGAGTAGATACAGCCCGCAAGCAAAAGACATTGCTTCTACAGCCTGGAAGAAAAGACGAAAGCAAAATTTTAGCTGCAGATTGTCTCATGCCACAAAGGTACAATCTTGTGGTGTTTTGCTACATCAACTTATTTAGGAGAAAAGCCTAATGATTTATACTGTAAAATCTTTACAGCATACTTCAACAGCATTCAGTGGATTGTTACCAAGGTGTTCAGAGATGCTCATGATACTGTGGGCTGCTAGCCAAAGTTCAAGCAGCACTGTCTTGAGTGCCCTAAACTCTCCAGATGCATTGATCAGAACCAGAGAACTGTTAAAAACAGCTTTGTTTGTTTTTTTTTTCTTTTCTTTTTTCACCCAAAGTGCAATATTTGCTTCATTATAATAGCGATGTTCTAGCCCAGAAATGGCTGCACCAGTGGCTGAGAGAAGTAGTTACCTGTGTGTAACTTATCACTTCAAACTGCTTCTAGATGTGTAGAAAGGTGCTATAGCACAACACAAATAAATTGAAAGTGGTGTTTATGATTCCGTGCAGGGCTAAGCCCTCTCTCTGGACTGCACACGCATTAGCAACACTGAATTACCCGTTTCACATGGCAGTGTTCCAACCCATCCAGAGCTTTTTGAACCTTGTGGAAGCTCTCGAAGTACAGAGCTAAGAGTATCAGAAACAAGTGGAAAACATGATGTGTGATCACAGCAGAGTTCCCTACTTAGCAGCCAGCGGCAAGTGCTGCCTGCATGCTTTAAGGAACTAGATGATCAACAGCAAACAATCATATTCATCTGCCTTCCGCACATTCTTAACAAGGTTTTATGGTCTTAGTTGTTAGTCCAGGTATTTGAACTCAGAGACTTGCTCTCTGAGTCTGTCCCCTTGATTTATCCCAAAGAACCAGTCATGACTGCAGCTCTCAGTTGCCTCGATGAGAAAAACTAACATTGTCCCAGTCTCAGCTGTCAGTGCAGCAGCAATGTTCCAAATAACCTTTTTTACAATAGAAAATTCAAAAACGTAGGATAAAGGAAAATAAATTGTTTCACCTTCCCAGCAGGAGTAAGTTCTGTTCCTCCCAGAGCCCTTTAAAGGACAGCATAAGCCCAGGTCTAACCAGAGGAAACTTATTATAGGACACATTCTCCATTTTTTCCTGTCCTTGTAACAAGAGCTTCCTCACTTCACACAGCCCAAAAACGCAAGGAGCCAGAAATGCTGCACTGCTCACTTACATTCAGGAACAAATTCAATGAATAACCATGGCACAAGACAGGATAGACACTGCACAGGTAACTGCCTCAAACAAAGCGTTTACCTGAACTTCAGGTATGGGGAAAGAAAGTTAACTATTTAGTTTTAACTATAAATGTAAGCAATACCTGTTATTTGTTTCCAAAAGCACCAGGCTATCTGTGAGTTTCCTCAGTTTTTCTTCCACTGCACGATAATATTTGAATTAGTCTCATCCCCAGAGGTTTGTCAAACACTATTTGATCTTCCACATGCACTACAGATGTAACTATGCTGTGTACACACCAGTGTAAGACAAGGAAGCACCACCTAGTCAGAGGCTCAGTTCAGGTTTTTCAGTTCCAGTGCCAACTGTTAGCTATCACAGCAGGAGGTATGAAGGCACTTCTTCAAAAGGCTTTAAAAGCCCATTTGCATGAACCATTCGGAATCTATGAACTGGGCGTTTGCCTCCTTGACCCTAGATGAACAATTTATGAAGTAGTTGCAAGTTCACAGTACAGATTTTACAGCAAATGCCAATGCTGTAACATTTGTCCAGCCAGCAAGAAGTTGTGCCTCGCTCAGGAACACAACCAGGTTACCCGCTCCTTAGAAAGCCCTGGAGATCCATCACTACATCTGGCAGCACAGTCTGGACATGAAGATCCCCAGAGTTATTTCTGGGGTCTTTTCCCACAACATGTG
The DNA here is from genome assembly GCA_013396835.1 of Psilopogon haemacephalus. Taxonomy (NCBI): domain Eukaryota; kingdom Metazoa; phylum Chordata; class Aves; order Piciformes; family Megalaimidae; genus Psilopogon; species Psilopogon haemacephalus. Next base: position 86,531 of record VWZI01017037.1, on the reverse strand, counting down.
CCTAAAAGCAGATACAGCCACACTCACACTCTACATATAGCCACAAATCTAGATGCATAAGGTCAATAGTTGGTGGAAGGGAAGGATGAAGGGTTGGAACACCTCTCCTATGAAGAAAGGCTACAAGAATTGGGGTTCTGCCAGGGGAAAATGAGACCTTACTACAGCCTTTCTGTTCTTCAAAGGGGCCTATAAGAAAGATGGGGATAATCTTTTTAGTAAGGCCTGTTCTGACAAAACAAGGTGTAATAGTTTTAAACTAAAGAGCACAGACACAGACTAGATATAAGGAATAAACTTTTCACAGTGAGGATGGCGAAACACAAGAACAGGTTGCCCAGAGAGGTGGTGGATGCCTGGAAATGTTCCAGGTTAGGTTGGATGATGCTCTGAGCAACCGGATCTAGTTGAAGATGTCCCTGCTCACTGCAGAGGAGCTGGATTAGATGACTTTTAAAGGTCCCTTCCAACCCAAAGCATTCTATAAAAAGCAACTCAATGAGTTGAATGCTGTGTTAGAAGAACAGCCTCATGTCTCACCGTGTTCTTTCCTCTCACAACCCTGTTTCTTCTGTGCAAAAACTACTTCCTTAAGTGCAAATGATAAAAAAAACCCAATCGAACAAAAAAAAAAACCAAAAAACCCACAAACCAAACGTACACAAAAGAGAACAAAGAGGTACAGGAAGTCCTTATGCAGGCAGATAACGCCTACATAAAATACATGTTTTTGTAAGAAAATAAGAACATCTGTTGGCCGAGATATGCATTAAGATGATCTACATTTACAATTGGGATGCCTGCTGTCAGAAGCAGAAAATAGTTACCATTCTCTGCCCCACACCCTGAAATCCTGCACACCTTCTTCTGCGGAGCTTCTCCCCTAGATCGTTATGTTATTTTAAAAAATACATTGATAATAAAAAAACAATTGTGGTTGGTTTCTCATAGTGTAACAGATATGTCACTATAAGGCAAATCTTGCAAGCTTCTGAACTTTAGGGAACAGCACTCATCAAGGAAGGCAGAAGAGCCTGGGCTCTCAGCTGCAGCTCAGAGCTGCAGCACTGGATCAAGACTGTGAGAATAGCTGCTATGAGTTAGGTGGGACAACTGTTATACATCACTAAACAGCTCAAGCTCTTATCTTAGAGATGGGATGGATAAAGGCTTCTAGATTGCAAATGCATTAACAAAGGCCTTTATCTGGTGCAGAAGAATCTGTGTGGCTGGACTCCAAATGCAGACAGAAACACACTGACAGGCCCTCACACTAGCAGAGCCCTTGGCAAGAGCAGAACCTTCCAGTAGAGGCAAAAGAAAATAAAAAACTGCTTCTTTCTTCAGAGCTGTTTGTTGTCTTTCTAACTCAATGCTAAAGCTAAGCTTTAACTGTTTTTTTTCCACCAAGCAAGAAGAGCAGCAAGAGTCACCTCTCGGCAGAGGCCTCCTTTCCTCACATTTCCTAACAGATGTGTTTTGAGGCTCCTAATCACTGGAGTAGGTGGTGTAAGTACACAGAACGGCAGACCTGTAGATTTCATTTGAGGTAAGAGTGCATGGGCTTGTGAAGATCATATTCCTGGCAAGCTCCCAGCAAGACAGAAGCCCAAGGACACCACAGCAAAGGGGCAGTTTAAAATGGTAACGAAGACAAGCATAACACAGATCTGCTATATTAGGACTACTCATCAGGTGTACATTAGCCAGCAGTTATTGCAGCAGAAAAAATAAGGCATGCAAATATTCTGGCCATCTCATTGGCCTCTCTGTTGTGCTTTTCTTTGATTTGGAGAAAGCATTGGGTGAAGATTTAAGGCTCAATCTTATTTCAAAAGGAAGAATTACTAAATCTGTCGATTTTGTTTAGAAAAAGAGAGAGAGGAGACAAAACCTCTGGGACTAGTGTAAGTCATAAATTCATCCCACTGGAATGTAGGTAACTATAATGGGTTCAACTTTATTCAGCTTTTAGGTCATCTGAGCTGTCATTCTGCCACCAAATCATCTGCTTAAAGCAAATAAAAGCAACATGGTAGGGTTTAATATTGTTAAGCCAGTAATTTGTATTATGGCAGCTGCTGTTACAGTTGTGTCGTCTGGCTTTGTTTTCCTGACTGCCTACCCCACTGCTTAGGAATAGGCATAGGCCAAAAGAAGTTTACCCTCCATTAATTGTTTGGTTGGCTCAACTCCATCCCTACAGCAAACAGAGAAGTATGAAAATATAGCAGTTAGTAGGAATACTTTCCAACCAACACGCAGGCAGAAAAGGAAGATGACACATTACAGTCCTTTCTGGACCATCAATGCATTAAAAATATTACAAAATTAATAATGGAAACAGAACTGGAGATGCTGGAAGATCTTTAGACACGAGCTGAAATAGCAGGGTAGAAAAGTAGATGAGCACTCCACTTTTAAATTTAACAGTGACTGGTAGCAGTCCTGTAGTTAGCATTTTCTCCACAGCAAAAGTTCTGAATAAAGAATGCACCGTATCTTAAATCCCTGTGCAGTATACATGACTTGCAGTGAGCCAGCAAAGCAAAGTTGGGCAGAATCCAGTTTAAAAATTTATGTACAGAAATCCCCTTCTGCTAACAACTGGACTAGATCTGAATTGCATAAAATATTCAGGTGCTTTCAAAAGTTACAATAGAATAAATACTCTATTATCACTGTTACATTCCTTTCTCAATCTCGGTATACAATAACTTAAATATATTTAGTATTTAGATAAACAACTTTTAGTAGGTGCTTTGGCAGTCAAATTCTTACATATTCTCTTTCTATAGAAGCATTTAATTATGTTTTTGGAAAAAAATTATCTGGATATAACCGATAATGACTACCTGCTGTACAAAACAGCAGTCCGAATCATCACTGCAAACTGTAAAAGACAAGGTTAATAAAAGAGTATAAAAAAGGAATGCATATTTGCTAGAAGACATTCTAGCATTCACAGCAAGGAAGAAGGTACATGCAGGGTAAACCTGCATCATGATTATCATGTTTTTTTTATCTTGCCAATGAAGCCAGAGAAAGATTGTCAGTGATCTGAAAAGCATTTAACTTAACTTCCGTTTTTGCAACAACTGTTCCCTACACTCCGCACATCAGTGCTACAAAGCTTTAGAATAGATTTGTTCCTTTGGGCAATGCTTGTTTGTGACAAGTCCTCAAACCATTTGTTTAGTCTGGCTAAAAAGTTACTAACTGGTAGATTACTCTAACTAGGCAATAGGTGTTTTCCCATTACAAAATGACTCATGTATTTTATTTGTAACAGAGGGGGGGGCAAAAAAAGAAATTAGAAACACAGAAGGATGGTTGGAGTGTTTACACTGAGAACTCTCTGGTTGGGCAACAGAGTGGAGCAACGAGAGTCCATAAGTACAGACAGACACAAACCCAACAGGACACCATTTTAATCCAGAAGATGGACCAGGTTCCAGTGAAGAATTTTTCAATCTGAGCACTTTCATAACTGTTAAGAAAAAACAAAGAAACAGAAGCAATGAACTCAGTATTCATATCTGGGACTGTAGAATCCTCTGTTCTTACAAGTGGGTCACAGACAGGCTCATACCATTACCTACAGCAAGTACATGAGTCTTGATTCTTTGTTTGCTGTAAGGACCAAGTGTTAAACCACATACCTGGGCTCTCTTGCTACTTCTGTGAGTTTCTGTAGGTAGGAGATAATTTGTCATGATACAACTGTTGCAAGTGGGGTACAGATACATTAGTTCTTATCATGTAAAATTGGGTTATTCAGTGACAGACTAAATTGTCAGATGCATGAATTTGCAGATGAAATAGAGTTGTCAAAAATCAGTAATTAACACTATCGCCTGTAGCTGTTGCTTTGAGTATTGCAGATCTCTTAGAATCTGGGCTAAAAATCAGGAATGTAAATACAAAATGTTTCTCCTCCGTCTTGGAGCACTGAGACATTTGAAGGCTATGTGCAGAGCTATGCAACCTCAATGGTAATTCTTTCCACCGTGGTTCATGTGTTATGCCCTGGTGAGAAGTGAAGGAGAAAGGCTGAAAGACAGCTGTAGATGCAGAGATCTTAAGGACTTTCTAATGGATGCATCAATTTGAGTGTTCCCAAATTGAGTGATCCCGGGCACAAGGTAGAGGAGAGTAGCCCTTTTAGAGCAAGATTTTGCTCAAGAATCACCTGGGAAAGAATTCCAACATCTCTTCCCACTTCATACTTAAGCAGAGGAGACACACTAATGGCAGAAGCTTCCATCCATATCTCTTCCCCTCTCAACACAGCTGAATTTCTCAGCTTTAAAGAAACACACTTACTGAAACCAGTGAGTTACTGTCATCATCACATAGAGCGAAGCCAAGAAGAAAACGAAGTGGAAGTAGGCGTAACTGTACACGGTGCCTTTCTTCTCATCATAAATCACAGTCTGGCCTCCCCTATTTGCAGTGCGCTCTTCAGCATCGGCTGTAAGAGACAGCAGCAAGAAAGTTTTTGTAAATTTAATGAGAACTGAAAACAGCAAAAGAACACAGCAAAACATTCACTGAGTGATTTAGAAAAGCAACTGTTCAACATTTCCTTGCCTTTAGGGCATGGGCCCAAGCTTGGCTGCCACTGAAATACTGCCCTGTATCAGCTTCCTGGCCCACTGGCTACTCTTCAAGCATTCCAGCCATTTAAGTTGTTCTATATGTGCAATATTCTTCTGTGAAGGATGCTCCCTTCCTAAGTCACTCCTAAACAGTAGTGTCTGCAGAGCTGATTAGCCAAAAATCCAGCAGTCAGTTACATCCACAAGCATGCAAAGAGCAGAAATTACTCTCTGTGTATTGCAGCAACGAAATGTCCTTTAAGGAATTATTAACTAGCCTGTTATTAGCCAAGAAGCCAAATTCAGTTAGCTAAATTCTAAAATGGCATTGCTACATCTCTTGCTTCCTTCCATAACTTAACTTAAAGCACTTTTGTTGCTTCATCCAGTCTGATACACTACAGAATGAGGATACAAGCAGCTCTCCATCTGCAACTATGTCCTTACTCCCTCGGCTTTGGTCTGAAAGCCACAAGAGAGGTAGATTGTGCAGTGAAAATGTAATTACCGTCTCCATCAGGCATGCAGCAAAAGCAGCAACGAGCTACCTGTGGAACAAAAAACAGGAAGGGTAAGAGCCTGTGCTACAGCAAAGAAGCAGAACAGTTGGTGAAGGAATATCTGTTATGTCTTCATTACAAAAACACTGACTTGGAAGAGCCTGGCTTGCATTTCCAACCGGCAAAAAACTAAAATTAGGATTTGCCAAGTATTTCATAAGACGAGTTTCTAAGCTTCAGAAAAACCTGCTCTGTAAGATCTGGAGCAAATTCACCATTCTTTAGGAATTACTGTACCCATTTTACATAACTCAGTGTCAAACACTGGTGCAAGTGATTATGACAAAATGGTGGAAAAGCCACAGCAAAATGGTCACACACTAGTTCAGAAGGGAACTACTGAACTAGTAGTTCCAACCTAGATGCCAACCTCTTCAGATTGGCATCTAGGTGCTTTCAAAGTTAAAAACTCTTTATTGAAATTGTAAACCTTAAAACCCTGATGCATAGGTTGGAAACCACAATTGCACACGTTTAAGTCAGAAATGCTTATCTTTGCAAGATTTTGCTGAAATGGAGCCAGAATGAGTAAAAGCAGAAAGCTGGTTTTACTGCTTTATTTAAATTCAGGCTTTTGTAACTTTTTTTTTTAACTGATGGAAAAAGGAAAGCTGAAATTGATTCTTCTTGTGTTTAGTGGTCAAGTAAATGGGAAAAGGGTACTGTTCACCCACTAAATATGTAAGCCCACTATTTTGCACCAGATCACAGTGCAACTCAGCACTTTCAGAAGTGTGTCATCAACATTCTTGGTTCTGATAAAATCCTACTCTGAGATTAATTGTTGTTGTGGTTTGACGAAGACAGTTAACCTCTTCAGGAAAACTCCCTTCATGAATTAGTATATCAATCAGTCTTTTGAGTATGAAAGTGCATTAACTTTGTTAACATGTATCAGTTCACAGTATACACTGCAATGTAACAAGGCAGAGACTTTCACTGGAGACTTTGGTATTATTCATGCTTAAGTAAAACAAACCATAAGTCATTCTGGCTCTGGCAATAAGGATTACCATCTTGGAAGCTTAGAACTGTCCATGAACAGTAAAAGATAGTTCTGGACTACCAAGATAATCACAGGATCACAGGATGTTAGGGGTTGGAAAGGAACCAAGGAGATCATCAAGTCCAACCCCCACCTTGCCAGCACAGGACCATACAATCTAGCACAGACCACATCCAGACAGGCCTTGAAAGTCTCCAGAGAGGGAGACTCCACAACCTCTCTGGGGAGCCTGTTCCGGTGCTCTGTGACTTCTTCAGTCAAGAAGTTCTCCCTTGTGTTGAGGTGGAACCTCTTTTGCTGCAACTTACACCCACTGCTCCTTGTTCTATCATAGGCAGCAAGTGAGAAGAGCCTGTGCCCCCACTCCTGACCAGCCCTCAGATATTTATAAACACTTATTAAATCCCCTCCCAGTTTTCTCTTCTCCAGACTAATAATGCCAGCACCCAAGGCCCTACAACATGTCTCTGAGACCCTCCATCATCGATAAGTAACTATCACAAGACTGACTCCAGGGATGCCTGGATCAATAGATAAGCAGCAAGGATGAGGGAGAAATGCAGTTGTTTTGCAGTTTTGTTATGACTAGTAATCAGTGGTGTGGGTGTTAAGGGATTAGTCAAATCATTTATGCTTGAATAGCCTGAATGTTCAAAGGCTAGGAGGACCCTGTGTAAAGCCACAATCTGGGTGTCTTAATTTGTCTGGCACACCTCACATGTATGAACCCTTGTTAATTTCACACTTTGCATTCTAGACTTTCTCCTCAGTTGACACAGGCCAGATGCAAGTTTTCCTCACCCCTCTAAAAAAACAGATAGCAAGCTTTCAAGGTAAAGTGATCAACAGAAACATCAAATGGCAGCTTTTATCCTGTGTATCCATAATTATATCTACTCACTGAGTCCAAAAACTCATGAAAAGCCCAAAAGTTTATTCTTTAAGGCACTGGCTAAGCATTTAAATAAACCCCTTACTCCGTATCTCTTCCTCCTTCTGTGCCTCTTATTCACCGATGGTGCCAGCCTGAGTTCCCCTTGGGTTGCACTAACATTTGAGGAAGCATTTCCTCAAACTTTATCTCAAATGGCTGCAATGAAGTCCCTGCTGACACAGGGTGATGTTAAAAGTGATGCCTGTCCACATAGTGCCAGCCCTTCCCAATGCTCAGTTGTGTGTGGTACAGACACCAACAGACCTGCACACCGCAGGCAACCACAGAACTACTTTCACACTCTTGGCCAGGAGACAAAGGCAGTTTGCCACAGGGAAAGTAATCAGAGTGCAATTAGTTGCTCTTCACTAGTCATTTCATTGTATTCACATACTATGGCTCTTCTACTGCTCTTTAAAACCAAACAGTCTGGAAATAATCCTGTCAGCAAGTACAGCAGCAGACAAGCAAGGCCTTCCCAGCAAAGGGGCCACATCCACTGGCCATGCTGTGCCAGTTTTGTGCCCAGCATTCCCCTCATCAGCACAGGGCAGGAAGGTACAGGTCTTGCCTTGCCTGCCCAAGACGGGCTGGGCATGCCCCAGTCCTTGAGGATCAGCCTGCTGGCAGGCCACCCATCTGTGAGGGCTGGGGACAGTGTAAAGAGCCACCAGGCATTTAGCTCCTCAGCGCTGGTACCAGCACCTCCACCCTGTTGTACCATCCTGCCAGAGGGAAGCTCCTCCAGCACCGACACACTTTCAGCATGAAATAAGTTTTGCTTCTCCGTGCCCATCTGCTGCAAACATCAACATGCAGATACACCTGTGTGGTTGGATTCTCACAGACACCCAGATTAAAGACTGAAGTTTAAATTGCAGATGCAAGTAGCACCAACGTAGAGACCTAGGGATGGAAATTCATCCTCCATACATCCGCATACATGCTAAAAGCAACACTAGCAAGCCTAAGTAAGGGGTAACTGTAGCAAAAACCTACTCATTTCCCAGTGTTTCTGAGTGTTCCCAGGACACTGCGTGCAAAGAAATAAGCAGGTAGAATGAAAAAAAAAAAAAATTACTGTTCAAACAGGGACAAGAAATATAATCCAAGACAAAACTGTAGGCAAAACCAAAGGAAGTACTTATGTGTGGCAATAACATATAGAAAGCTGGGATCATTGTCAGTTGCTATGAGAACAGAGGTGACCAGAACTGAAAATGTTCAAGAACAACTCCATTTCCCAGCAGACTCTTCCTTTAAGTGAGAGGACACGAGCTTGCGTGGCTTGTAGCAATATTTACAGGAAGTCTGCAGGACATTATCAACTGCAAAAGCCTCAAGTTATTTCAGTAGAGAAGGACATCTCCATGGGACCAGATACTGGCCAATCTTCTGTGGCTCTTTAAGCTTTCCCGCAGCCCAAAAGCCCAATAGAACAGAATTTAAGTTGCCTCCCCTCTTCCCCTATAACCATGTGGAAAAAATTCAGGCAAGATAAGAGAATAGAAGGGTAAAACAACCAAAGAACAGCCTGGCACCGATTTGGAAGTTAAACAAACAAACAAACAAAATTTAAACAAAAAATAAAAAGGTATTTAATGGAAGGGAAGGTTACAGACACATATATACAAAACCAGTTTGGATGGCAGTGGATTATCTGGATTGACAGGGATTCTCTTTGGGTGAAGGCCCCCACCATGAGGTAGCAGGTATGGCCAGGTGGAGCAGGACCAAGCCACATGCTTAACAGAGGCAGCAGCAGCAGCAGCAGGTGGCACAGAGGCGAAGTCAGGAGAAAGGCAGCTACAGAGGGCCAGTGTGGGCAAGTGTTCTAAGTTTGTACCCAGAGGCACGTAGCTACGAGCAAACTTTTGTCTTCACCTAATTACAGATAACATGAAAACAACTGCAAGAAAAGCACAGGAGGAAGTCTGCACAGAAATTTTGTGGGTGGAAGGCAGAACTCACTTCAGTTTCAGGTGCTGCGTATATTCCCCTCAGCGCCTCTGAGCTTGCACGTGTAGTTGAGGTTAAACTAGAGACACAAAGAAAAAAGTGTCAAAACCCTTGGCACATGTATAAGCCCAACACGGCGATTTTTTAACACCACAGCAAACATTAATGAGGCTACTCCCATGTCTAAGCTAAGCATTTGCCTGGATATAGCATCAAACACTAAGCATGGGAAATGTTTTTTTCTGCACAAGTGAAAACCATCCTGACAGACAGCCACTGGCCAACTCGGGCTGAATCACAGGCTTAAAAATAGGTCAGCTCTGAATTCATCACCACCAGACAGCAGCAAACAGCTAAGTACTTCAGTCTGCAATTTAGAAGAGATGTCTCCTGCTGTGCACAGCCAATGCTTACATTAACCTCACTCAGCATTTCTGTAGAGACTTTGCCAGTGCATAAACAGGCCATTGGTCACTCAGTTTTCAACAGTGAGTAACCAAACACTGTCGTGAGCATACCAGTTGCCAGAAATCACTTCCTTGCATGGCTGTAGTTGTCTGAGAAGGCGAGGAAACCTTTGTGGTTTCTTGTGATTAGAAATATTTATTTACCAGTTTTCCCCTTTTAGGACGTGTAGTGCAAGCTTCCCATTAACACTCACAGGGTGTTAATGCTCTGCTATACACACCGAGGCTTCCTGAGCATTGCCCTTGAAGGCCTTTTTATCTCCCTAGCTACATGGTGCACTTCCCCTGTAGGCTACACGAAGACTGTCTTCCCAAAAACACTCTCTTGAGGCACTAGAAAACTGTTCTAATGTGAGCTAGATCAATGATACATGACATACATATATCTGATAGCAGAATTAAGTAGGACACACATATTTGATAGCCGAAGAGTAGCTGTGTTGCCTCTTCAGAAAGTTCAAAGCTATGAAGGAGTTTCAGTATGTGAATTCAGAAGTAGACTGATTTAAAAGCAGAACCTGATCAAAAACCTGAAGCAGACAGACAATGCTGTCTTATGGAAACCTGCACAGCCAAGACAAGAGATGCATCACCTTTCAACTCACAGCAGCTCTCTCCCTCTCTCTACACCCTGAGGCAGAATTTCTTTTATTGATCTATACTGCAATAACATAAGGTGAGTGCCAGAACTAAATGGGCCTAAACAGACATTTTTAGAACAGGAGATTGATGGCAAATCCTGACAGCAGTACCGTGCTCATCCCTTGTTTAAAGGATGACCTAAACCCTCCCAAACAGTTTCATTTGTTTTAAAGACTCTCACGGAACAGTTATAGCTTCTGTCAGGAGACTGCATAAATTTTACAGAGAGTTTTAGATGGACATAACTGCACAGACATTTTCTTAAAGAAAAAAAATGCAGAATCAAAGCATCTTGAGACAGTTTGGGATCATGGCCAGCTGGAAACAAGGACAAGTGTAGAGTCTTGTACATAAGAAAGAACAATCCCATCAACCACTATCAGCTGGGGGATGATCTGCTGGAGAGCAGCGAGTCCTGGTGGACAACAGGCTGACCATGAGCCAGGAATGTGCTCTGCTGGCCAAGAAGGCCAATGGCATCCTGCAGTGTATTAGAAGGGCTGTGGTTAGCATGTTGAGACATTCTTCTCCCCCTCTAATCTGCCCTGATGAGGCCACACACACATTGTGTCCAGTACTGGTCCCCACAGTTCAAAAAAGACCTCAGGAAACTGCTTGAAAGAGCCCAGCTCAGGGCCACAAAGCTGATGAAGGAAGTGGATCATCTTCTTTATGAGGAGAGACTGAGGGAGCTGGAGCTCTTTAGCTTAAGGAAGAGGAAACTGAGGAATGACCTCCTTAATGTTCATAAATATGTGAATGGTGAGTCTCAGCAGGACAGAGCCAGCCTCTTTTCAGCAATGTCCAATGATAGGAAAAGGGGCAATGGGTGCAAGTTGGAGCACAGGAGGTTCCACGTGAACATTAGGAAGTTTTTTCATGGTGAGGGTAACAGCACTGGAACAGGCTGCCAGACAAATTGTGGAGTCTCCTTCACTGGAGACATCGAAAAACCTGCCTGGATGCATTCCTGTGTGACCTGCTTTAGGTGATCTTGCTCTGGCAGGGTAGGTTGAACTGGATGATCCTTTTCTCCTCCACCTCTAGATGTCAATTGCTGTATCTGGCTTTAATGAAATAGATCTGTTTCAAAAGCTCTATTATGTGGCTCGTGTACCTAACCATTGTGAAACCGAGGAGAATATGAACCTTACAGCTCAGTTCTACTCTGCTTCTCCCCATTACTTTGTCTGCATGAGGCCTGCTATAAGCCTTCACTAGTTGGACCACAACATGCAGTGAGGTAACTGCAAACCCCCAGACTTACCAAGAATATAAAATGCAGCCAAACAAAATGGTAGTACCCAAGCCAGTAACCAGGTTTTCATCTCTGTGCAGGCCTTGGCTAAATTCAGGTACACAGATTGTGATGTTCTGATTCTTTTCATCCAGGACTTCGCAAAACAAAATAAATGAAAAGAACAGTCAGCAAAACTCATTTAACTCACTTCATTTCAAAATAGTCTTCAGACTGAAGGCTTTCAGTGAATATTTTTCTTAGTTCACATACTGGGTAAGTGTGTGACATATGGAGATTTGGCTTTTGCACAATAAAGATGTCATAGGGCTTAATCACTAAAATAACAAGGTATCCAGTGGTGTAAGGAGGTGCCGGGGTTAGTGTCCTTGACTGGAGATAATGGTACTGCAGTGAAGCTGGGAGGATCCAGGAGGCCTCCTCTGATTGATGCTCAAAGAAGAGATGAGAGGACNAAAGGGGGCTAGGGGTAGTGCTTAGAAAATGTAAAAGAGCATTCATGAATATGTGTAAAGCTAATACAATATCCTATATACACACTGTTATCTGCTGTTAGCGGTGTGCCTCTAGCATTTCTGCTATGCACCCAGCACTGTTTGCCTTTATTTTATAACAAACCTTTTAATAGTTAAATTTTAGAGTGAGTTAGTTTCTCACAAGTATATTTTAGCTGCTTCTATATGTATTTTTAAAAGATCTTTACATCTGACCTGGCAAAACAAATATGCAATTTAAGAGGGTACTAAAATTACTTGTTTAATGGAAGCACACCAATAAGGAAAAAGGCTGTTGGGTGCACTAAGAAATAAGAAGTTGGAAATTTACCAGCACTTCACTCGAGACTACAGAGCCATGTAAGACCAAGATGGTACCAGACCTCAAACCGTAATTATTTTTGACAGCCTTGGGGACAACATGACATTCATACTAAGTGAAAAAGCAAGGTGGTCTCTAGTTCTCCAGTTATCAAACTGATATACAGAAGACCAAAAAGGAGTTGCACCTGTTGCAGGCAAGATTTCACCTTAACATCTAAAGCAAATACTACTTCTGGGTCCCAGGCATGATTTCCTAACATATAAGCAAATCCTATTTCTATGTCCCTGAAATGAAAACAGTTCAGTCTTTGATGTTCCAGCGTGCATCTGGCTTTGTGCTGTCTGCTTGGAATCAAGGCCAGGCACTTTTTCACTTCTGTTGTAGTAGCCTGCAGCATCACCCTGAAGCAAGAGATTATAGCTGCACCTTATCTGAAATCAAAAGCTCCAAGAGCTCAAGGCAGATAGTGTTTCCATGTTCTATTTCCTTCCAGCAGCCACATTGCATCCCCATTGGGACTGTTTTTAGAGGCAGAGGGCAAAAGGCAGCAAAAGCTACACCTGGTTAAAAATAAACTCCATCAGTCCTCTGACTCAGTGGAGAAGCCTTACAGAGCTGCAAAAACAGCTTCATCAGCACAGAGCTGAGACAGCCTGGAGATGGGATCAAAAGCCTTCATGGAACATGTTGGCCAGAGACACACAGAATTTCCTACCTGTGTCCATCCACAATGCCTCTGCAGCAAGGCAAGACCACTATTTGGCAGCAAAAAGCTAAGTCACAGGTTCAAGAATTAACTTTTGTTTGTCCATTCCTTCTAAAGACATCTGTAACTCTGCTTTTTGGNTTTTTTTTTTTTTTTTTTTTTTTTTTTTGTTTTTTTTTTTGGAAATAATTATCTGTAGCTTGCATTTTCTCCAGGCATGATTTGCAAGGTGGCTAATATGCAAGATACCCAGTTTCAAAAACTCTTGAAGCATGAGTCAGCATTAGGTCACTTTCTTCCTCTTTTTAGTTCCTTTGACACTGTCTCAAGTCTTACAAGTAATTCAGATGCCTTCTAAATTAACTTCTATGTTTATGTGAAAATACTTCTTAAGCTCCCTAATCTTCCACCTAAATACTGTCTGATTTTTCTTCTCAAATTTACAACACATTTGTGTGTGTGTTTCTACACAAGTGTGGCAGAGAGGTATTTTTTTCCTGTCTCTCCCCTTTCTCCATGGGAGGTGTCCTGCCAAAGCACTTAATTTTCCTTTTGTTACTGCTGTTTTAGCTATGTAACACTAAACCCTGAGCAACAATGAAGAAAGAAGTTTTAGTGTTATTATTTTGGACCATTTTGAAAGGTCTTCTTGTAAGTTAAAAAATGTTCCCTGTCCCGAAAGGTGAAACTGAGGCTTACCTGGGAAAATGAAATAGTTTTCAGTTTCAGTGATTTTGTAGAATGTCAACTGCACAGTCTCTCTGCTGTTTTTAGTACTTACAACTTCTTATATGTAGGCCAGAACAGATTAAACCCTGCACTCCCATATCCCTGAATTCATTAATTCAGATTTGCTAAATTCTTGCTTTTAATACATGACATATATAAAACAATTTACACAGAGCACTTACTAGTTTCTGGTGGCTTGCTGGATAGTGCTGAGAAAGTGAGATACATAACATAGCAGCTGATAATTCCAGATTGCAGCAAACCAGAATGGGGCTGGCCTTCACAAGAAAAAGGGCAAAGTAAATGATTCTTGCAGACATTTTAACGAACAGAAAAATTAATTCTTATCCTTTAAGTAACAGTACAGTAATATCTCTCAGAAGAGTATCTTATCTCTTTCACTTAAAGCAGTCCCTAAATTGTTAGGGGCAGTTTAGATGCATTTCCATTGGCATCTGTCCTTTAGTTCTGCTGAAGGTTTTAGAAAGGCATTACATATTCCCACCTAAATAATCACTCCTTTGCTCTAGCCAAAAGCACCAGCATTCCAAAAGCTACTGACAAGCTGCCACAACCATTGTTATTTGTCCATAAAGCCTGTGTTAAGTTCACACAAATTTTTATTTCAAGGCACAATGTATGCAAGATACTAACAGCACACACACAATATGTAAAATACTGCTGTCAGGTCCTTCAGGCCCAAAAATTTACAGATGATGAATCACAACAGTCAAAAGTAAACGGTAAACCAGTGAGTTTGACAGCTACCACTCCACCTGCTAACACTGCAAGAGTTGTATAAACTCCACAGCACATTACCAGCCATCAGCTGTGACTCTTCTGTACAGCATAGCTGCCTGATGGCACTCCAAAATGTCTCACCATTTTGAAGTTTTGGCAGATGAGCTGATGACCAGCATCAGCACTTCACAGAGTAGATGAAGGGACAGGAGCAGAGCACCAGCTGTGAGCTATCATGAGATCTGCCCACAAGATGGTTCATGCCTCTAGGTACATAGTTGTGGCAGCACCACAAACCCAAGAGGAGAAAACGTCAGCAGACTCACGATTCTGGACACAGGGAGATATGGCCACCAGTGACACAAAGAGGCACAGGCCACCATTAACGCCAATCAAGACCTTGTTGTACATGCAGCCCTCTGAGCGCGTGTAGAAAAGAGCCATGAGGACCAGGGCTGCCACAGCAATGGAGTACAAGATGAGAGTGACCAAGGCAAGCAAACCATTCCACATCTGCTTGTGGTTTGCACCCGCAGTCCTGGGGAGAGAAAGACAGGCAGCTTATCTCTGTATTCCCTTCCCCAGAAAAGAAAACTCTACTAGCTAAGTAATTCAACTCAAAACACAAAAGATAGCATGTAAATTCCTGAAGCACGTGCATATCTGTACGCCAACACAACTCATTGCAAGCTTAGCATTTATTTTCTGTATTATCATGCCCAGCTCTTCCTGTAATTATGTATGACTCCTAGAACTTCCAATCTTTGGGATCAGCCCATAAGCCCATCTCACCTCAATACTTCAGGGATTTCTTCAGTGGGAACTCAGTGTGCCCCAAGCTCAGCTACCTAGGGAGCTCTTCAGAGAAGGACAGCAAAGGTATACTGCTTGGCATGGCCTCTCTTCTGCCTCTGCACTACCTTGACAGTTTTACTACTCGTCAGCACAAAAACCCTCCACTCCATTTGGGTCTATCCCGCTGACCTTCCACAGCTACAACATGGTCCATCCTCAGTTTCAAAGCACCTCTTGCAAAGATCATTGTTTTTTTAGGACTAGCAACTGCAGAAGTCATTTTGGCACAAAAGGCTTTTCAGTGAATGCAAGGGTTTTGGGGATTTGTTGTTGTTTTGCAGAAATGTGACTTATATTAAAAATTATCTAATACAGGGAGTGCTAAAGTTAAATGCTGCTGCTGGAAATCTTTCATCTACAGAAAAGCACCTATAGTAATTAGCAGTAAAAATATCCATGATTGTGATGCAAACTTCTGATTACTGCTTATGACTGAACTCTACTATCCAATCATTAGTGAAATATGTATGATTTTTAGTGAAAGATGTAGCTTAGACTGAAAAAGCCATGCAGCCAGGTGTCTAGGCCTGTGTGGAGATAGGTCAAAGCCAAACAGGTGACAACCTTCCCTTGAGGACTGACCAGGCTGTGGGTGGAACCTAAGAGCACAGTGAAACCTGATGTCTCTGCATTAGAAATCACATAAACTTGTTTATTCAGAAAAATAAAAAGCTGGGCCCACTAGCAGTGACCATAGAGACCTCACCTACAAGTGGGCACACTGCATAGGACTTCCCAGTTGCCAAAAAAAGCTCTCCAAATCCTCACTGTAACCAGGGCCCCCCAGTGACTGTAGATCCAGATGATGGTAGAGTATTAGGGCAATTACTGATGTATCTTTCTTAATCACTATAGCCAGCCTTACACAGTATTGATCAGGTGTACCTCTACTGTGATTATATTTCCTTTTTGATAATTACTACTGTATATGTATACTTAGCTACCTATGTATTAAAGCATATTAACGTTTACACCTTATACTAGAGCATGCACTTTCACTTGGAACCCTGACATTCAGCAAAACACTAATATAAGGACATCTCACTTCTTCCTCCCTGAAAACAGCTAGCTAACAAAACCTAAAGGTTTGCTAACACTTTTTTCCTGTCAGTCAATACACTAACAAGAAGACTGTAAAGGTTTATAGAGCAAGAAAGGAGAGACAGAAAGGGTGGAGGTGGTGGCAGGAGTTCCTGTGTATATATGGAAGGACAATATTTTAAACTGATGAAAGGCTAAGGGGCTAGGAAAGTAATAGAAAATGTGTTTAAACTTTAAATTAAGTCAGTGTCAAAATGGGGTTTATGAGGGTTTAGCAAGAGAATCTTGCATATTTAGATGAAAGCAATCAAGCTGAAGAGAAAGTAGCAGTTTCCATGTGACAGAAAAAATATTACTGTGCACTAATCACAGATAAAAAACTGTGGTTTACCAGTTTACATCACTGCACATTGTTTCACTGTTACATTCTGCAAATCCAGTTTTATTCTCTTGCACCAATCCGTTTCTTAGCAAGTGGGTTTTCACATAACATATAAGCCAGGCCAAAGTAAATGTATTTTTGCATTCCAATGGCACATTGGAAGCCATACGACTCAGATTAAGAATTGATCAGCAGCATATAAGTGATTAAGGAGGAAACCTATCTGCTAGGGAAGGAGAAAGTGGATGAAGCAAATATGAACAACTCTAAATACTGTCATTAAAATGTCTTCTTTCAAAAATTACATCCACGCTGGTTTTAAATTCTTTTTTTTTTTTTTTTTTTAATGAGAAATATACTCTTCAGGAGTCCACAGGAACTTTATTCAAGTAATTACTTGTCCAACACATACCAATTTTTATTCCATTTGTGTGCAAACTCAACAAGCAGGATGAGCTGAATGGCGATGAAAAGGAACCCTCCTGTTGCTCCTATGTAGCGCCAGGCTGCAAGGCAGAGAGGCAGAAAACAGGTCAAATTGCACTTGTCTTTCTAATTACTGTCTAGGCAGCCTGAATATCTCAAGCCTACAGATGTAGCAGGAGATTAAAAGATTTCAGCTGAAAGGCTGAGTCAGCTAATTTAAGGTTAGCTCCCTGGTTAATTCAGCTTGCAACCTGCTACACTTTCAAAACAAGCTGGTTAGAACGTTTACTGAGTTTCCCTAACATAGAAAATGTTTGTGGAGACTAAGAGTTACTATATTCAGACAGAAAATACTGAAACCTTTATTTGTGACTGGTGGAAGGGAGGTGGTGTGAAGGCATTTAACAGGAACCTAAACCCTGAAATTGCAAGGTACTGGAAACCAGCACTAAAAAAGGCAGTTTCTTCCCTTGCAGAGCAGTTTCTTCCCTTGCAGATTCCAGTACCACAGGAAAACAAAGGTGGAGCTTATCTATTTACACATACTTTCAAGAGCCACTCCCTAGGAGACAGGAACACTTGGCATTCACTAACTAGTTTTTAAGGTTGACTGCTTAATCATTGACCTATGTATTTGGGCAGCTGTTTGTATACATCAGAAAACAGATCTCTTACATGCAACATCAGAAGTCTATGAGGAAATACAGACACCTATTTAATTTTTTAATTTAAACTACAACTTCTGCTGCTGTGCAGTGCATAGCTGATAAATGGCTCCCATGTGTGTGCCTGGTTTCAGCAAAGATAACCAAAGGAGTGGGTGTGCATTGGCAAAGTTCATCCACATCCTACCATTGTGTTTCCCTTTTGTAAAAAGCTTGTGTAAGTGAAGTGGAAGAACAGAATAGTTAGGGTGCATTACACTTAGCAGATGACATTGTGACTTACTTTATTTTGGTTTTGATTCACCATGAGGTCATTACTTTAAAGAAAGCGGAAAACGCCACTTGTGAGGTTTTGTTAAAAACATCACAGGCATTTGGTAAGTTTCCTATTTTTGAAAAAAAATCAAAACTGGAAGAAGGTAGCATGTTAAAAAGTATGTTAGAAATAGGTCTTCATATATATTTGGGAGAGAGAGAGTAGGGAAAAGCAGATCACCAATGGAGTAATTAAATAGTCAGACCCTCACGATCTCCCACTGTCACAGGCAAAACACTGCAGGATGTTTTATTGATCCATTAAAATGTAATGTTAGCATGGTCACTGCAGATTTACCACTATAGCCCCCACAGGATCACAAGATGTTAGGGGTTGCAAGGGACCTCCGGAGCACTTTGGAGCTTGGACAAGCCCCCTTCCACAGCAGGCCATCTAATCTAGCACAGGTTGCAAAGGAACACATCCAGATGGGTCTTGCAAGTCTCCAGAAAAGGAGACTGCACAACCTCTCCAGGGAGCCTGTTCCAGTGCTCCACGACCCTTACAGGAAAGAAGTTCTTCCTCATGTTGAGGTGGAGCTTCCTGTGCTGTAGTTACATCCATTGCCCCTTGTCCTATACAGAGTGCAAGTGAGCAGAGCCTGTCCCTTCCTTCTTGACACCCACCCTCAGATATTTATAAACATTTCTTAGATCTCCTCTCAGTCTTCTCCTCCCCAGACTACGAATCCCCAGGTCTCAGCCTTTCCTCACAAGGCAGTGCTCCAGTCCCTTAAACACACTTGCAGCCCTCCATTGGACTCTCTCAAGAAGGCCCCTGTCCCTCTTGAACTGGTGAGCCCAGAAATGGATGCAGTACTCCAGGTGAGGCCTCACCAGGGCAGAATAGAGGAGGAGAAGAACCTCCCTTGATCTGCTGGACACACTCCTCTTAATGCACCCCAGGATCCCATTGGCTTTCTTGGCCACAAGGGCACATTGTTGTCCCATGGATAGCTGCTTCTCCACCAGGACTCCCAGGTCCTTCTCCACAGGGTTGCTCTCCAGCAGATCATCTCCCAGCCTGTACTGGTGCAGTTTATTATTCCTCCACAGGTGCAGGATTCTGCACTTGTCCTTGCTGAACTCATTTGGTTCTTCCTTGCCCAGCTCTCCAGTCTGTCCAGGTCTCGCTGGATGGCAGCACAGCCTTTAGCTGCGTCAGCCAAGCCTCCCAGTTTGGTGTTTTCAGCAAACTTGCTGAGCAGACACTCTGTGCCCTCATCAATGTCACTGGTAAAGACAAACCTTAGTGCTTGCATGTTACACTCTTCCTCCACGATTAACAAGCTGCTAATGATGGGGAGCATGACAAGAGCTTTTCTTTCATTCTAAGAAAAAATAAGCAAACTGAGAGTGCTCAAAACAAAACAAAATGAACCCCAAAGAAATCTAAATTTCTTGATGGGAGGGGGAAAAAAGGGGTAAAAACCCACACAATACTTAAATTACCTGTAAATTTCAAATTCAGGGCCTAAATGGGGCAGGAAATGCAGAATATAGCTTTAGAGAGACAGTCAAGAGCTAGTCTGGGGAAGAATGAATGTTATGCTGTATCACCACACTAGCTTAGACTGCTATTGAGAAATGGCACTCCAGTCAGCACAAAAAAAAAAAAAAAAACCAAAAAAAACCTGCTTCACCTTTTCCTAACACAGTTAAGTTCTTTAGAAATTTCCATCATGGAAAGGGTTAGCTGCAAAGATGACAGGCAGTCTTGCATGCTCAGGAATATAATGCATTGCACCATCACTTCTTTATAATCCAGACAGAATCACAGAATGGGCTGGGCTGGAAGTGACCTCCAAAGATCATCTAGTCCAACCCTCTCTGCAGTCTCAGGGACATCCTCTACCAGAGCAGATTGCCAAGAGCCCTGGTGAGTCTCACTTTGAGTATCTCCAGGGATGGGGCCACAACCACCTCCCTGGGCAACCTGTTCCGGTGTTCCACAACCCCCACAATAAAGAACTTGCTCCTAACATCCAATCTACATCTGCTCTTCTCTAGTTTGAAGCCATTCCTCTCACCCTATCACCACAGGCCTTTGCAAACAGGCAAAGGCCTGTTTCTTGTAGGTCCCCTTACAGTAGAGGAAGGTCATTTTTAGGTCTCCCTGGAGACTTCTCTTCTCTAGGCTGAACAACCCCAGCTTCCTCAGCCTGTCCTCACAGCAGAGGTTTTCACAGCCTCCTCTGGAGCTGTTTCATCAGGTTCATGGCCTGTCTGTATTGAGGCCTCCAGACCTGGACACAGTACTCCAGATGGAACAGAGTGGCAGAATCACCTCTCTGGATCTGCTGGCCACACATCTTTCAGTGCAGCCCAGGATGTGATTTGCCTTTTGGGCTGCAGGCACACACTGTTTGCTCATGTCCAGCTTCTCATCCATCAGCACCCCTAAGTCATTTCCCACAGTGCTGCTTTCTATCACCTCATCCCCCAGTCTGTATTGATAGTGAGGATTGTTCCAGCACAGATGCAGAAACCTGCACTTGCTCTTCTTGAATGTGATGAGGTTCACCTGGGCCCATCTCTCCAACTTGTTCAGGTACGGTAGTTTGAGGGGTCCCAGGTGCCCCTTAAACAAAACAATAGGGAGGTTTTTCAGGGGCTCCAGAATAACCTGGAACCCCTCAAACCAGTCAGGCAAAATCTTATCATGCCAGGAGGCTGATAACAGGCCAAGCAGATACATTCCTAATGACAACCTCTCAAGCTACCATACCAGGTCCCTCTGGCATGACATCCTGTCCCTCTGGCACATTGACAGCACCACTCAGCTTGGTGTTATCTGCAAACTTGCTGATGGTTCACTCAAAATCCCTGTCTAGATCATTGATAAAAATACTAAACAGCACAGATCCCAGCACAGACCCCTGTGGGACATTACTTGCCACTGTTCTCCATCTGGACTTCAAGACATGGAGCATCACCTTTTGGATGTCACCATCCATCCAGTTCCTTACCCACTGAACATTCCACCCATCAAATCCATCTCTCTCCAGCATGGCAATTAGGATGTTGTGGGGGACCATGTACATCCAGAGGGACATGGACAGGCTGCAGAGGTGGGCCCAGGATAACCTCATGAAATTTAACAAGGCCAAGTGTAAGGTCCTGCACTTGGGTCGCTGCAATCCCAAGCACAAATACAGGCTGGGTGGTGAGTGGCTGGAGAGCAGCCCTGAGGAAAAGGACCTGGGGGTCTGGGTGGATGAGAAGCTCAACAAGAGCCTGCAGTGTGCACACGCAGCTCAGACAGCAACTGTGTCCTGGGCTGCATTAAGAGAGGCATTACCAGCAGGGCAAGGCAGGGGATTCTCCCCCTTGACTCTGCTCTCCTCAGACCCCACCTGGAGTACTGTGTGCAGTTCTTGAGCCCAAAGCATAGGAAGGACATGGAACAGCTGGAGAGGGTCCAGAGGAGGGCCACAAAGATGATCAGAGGGCTGGAGCACCTCTGCTATGAGGACAGGCTGAAGGAGTTGGGGCTTTTCAGC
>VWZI01017037.1:51630-64253 GCA_013396835.1 Psilopogon haemacephalus | reverse complement strand
AGTGTGCCCAGGATGCCAAGAAGCCAAATGGCATCCTGGTTTGTATTAAAAATGCTGTGGCCAGCAGGAGTAGGGAGGTGATTGTCCCCTTGTACTTGGCTCTGGTGAGGCCACACCTTGAGTATTGTGTTCAGTTTTGGGCACTGCAATACAGGATGTGGAGGTGCTGGAGTGGGTCCAGAGGAGGGCAACAAAGATGATGAAGGGCCTGGAAAATAAATATTATGAGGAGTGACTGAGGGAGCTGGGGCTGTTTAGTTTGAAAAAGAGAAGGCTGAGAGGAGACCTCATTGCTGTCCACAACGACTTAAATGGACATTGTGTAGAGGCTGGTGCTCATCTCTTCTCACCGATAACTGGAGACAGAACAAGGAGGAATGGCCTCAAGCTGAGACTGGGGAGGTTTAGATTGGACACTAGGGAAAAGTTTTTCACAGAGAGCGTGGTCTGGTACTGGAATGAGCTGCCCAGGGAGGTGGTTGAGTCACCAACCCTGGATGTGTTTAAGGATCATTTAGATGTGGTGCTTAGGGATATGTTTTAAGGGTTATAGGTTGGACTTGGTGTGATCCTGAGGGTCTTTTCCAACCTGGATGTTTCTGTGATTCTGTGTGACTTATGTATCTTCAGGTTCCTCTGATGACCATGCACCTTAGATACTAAGGACAAGCACAAACAGCCACACCATGACTTCTCAAAGGAGAGGAACAGGTATATGGAGTCTTTCACATCTAAAGCAGCACCAAATGACTGGTAAGAGCAAGACACTGAATTACATGTATCAGCAGCTTACTTGAAGTGGTTTTTACCTTAGTTTGTCAGAGCACAGAGCTTATACGTCTGCCCACTTTATTCTTTTCCCTTAGGTTACTCCTTCCCCTTGTAAACACCTGACTAGTGAAGATGGACAATGAAAACACAGGTAACAAAGCAAGCCTTAATAGAAGCAGGCAGCACACAATCACTCCACTACTGATCCCACCTCTTTTCGCCTGCCAGGCTCAACATTTTAAGGTCTTACAAGCACTGGGATTCAGTGGCATCACTGGGATTTATGCTCCTAGCCTATAAAGGCATGAAAGAAGCCACTCCTAGAGATGTCATTTGCACACTCAGTCAGTACCTGTGTGTCTGTGCTGTGCTAGGGCATCTTCCAGGGCATCACCTGGAAATTCTTCAGGCATGTCAGCAGGGAACTTGCAACACATCCAAAAAAGTTTTTACTTTACTGCATTTATGGCACCAGCCTGAAAGCTAACAACATTCCACTAACATATTCTTCTATTCCACTGCAGGTTTCCAGCAGCAAACAAGAGCACCCAACAGGTCACGTAGTCCTCTTCAGTGACGGCACCTCTCCACCACGCAGCACAGACTTTGGCTGCTGTGCTATGGCTGAGCTACCTGCACAAGCCAAACTAATATGTCTCTACTCTTGAACTAACAACCTTCTTGTGCTCTATTATGTCCTCTTGCTTCTTGAAGAATTTGCAAGACAGCAGTACTTTAACCGACCCATTCAGCCTACTCTTGGTCAGGAAAAAAATATGTTCTTTTCTACATTCACACAGAGACCACATTTGCTGTGAACAGACTCCCCCTTCAAACAGCTCCAAACACTCCTTTTGCACCTGACCTATACTGGCTTTACTTGAAGAAATATGGCAATATTCATGTTGATCAGACCTTTAGGAATTATAACCACTCACAGGGTAGTACACAACTAAACAGTGTAACAAGCAAGAAGGACATACCATTGAGGAAAGTGTCCTGATCCGGAATGAAGAAGGCTCCTGAGCACATTGCTGCCAGAAGTATAAGTTTAATAAGCCAGAATCTGGATGAGAGGGGGAAAAAAAAGTCATCTGGGTGTAATAGGATATTAGAGGTCTTCAACTGAAGTACCATGAGAAATCTCTACTAAAGCCTAACAACAGAAAAAAAACAGCTTTTAATGGCCAATTGCCACTTCAGGCACTTTTCATTTGACCACATTATTTCTGACTAAACTTTTGTTTGGTTTGGGTTTTTCTCTCCTGGCCTGGTACTACACCCAACTGGAAGGCAAACAGCTGCCCAGCTGTGGAAGGTAGGCAGCACAAATCTGTAAAAATAAGTGAAAATTAAGCAATCAAATACTCACCCATTATGAATGTATGCTCGGCAGCTTTTGCTGCTGTTAACCCTGATGGTGAACAAGAAGAATAAAAAGAAGAAACAGGCCATTCCAAAACAGACTTTGTACACTGCAGAGTATCCCACCAACTTCTCACACATCTCTCCTGCCTGAATACCTTTGCACATTTCCTTGTAGAAGGGAATCTGAAAAGCAAAACAAGTTACAAGCCTTTAGATAGGACACAGGGCTCATGGTAACCAGCACGTCTCCCTCTATTCACCACTGATTTTTTCACTACCTCAACACCTTGCACTCTTGATAAGCCTCAGCCTGGATTTAGAAGTTCAAGGGACATAAACAAACATAAATCACAAAAGTCCAGAATTTTCCAGACCCTCCACTCTCAGTTCCTTCTGGACATTTGTACAATTCCACACATCTTTCCTTCAGCTGTGTTAGCTTAAGCCACCCCTACCCCTTTCTGCATATCCATTAACCCCAAGAACACTCTCCTTTCTTTCCATACTTTACAGCAAGACTTGGATTGATTCATGGCAAAAGATTGGGATTGCTTCAGTAATCCAGTCTACAAAAGCCAGGCCAGTGGTTTTACCAGCAGAAGGGGCAGGAAGCTCTGGCTTATGTTCCCCTTGGTGGAAATGTAGACCAAAGCACACCCAAGCAGCAGGGGCAGCAGGCTCCTACATCTCTATCACAGCCTCTGAAAGGGAGTTGTGCCAGTTGTCCTGATTTTGTTTCAAATTAACAGGGGCAGGAAAATTCCACCTCTCCCTTGACTCGTTAAATATTTGCCTTCAGGGCCTTGCTCTCATTGCAAGTGGAAAGCAAACAGACGCACATTTTGGCTTCTGTTTCATCAGGCAGATACAATGCTGAGAGCTCAAAAAAGCAGGTCTGTGTGTCCAGGACCCACTCCTGTGGGGTGCTTCTGTGCAGACACTCTCTAGCCAGGCAGTTTTTGAGCCGTGCAGACAAGCAGGCATTTAATTGGAAAACCACTGTTCATTTCAAAGAAAGAAGGACCTCTCTGTATGCTCACAGCCCTCAGCTGAGGCTTGTGAGACCAGCTGAGCAACAACACATCAAACCCTCCAGAGCTGATCACTGCTATCTCCCCAGGTAACTGGAGAAGAGACAACATGTGCCAGGACACAGCATGCAGAAATGCATAACTCAAGCAAAGGAGATGGGAATCCAGCTACAGAAAGCATTTGGCCAAGTCAGATTTTGCTTAGGAAAAACATAAAAATATTATGGGCAACACCATTCTTGAACATTTCCAAGAAATTAGTGAAGCCACAAGTCTCTCCCTTCTTCAGTAGGCAGGCCAGTACACAAAATCAGTACAGGAGTGCCCAAGAGCGAGTGATCAAGAAGTGTTCCTAGATGGACAGAAAGCCATCTGAGATGCAGTAAACAAGGGATAAACACATAAACTGGTATCTTCCAGCCACCAGGCTCTAGAAGTCTGTTGCCCTTGCACAGTGTCCAACTTCCTGTCTCATGCCAGCAACCCAAGCCAGTCAGGAGATCAACGACCCTCCCAAAAAGAGAAAATATTTTAGCAGCTCACAGCACTATGGAGTTGTTTTGGTAAGGGTAGCGAACCTAACTATGGCGCCAAGTTGATTCGGGGCGGGCTAGAAGCAGCTGGGGAGATGTAAAGCAGGTCTCAATGCAGCTCTGTAGTGTTCTAGGAATAGATTCAAGCTGAGCCTCTGTGAGATGTTCTTTCAGAAGTAACTGAAAGATGAGCAGCCACTGCATAAGAAGCTGGACAGTAAACAAGTAGCTGTGCCTAACTTACCTCCAGAACTGAGAAATTATCTGGAGCATCAGTGAATGTGTGTGCCAGGTCTTGGAAGGCAATGAAATGTCACACTAGCCAAATATGCCAACATTCAAAATGGACAAATAGATTGACTGGAATAATTAAGAGACCTATAAATGCCGCAGTGACATCAGGGCAAGCCAAGCAGCCTCAGCAATGCCAGAGAAAGCAAATGGGCTTTCCAGTCTTTGAATTCAATATTTGTCAGTCAGAAGAGATTTAAAATATGCATAATATTAAATTAACGATATTTGTGAGAAAATAAAGTTATTTGTTTGATGTAGATGACAGTACTGACCAGGGAGATAGACTTCTGTAGTATCTGTGCTTGGTACCAAGCAGCATTTTGCTTATAAAACTTATAGAACAAAACAAAGACACAGTATGGAATTTAATTAATCAACTAGCTAATTAAAAACAGATGTCTGGGTAACTGTAAACGGGCATCTTTTTTAATTGCACAGGCTTCTACAGAGATCTTGATGGGATTTTTGACCCTACATGTTCTCTTCTCCAGTTAGCAGTAATTTCTTTACAGATCTGGCTGAAAGAAAATGGATGGATTCACAAGAACAACAGCTCAGTCTGTGTCTACCCAAGGCACAAAGAGCTCAGCCACCACACAGTATGCACACTACGCAGCAGCAAGCGATGACTATGGGAATAGTCCGGCAGCACTGAACACTCTTTCTGGAGAGCTGTGATCCTGAAGGAACAAAACAAGAATAAAACCAAACTCTTTGGGACCCCACCAGATAATAAACACAAGCACAATGCTGGAGACAAAAGAGCTGATGTAATGAAAAAGGCATGTTTTCGTGAGATGATTGTCTACTGCTGGTAACAATTTATCAAGTGACTTCTTCACTGAAAATTTACAATGATTTTTTTTTTTTTTTTAATTCTGTACCTCTGAAACATACTCAGTTGCTGAGCAGCCAGTCCAGTCCACGTGATTCACCAAGCTTTCCATTTGCTATGTAGTTTTGCCAGCTGTTAAGTCACAGATTAGTTATCTGCTAAATGTGATACAATGAAATACCTACTTCTGTGTCTTTAAAAGCAACACAAGTTGCTTTCTTTGGCCTCGGAGCAAGGGAATAAAGCATTCTTGCTGTAGAAACTCAGCATCCACTCAGATAAGGCAAATGCCTTGGTTACTGTGCAAGCAATCACGTTATCATAATAAAGCTAACACTTCTGTGAATGCAGTAAAACCCTCCTGAGATGACAGCAACACTTACAGAAATAGGGACAGATTGCCCTCAACTTGCTCTCCCCTCACTGCATGCTGCTGAAATGCAAAATAAATACAGTGCAAGATGCCAGCCAGCATGGCCACATCACGTCCAGCCTCCAGCCAGCTGGGGCTTGGCCACCTCTGAGCTTGGATCTGTCCCTATCCAAACATGAATACGAGGTTGTGGGAAATAGTATCAGAGGGGTAAATAGGAAGGAAGAAATGTACTAAAATGGGCCTAAAGAGCCTGAAGAAGACTGCTTTCATCTGGATTTTCTCATCTAATGAAGGGAGAATGCCGCAGACAAACTTTGTTATGGAAACAGAGAAGCAGGAAAGAAATCCTATATAAGTGGGGAGAGAAGGCCAAAATAAACCCTCACCCCCCACAAAAAAAAGACCCAGGTAAAACTACCTGTCTTGAACAGCTGAGAAATGGAATAGAAAACAAAAAAAACCAACCAGATCAAAATACTTCATCTTGCATCTACAGCTAAATTCTTTTCAGAAACTGACAATGGACACCTGCACTCAAAAGCCTCATTTTTGGTAGCAAATTTTGGGTTTACCATACTACAGTGTGGTTAGGAGTCTGACATAAACCTACCTGTGGAAACAAGCCTGAAAGCATGCTCTTGCCACAACATGTAACCATCTAGAACTGAAATACTTTTGGCACTATTGAATTGGTTTTCACTGGTGTTTGTTTACCTGAAACCACCTTCCTTCTTTTTTCCTTTTATTATTATAGTAGGACATACGTATTTTCAGAGTGAAACTTCTAGTTTTGAATCAGCTTTAACATTAAATTTTTTAATGGAAAAAAAAAACCATAATGCTTATTTCAATAGACAAAACAATTATCTCCCTTTTTTTCTCTCAACTATCCTTCTAAAGCCTGTGAAAAGCAAGGTTTTGCTTCAAAAGAGCATTTTTGAGTAGAGCTGTACCTGGTTTTCACAGAACTAGAGTAACTGGATAAAGCAACTAATACTTGGATCAAGGCATAGAAGCACTTTTCCCAGCAGGGTCCTGCTTTACTTCATTTGGGAAAAAAGTGAAGTCTCTAAACCATTTTCTGTAACTGCATATTGGTCTTTTCTGTCTTTCTGCTCCCATCACTGAGGCTCTTCACTTACCCTCCACTCTACCCCATGTCATGTCTTGACATACAACATTGCTCCTCTGAAATCTATTCTACATGCTACCAGTCAAAATATTATCCTGGTCAAACCCATCCATTTCTTCCCTACTCCTCCACTGCTTCTCCCCCAGCGACTGAACACAAATGCCTTGGTTTCTTCACTCATTTTTCAAAATTTAACTGTTTGGGCCTCTCTTCCTTGGTGTCCTGTGAGCACAGTTAACAGCTCCGGAGACAGGGAAGAAGACTGAAAACAACAGAAAAAAACCTCACCCCTGAAAAACACAGTGTTCACAACACACAATGTCACAGAATCTCAGAAAGATATCAGTTGGAAGGGACCTCCAGACATCATCTAATCCAATGCCTCCAGCAGAGCAGGCTCACTTAGAGCAGGCTGCACAGGACTGCATCTGGGCAGGCTTTGATCTCCAGTGATGGAGATTCCATCACCTCTCTCTTCCAATGCGCCACCACCTTCAACACAAAGATGTTCCTCCTTATATTGAAATGGAACTTCCTATGTTCAAGGTTGTGTCCATTACCTCTTGTTCTGTTGCTGGGCACCACTGAAAAAAGACTGGCCCCATCCTCCTAACACCCACCTTTTAGGTATTTATAAGCATTGACAAGATCTCCCTTCAGTCTTCTTTCCAGCGTAAAAAGTCCCAAGTCCCTCAGCCTTTCTTCATAAGACAGATACTCTAGTACCTTAATAATTCTTCCAGCCCTTTGCTGTACCCTCTCAAGCAGTTCCCTGTCCTTCTTGAACTGGGACATACAACTGGACATATGACTTACTTCAGATGAGGGCGCACCAGGGCACAGTAAAGGAGGAAGATAACCTCCCTCACCCTGCTTGCTACACTCAATGCATTCCAGGATACCACGAGCATTCTGGGCCACAAGGGCACACTGTTAGCTCATGAACAGCCTGTTGCCACCAGAACTCCATCCCTTCATCCAGGTCACCGATGAATATATTGAACAGGATGCCACTTGTTACAGTGTTCCAAATAGACTGTGCCACTAAACACAATCCTTAAGCTCTACCTTTCAGCCAATCCTCAAAATACTGTGGGTCAGATTAGGAACCAAGGTTTTGAAATTCCACAGGTACCATGCTCTCCCACTGACACATGCTTTTACCCAAACTGCCAGCTTTGGTGAGGATGTGGAAGTCGAGGTCTCTAAGACAATGTCTCATTTTTCCAGACCTGTTGAAAGGCACAGAGCAGATCCACAGCTTTGAGCTAGAACCTGCGGAGTTTAGCACCTGCAGAGTCTAGCACCTTTGGAACTGAAAAACTGTTGTAAACATATTTTACCAGACACAGGGGTAGATAATAGAATATAGGGGTACTGCAAATTAAATACCATTTTTAAAAAAAGCTCTTTGTTTAAGGTCTGCAATGAAAGGTGTACATTTGCTGTTCCTTCCCTCTCAGAATAATGAAAAAAGACCATGTGCTATAATAAATACTTTTACAACTACTTTAGACTTGGGAGAATACAGCAAATCAACTAAAAAACCAAAACAAACAACAACAAAAAGAACTCCCAACCCTCTCAATGACAAGGCAGAGACTCCTTTCATACAGCAACAGCACAAATATTTGAATTCTAAACTGGTAAAGCAGACACGCAGTTCCCTGTCAAACTTTATGGAGTACTAGAAGTCCAATTATTTTCTTTTTAATACAAAATTGAAAACATTCTTATTAAGTAACATTCTTTCTCCTCTCTGGAAAGAGAGAGCAAGACCCTCAAAGAGTCATGCAAGGCGTTTGTTTACAGTACAACTTGAGAAGCCAGGAGTGCTCCACAGTCCAGCCAACAGCAAAGGGGTCAGTTAAGTGCCCAGCATTGCTGAAACGCAGTTCACCACCGGGAAGCTCAGACTGGTCAGTTTGAATAAATGCTTTCAAGGTGCACTCTGTTACAACTGGGATGAATTAGCTTCAAGAGCCTTTGAACTTTTAACAGCTCCAAACATCATTATTAAATTATAGAGCAGATAAAGAAAGCCTACTTTCAGATGGTTCATTTCCTATTCAAAGACATCAAATGCTCTCATTTAAGAGAGCGATTATCTTTCCACTTCACACTAACAGCTACTCTTTGTGCCATCTCTTCCCACACTGAGTTTTCAAGACTAAGAAGTGGAAAAGAAATTTGGCAATACTGAAAAGCAAGTTGTTGAAGGCTTCTCTGTTGGATAAATAGTGTGTATTTTTGTTAGGGATACAAGCTGCATTAAAACCATACTACTGATGGAAAATGACTTTATGAAATTTGGATATGAGCACAAAATTTGTTTCCCACACACTTGAGTTCCTTGATTGCCAAGCTAAGCAAGTTAAAGTAATTTCTGGCAAGCAATTTCAGCACGCACATGTTTTAAAGTTACAGTTCACAGGCAAGCATCCTATCTATACTTGGTGCTTTTACAGGGCTGTGAGTAACTTCTGGTGGCCAGGACTAAGAAGGTGGCACTAAGATAACTTAAGCAAAGTCCTATTAAATGAAAGAAAATTAGGACGGACTATATAAAGAAGGTACAATGGGAAGAAAGGTCAGTCACTAGCAGCAGAGCACAAAAACCTTCATGCTTATCCCATCATAAGCCTACTGGTTCACCTGTGTTGCAGGCACGGGGTGCTACCATCAACTCCCAGATCTGTGCTGCTATGGAGGAAAATATTTCATGGACAACTGAAAGTAAATGCAGAAAGCAAGCAGGGCATCAGCTTGACCAGTAACTGGTTAAATGAGGAAACATCTTTAACTGTGCACCAGATTGCACTTCTCCTGGGTGGGTAGCACGAAAGGACAGAGAGGGAAGCCTTCTGAACTTCCAGGGCAAACACAGTCACAACCTCAAACCAGTTCTGATGATGAGTTTGGCACATACACTTCATTTTTAAGAATTAAGCAATCCAGCCATTATTCCCTCTTCATAAAACCAGACTTCTTGTCTTGTAGTTTCTACAGTAAAGAGATGATCTGTATTTCTTAGTGCAACTTGCGTGGTTTAAGAAACCAAACAAAAGATGTGGTACAACACGACTAGTGTGTGATTACAAACAGGTTTGTGAGCATTTAGCCTAGGAAAGCTGTATTAAGACTCTGAAAGTAATTTGAGGTTTAAAATCTCTTTTTAGCCACAGCTCCTCTCATGCTTTTGAAGGCTTTTAATTGAAAAGACAATTAGAGATGAACAATATCTGCTGTGATTAGAAGACATGTGAATGTGACGATTCAGGGTATGCTGAAGAACACCCCTTACAAAGGATTTGTGGCATAGTGCATTGCAGCAGTCTGTCACACAGCACCAAGAACACAGACATTATAAATGCAACACCTGAATCTGCTCTTTCTGCTACTGAAAAAAGTTGCCAAACTCAACATTAGACTGAACCACTTTACTCTGCTTATAATAACAAATAGCAGATAACTGAGCAGCCCCTAGTGATGCTACCTGCACAGTAAATCTGTGATGGATTCATATCAGTGGGTTTCCAAACAAGGGGAGAGGAGGAAGGCTGGGAGGTGTCCCTGCCTGTGGCGGGGGGTTGGAACTGGATGATCCTTGAGGTCTCTTCCAACCTAAACCATTCTATGATTCTATGATTCTAAGGCTCAGAGTCCTGTGATCTTTGACTCTTCCTGTCGTGAAACACTCCAAGAGTAAAGCAACCGACAGGAAGAGGATAAGCATGGAAAATTATCCTGTTCGGATTCTGAAATTTGTAAGTAGAGGGCATCAATCACCCCTTCTGAGGGAACAGGGTCCCCTATACATGATGAGCTATGGAAAGAGCCCCATTTTCTTCCAAGAGCATCAGCAGGTTCACTTCTCTTACTTACGTGCGTTTTCATTTCATTAGCTACTGTTGTTGACATCATCACACAACAGATGATAGTCACCAGGATGAAGTAAAGCGCATACATGAAGCGGGTGCTGGTTGACTGTTTTATCTTGGGGCAGCATTGGCAGCACAAGGCACAAGCAGCAGTACCACAGCAGCAGGCCAACTGAAAAATAAGACAAAAAAACCCCACAAGTCATCACTGCCTTCAGGTTTATATTGCAAAATCAGACAGGGAGGCTGCATGACTTCCTGTAGAACCCCAGAATTTCTTAATTCCTCTCCTCCCAGCTGAGCAGTATTTAACTGGAAGCAGGCTGTCTTGTTATCAAAAGTCACTATGTTTAAGCACATCAGTTTCTAGCTTTCCCACATGCAAAAGATGAGAGTGAAGAGGATGAAGAGGAGCTGATCCAAATTTCCTAATCCTGCTCCTTGCTATCCCGGTGCAGCTTGTGGTCCTGACACGTTTCACTCAGCACAACAGGCACTGCAATCGTTGTACTCAATTTCCTGCAATGCACTCCTCCCGCTCCATGAGGAAAAAAACCCATACCTACACAGTAAGGGCACAGACCCCTGACTTGTTTGCTATTTTGTTTCTAAGACAGGCCCCAGGGTTTGTTTCAAACAACCTGTATGGATCCATTTCAATTCACCAAAACCATACGGAAACTTTTTATGCTACTAAAGACCGAGCAAATTAGAGGAGGGAAACCTGTTTAAGCCACATTTTGGGTTAACTGTGCTAAAGGCACAAACAGACAAGAGCTAAAACAACAACAACAACCCAACCACAAACAAACAAAAAACCAAACAACTCAAACCCACAAATAAAACAACAAACAAACACATTAACAGTTCTAAATATTTCGGGCAGTAGAGAGAGAGTTTAAATACTTGGCTTACTGCAAACAGAGCAGCTGAGCTTGAAAGACCTAAAATATGATGGGCAGAGAAGGCAGCCTCAGAGCTTGTAAAGGTGCAAGTGTTGATTTTGCACACAAGACAGAAAGAAAAAGCTTCACAGCTGCAAGGAAGATAATGCCAAATCATGCTGTAAGCTGATACTGTGACCAGTATTGAAACGTTACTAAAGACAGAATTCCTTGCATATTTTAGTGCTTTTCCACCTTCGACTGAAAGTCCATCAAAATAAAACCCAAGTAAAAAGCACACAATTGCCTTATTCAACAGGTACAAGGTACTGAATATATCCTGAAAGGAATCTAACTTGATCCTTGCCATCAACAGTTCCATTAATTTTCAAAGAAGGTGGACTCCCCCTTCCCTGACATCTACTTTTAGAAAAGTCATATATAAAAATAAAAGGTTTATTTTTATATACAAGGCAGCACTGTCCCTTGGCTAGGCCCTTCCTCTCAAGAAGCAGCAGCTTCATACAGCTCCTATGTTTAACTCAGCAGCCACAACCACATGAGGGATTTTTGGACATCAGCAGGCAACCAGAAGCAGGGAAACTCCCTTCCAGGTCTGATTTCTGTTGACCCAGAGCAACCTCAACCCTCAGCAGCTCTCTTTGGAAGCAGTAACCTGTGGCTTAGCATGCAGCGCAGGGCAGGGCATGCTGACAGCAACACAGCCTCCAGCACATCAAGGACACTTTTCCCACTGCTTCCATAGCTGTCGGGGGGTCTCTGGGGATGTTCGGAAGAACCCCTTGCTTTCTAGCAAGCAGTTGTACATGATGGATGTCTTTTCTCAGCCCATGCCACAGGATTCGGAATGCACAGGTACCACATCTGAGTTGTCCGAACTGCACTGGCCTGCACATACCTTCTGGCACCAAACCACCATGCACTGCTTTCCTCCCTGGACACTTCCTCTTCCAGCATCGATGACTGTCCAGGTCAGAGATGGGGGTTTCACACGTGTGTCTGAAGACATGCATGTCTGATACAACTCCAGAGTCTCAGATTGGTTGATCGAGAACCCCCAAACAATTCTGAAGAAGTGTCTTGAAAAGACTCTCAGATCATTATTTCTTTGCCGTGACTACCTGCTGCAACACCCAAGCTCAGGCTTCCTGCTTTCAGTCCTGCAGAAAGGGGGTAGCAGATAACCCTTGCGTTGCTTGACAACGGCTCTTCGGTTTGCAGAAAACATAGACAATGCAACCTGGTTCCCACACTGCCTTACTCTCAGCTCACTGCTGGATCTCCACACCAGCGGAGATAGGAGCCTCCACACATACAACCGCTAAAACTGCTGCTGCTGCTGCAAAACAGAAACCATCCACAGAATACACAAAGCTCCAACTGTGGGGAATAAGCAGAATGTTGGCACTGAAGCTGGAAATTAAAAATACTACATGCATAAGCATATTGTGCAACTATACTTTCAAAATACAAGGCAGTGGCAGCTGAACTTTTTTT